>PVLA01001119.1:0-401605 GCA_004027455.1 Hydrochoerus hydrochaeris
ATGAATTCTGCTTGTTTTCTATATTGTTCATTCAAAGTTTCAATCAGTTTCCCATGCTCATGTACTTTTTTCTCTAGTTCTTCTTTAGCTGCATTCAACAACTCCTTTACTAAAGTTGTTATTTCTATCTTTACATGGGAGACTACTTCTAATTTGATTTCCTCTATAGCCTGATGCAGTTGTTTTTTTATTTCACTGGTTATCTTTTCAGAGATTCCCGGTGTGTTACTTTTGGGGTCCTCTATTTCAATGTCTCCTATACTTGTTTCTGGTGAAGTATATGTTTGAGACTGCATTTTGCTTTTTCGTTTTGTCATTTTTACTCTGCCTGGTGTTTTCTATGTGTAGGAGGGGATCACACACACACTTTTCAGACACACCAAAGTCTTACAGTCTTAGTTGGAGGGGGTTTTTACTACTGGCCCTATTGATCCGCTGTACACCTCTATTTTAGGGGTATACTCACCACATTGATACAGTCAATCCGGTATAGTCCAAAGCTCACCACCTGGGAGCAAAGTTCCAAATTTTCTCACACTAACTGGATCACGCTGAGATCTTCTGATGTTCCAGGTGGGAGGGCGGGCCCATCTGTAGCAGTCTAGGGCAGTTTTCAGTCTTGGGCGGGCCTCCTTGATGTTCCTGGTGGCAGGGCAGGCCCACAGGGGAGGTTCCTACCCCTGGGGCGGGCTTGCGCTGAGTTTCAGGTTGGCAGGTGGGCCCTCAGTGGAGCTTCCTGGCAGCCGACCCCTGATGCAGGCTTCAGCTAAGTTCCCAGAGGCAGGGCGGGCCCACGGTGGAGGTTCTGGGCAGCCTATGCCTGATACAGGTTTCTGCTAAGTTCCCAGAGGCAGGGTAGGCCCATGGTGGAGATTCTGGGCAGCTACCTGTGATGCAGGCTTTGGCTAAGTTCCAAATACCTTTTTGTATCTTCTAGTTAAAATTTAGTTTCACTGGGCATGGTGGCACAGGCCTGTATTCCCAGCATTTGGGAGGCTAAGGTAGGGGAATCGTTGCAAGTTTGAGACCAGCCTGGACTACAAAGTGAGCTCAAGGCCAGCCTGAACTGCATAGTGAGATCTTGTCTCAAAAAGACAAAAAAGGACCAGGGATATAGCTCAGTGGTACAGCACCTGCCTGGCAAGCACAAGGTCCTGAGTTCGATTCTCAGTATAAAAACAAAACAAAACAAAAAAACAAACAACCAACCAAACAAAAAACCTCCCAAAAACCCAACTTAACTTCACTTGATTTTCACTGACTCCACTGTTAAAATAAAATCATTTTTAAGTGAAGATTGTTGAGGGCAAGTATAAACATACAATCAAGAAAGTGATATTAGCCAAATGAAAGTTGAAAATTAATTGAATTAGCAAAGCAGACTCTGCAGATTTTGCCATATTCATTTATTCTAATCCTTCAAAATGTCAACTGGAGAGTTCAAAGAACCACAGAACAAGAGATAGACATACTATTCAACTTTAATATTTGTTCTTTGCCGAAGTTCTCCTTTTGTAGTCTGTGCTTTCATGCTTTTTTTGTTGTTGGTGTGCAGTCAGCAGAGTTTGGGGTGTGGATGGAACATAACGTTTACAGCAATTCCTGTATAGTGCTTTGACTTGGTCATTCTCCCTGTAAAGCCAGTGTTGCTTGCATGGACTCAATGTCTGCTTTGATCAGAGTCCCCACATCAGGCTTGGTCAGAATAAACAACACTGTGACAAGCAAGCATGATGCAATTACACTGTTCACTTCTTGGTGCTGCCAAATCTCACTGATGCAGGCTTCCTGGAAGGTTTTTCCTGTTTTCTGCTTCCTGCTGGAAATGTAGAAGATGCTAACAGTGAAAAATAACAGGGCAGAGGGAAGTGATCTGTTAATGTGTTCTTGTGCTGTTTAGAGGAGGAAATTTCATTTAGAGTTGATTTTGGTTTTAAATTGACTATTCATCTTGCTTTATGACTTTGAGAAAAAAGTAATATATTTCAATCAGATTATATTCAATGTGTGCTTGTGCCATAGGATTAATTTTAAGGACATCCTTGCCAAATTGTGCTATTACTAATTCTTAAACTCCAGGAATAAATGAGTCTGAAAGTTGAACACTAGATTCAGATGGAAAGCAGTATCTTTGAAGAACAAGTGGAATTATAGAGCCTAAAATGCTTGTTTAATGTATTTTTTTTAATTTCAGGAGAATTAAATGCCAAGTAGCCAAACTCCAGGAAAGGTAGGTGATATATATAAGCTAAAAAAGCCAGAGGCTGTAATGATGATGGAATACCAGCCAATCTACTTTTCATGATGTCTGAAAATATTGTCCCCTTGCATCTTTGCATATGCTTTGACTTTGTGATATTACTTGTGATGACATGGAAATAACATTCAATTCCAGAACAACTGGTTCCATTGCATATTAAGACATTTTCTAGCTGGGCAGTAATTCTTAAGAGGAAGGGCTGAAAACCATAAATTTTGTTATAGAAAGGTAAGAAGATCCAACCCTAGGTGGAGGTACCTGTAAGCAATGATTGAATTATTTCGTATGACTCCAAAGGGCTAACAAGTCAAAGAGGGATTTCTATTCAATATGTTAAGATTCCTAACAGCTGGAATTGTTAGTAGGAGTAGGTCTTACCACAGCATGGTCGGTGGGGCCTGGAAGGCTGGTTATCTAGCAGGGCTGTTGTATGGAAATAAGGTGCATGCTCACCAAGGCAATGGGTAGACTGAGTTTCAGAACAGGTGAGGAGTATCAGGCCCTGGGCCTATAACTGATCAATGGACCTAGGAAAACTGAAGCTGGCACTTGAAGGGAGTTGGGCCACCTGCTCCACAAGCCATTCAGTCATTTGTCAGTGGGATCAGAGGAGGTAATGGGTATGGTTGATGTTTCCCAGATTTTGCCTTTTTTGCTTAATGAATTTATTTGACTTTCCAACTTTAAAAATATGCAAAGTCCACAATTTCCTGATGAGTTTGCAAAAATCATCCAGACCCATCAGGCATTTATTTCAAGACCACCTTCCAGATGATACTCTATGATAAAGTTATCTGAAGCTCTATTAACCTCATCTTATTATTGAAACTTTTCTTGTGCCTTTGATGTAGATGAAAAAAAGGAGACAACAACAAAAAGTAAAACCTAACAGTGTGATTTATTATAGGAAATAGTTCTCAGAAGAAACAAAAATAGCATCCATGAAGAGCAGTTATACAAGGTTCACAATTGTCTCAGGGCCAATCCAACAATTCTTAGAGGGTTGGTGTCACGTAAAGAGCTGCAGAAAAGCAGATAAGTGATTTTCTACACACTCTTGGGGGAGACTGAGTCTAATCTGATGCAGTTGCTCCAAAGGAGCTCTGCTAATGACATCTACACCAAATATCAGTTCAATAAATTGCTTCCGTTCATTAATCTGAGTGTTGGTGTCTGCATTAATGGTGTTTATACTACAGGAGGTGTAAGGGAGAGATACTCAAAACCCATTTTTAGTGACATGAGTGTGGTCCCATGAAAACAAGCAAATGTATGGTTGTCCCTTCTGTTCTGGTGAATCAAATTCACTTTATCTATTCATTATTCCACTCCACAATTATTTGTTCAGTGATGACTCTGTGTCTGGTCCTGTGCTACATCCTTCTGTTGCAAAGAACCAACGCTTTCAGGAAGCTTCTATTCAGAAGTCCTCACTCACGCATATTAATCACTGTGATGAGCCATATGAAGAAAAAGTATGGATTTATTTGAAAAAAAACTGTCAAAAGGGATCAAAATTAGATGGAGATTGACAATTTTTCCAGAAAAAAACTAGACTTTGACCCAGAAGAGATCATAAAATTGTAAGAGTAGTTGTGGCTCTATCCAGGGGGAGTCTAGCAGTGACACTGTGCCTCTACTAACCCTTGAGTCTGTGTGTGACTATCTCAAGAAAATAGAAATCCCCCAATTGTCTTGTTGTGAAGTGCTGTGTTGCTTGCATTGTTTTGTTCTGATCTTCTTTATTCTGTCCTCTGTTGTTTTATTCTCTGTAAAATAAAATTTAAAAAATAGAAATCCCAAGTATTAGAGAGCTTTGGCCATGTGTTTATAAATGAAGTCGACACCATTTACATAAACAAGAATAAGTACACTGTGAATGAGATACAGTGTTTCTCTGAGCAGTTGTGTGATATTTAGGCATTTTTCATCCATCACCAAGCTGTAGGTGGATTGAAAATCACTGGTCATTATAGCATCCACTGAAGAGTAGTGTGTGTCACTTCAGAGATGATCTGGGACTGTCTCCCAGTGGAGTGTTTGTTTTCTTTTTTCCTCTGAACTCTGGAATCTGTAAGTTGGTTCACTTGCTTTGGGAGCTCTAGAACTTTCTAGGCTCTTTGTGAGACCATCAAAGATCTTGAATCTGATCAATGCTGGGGGTGCAGAAGACAAGTGTGCCTGGCTTAGCACTAACTGCAGTAATCCTCATCTATGGAGGGAACCACAGCATGCCTAAAAACATGGGGCTCATTGGTACACCCAGAAAAAGCTCAAAAGTTTGCATAATAACACGCCTGTACCATTTTTGCTCTGTGTCATTGAGTGAGAGAGTGGACATGATGATGTGTCATCAGGTGATTGGACATAATCATTAGCCTCCTCCTCTTCTCTGGTTACATTTATTGCAGTCTTCAACATTAGGCACCAAATTCCATCTATCATCACTCTGTCTGCTTAAAACCTTATTTAACCTCCACAGCTGGTCCCCAGAACATAACCCATCCAGTAGGAATTTTCACATTTATCCTGTTGTGAAGGGAAAGATACTTTCAAGTTTCTGGAAGGACAGTGTTATTGCTTTTAAATATCAGTGTTGCATTCCCTGCCTGTTCACCTGTTTCTTAGGATGCTATTTAGAGTTTTCTGTGTTTGGATTTGAGGGCAGCAGAGGCCAGTGTTTTTAGGGAAGATCTATCAGCTTCTTGGGAGTTCTCAGGTTGGTTACATACTACCTTATTGTCTATAGATGGACCCTGACTTACAACAGTTCAATATATGATTTTTCTACTTGGTGATAAAGTGGAAGTGTACCTCTACAATCACTCTATTTTTCACTTTTGGTCCAGTATTCAGTAAATGGTAGAGCTATTCAACCCTTTATTATAAAATAGGCTTTGTGTTAGATGACTTTTTTTTTTTTTACTATAGTCTAATGTAAATGTTCTGAACACATTTAACACATTGGATAACCTATGCTGGCTTGTGGGTTACGTGTATACAATGCATTTTTGATTGGTGATATTTTCAATTTGTGATATTTGTTGAAACATTATCCTATGGTTGGGAACGTCTGTGTATATCCTTATGTTAAGGTTAACCATGGCAGTAAGCCTTGCAATGTCAGGGATTTCATCTACTTTTTCAATACTTTCCCTCCATTCATTGGAAAATGCCTGATACAGATTAAGTGCCTGGGAAATATCTGTTGAGTAAAGGAAGACATTTTGTTGAATAAACAAAGGAAAACTTAGGTTTTCTAATTGGGACTGCTTTCTAAATCTCTGTGTAATATTGGTAAGTTGTCTAATATTTCCATTTTTATTTCTAATTTACTTCCCCTTACATTTGGTTTGGTTGTAAGTGAAATAGAGCTGAGAAGGTAAATAGTGTTCCTAGGAGCTAAATATTTTTTATTGATTCATCGAAGGTGAGCAAATCAAGCAAAAGTCACCAGGTGACCTTAATATCATTGTCTGTGTTCCTCTATGTTTTACTACAATATATGTCACCTGTAAAGCCCTACGCCCTAAATCTTCCTCTACTTTGCACTCCCATTGGTGGTAATTAAGCTTAGGGAAGTCGTCCAGGGATTTGTGAACCTACTTGGTGTCTTTCAGCCTTGCTGTAGTGGCTTAAAATCCTTGGTGCCAACAAGATGTCATCCACTCCCAGTATTTTATGAGCCTCTTAAAAGGGTGAGTATCCAGGAATGATACTTGTGCAGTTTGTCAGGGCACTGTGCAATCACTACCTTGAGGAGCAGCTTCTTGGACTGAAATCAAATTGCAATGGCTCCACACAGCCGACGGAGGTTTTAATATCAGCCCAGTCATCACCCACCTAGAACACTATTAATAACCAGGTAAAAGCCTTTGTGTATAAGCCGATTCCATTTACTGTTATATCATGTCAGGCAGATGTCAGTGTTCTACTATCTTGTCTTAGTCATAATGATGGCTAATATGATCTGCAAAGGATAATAGATGGGGTGGGAAGGATTACAGAGTTAAAAATCAATCAGGGCTTTCTCATACATTTCTATGTTTTTGTGGCTGGTTAAATCATCAAAGTCTCAAGATTGATTTTTTTGCTTTAGTAATCAATCCTTCACAATTTGTTACCTTTTCCCTCCTCCTTCTCTCTCCTCCCTCTTTGAAACATGTAGACAAGAGTTAAATTCTTTCTCTGGATAAACACAAAGATACACTCTTTGCCCTGGAGGGAAGATTTATCACATTCTGAGAGTAGAGCTGAAAAGTTGTGTGTGCTACTATACCAGACAGGTACGATATGGTGGTTGATAAGTATGAAGTAGTTTGTTCTTTTCAGAAATAAGTCATTTGTACTTGGATATTCGGTATTTTATTTTCATCAGCTAAGGCAGAAGCTCATTTTATATCTCTTAAGAAGATCTGGTTGTAATGTTTATATGCACATTGTCAGGTAACACTGGCACCCTTGAGCAGTGAACACAGCAATGGGCCATGTCTCTTCAGCTTTGAGATGTGTATGATAGCTTCGTGTGTATTCACCAAGGTGCTAAGACACAGCAATGCAAGTGCTTGTTTAATACAGAACAGCTCAGATGTTTGCTGTTGCTGAGAATTCCTTAGGTTACTCTGGACAAAAACTATTAAAAACCAGGAAATATTCTTTGAGGAGTTTGGTAGTTTAAGAAGATAAATGAGGGTTCAAAAGAGGAGAGAGCATGGGATTTAGAGACAAACTGAACATGAAATGGAAACAATATGATGAGCCCATGTGGGGAAAAGTGTCAGTCAATGTGTCAGCACAATTTATGGTCTGAAAGTATTGGTTTATCTGTCCAGTAGTTGATGTCAGGGAGATCCAACATGGAGCAATAGCATTCCTTGGGAACTTGGAGGCACCATTCATTCATTCAAAATCAAAATCTTTCAGCAACCAAGGGCACTATCCTGGCAGCAGCAGATGCAAGAAGCTCATTGTCTTGTGGGGAAATGGAATGCAAATAAATGATTTAAAAGCAAGGAGAGAATATCTAGAATTGAAGCATGCACAGGGCTGCCAGTCAGGAAGTTTAGGGTTCACTGGAAATATTCTGAGGGCAGACAAGAGCAATCCAGTAGCTGTTACCACAGTACCTCTGATATCTAGATCTGGTTTGCTCTTCCATATTTACTTATCTTCCTTTGCTGCCTGATATGATATAACAAATCCAATCACTGGACTCGCTTTTTCTTGCAGGTGATTGGAGGGAGGGGCGGGAGTGGGATCGGGATGCTTATTATTACCCCAGCAGCCTTCATAGTGGAAGCATAGTCCAGGGCTGGCTGCTGGACACTTTCTCCAGAGCACTTCTATTAGCCCTCTTCCCATTTCCTCTCAACTAGGGGTACAAAACTTGGACTACTGCATACTTCCTTGAGATTTAATTATGCCAAACCTGTACATTTGTAAATTGTCATGTTAAAAACTCAAATTACATTGGTTTGGGCACATAGCCTGCTCCTGTTGTGACCCCTCCTGACATATAGTCTAATTTATTAGTGTCTCACCAGCTCCACAGCTGGTACCCATGTTGCTGTCATCTCCTGCAAGGTTACTACAGTGATTTCCTCATTCTCTCCCTTTTCCACTCTGGTGTTCCTCTGGCCTGTCTACTCCATACATATCAGCCAAAACAATCTTTATCATTGTAAATCAGATCATGACCATCTTCTGCCTAAAACCCTTGAATAGCTGCCCAGAACTTCTGTAAAATTCAGTCATTACTCTGATTTTAGAAGTTCTTCATGAAATAACCCCTTCTTTCCATTCTGATCACATCCGTGACCACTGTCCACCTCAAGACTGTGTTCCAACTACCCTGATCTGCCCTGACACTACAATACTTCAGTGATTTTTCCTTCCTGAATGTCCAATTGCAGTTTGTTCTTTTATCCAAGTATCAGAGAGGTCACCTGTGACCACCAGTCTCTTTCCAAGATATCACCTACATAGCTTCCCATATCCTTTCATCTGCCCAACTGTCCATCCTCCATCCTTTTACTGGGATGTAAGCTCTATTGCAACAAGGAACTTATCTCTCTAGTCTTGCACTGTATCTTCTATTACACCACACAGCACCTCACACATAATAGGCACTCAATAATTACTTAACATGTGAATGATTGAACAAATCAGAGGACCTAGTATTAAAAGGAATAGAGTGGATCAAGTTTCCAAGATAGAGATTCAAGTAGGAAAAATACAATAATTAGGGTACGAAAACTTTGTTATTGATAGGAACTGATAAAAACCTTTTTCTCTTTCTTTCTTTCTTTCTTTCTTTCTTTCTTTCTTTCTTTCTTTCTTTCTTTCTTTCTTTCTTTCTCCTACTTCCTCTTCCTCCTCCTCCTCCTTCATTTTTTGACCTGAGTTATATAGCAATAGCTAAAAAGAATTCTAGAGTCATGCCAATATGGGGATTGTGTGTGTGTGTGTGTGTGTATTTTGTGTGACTTCTTCAGAAATCTAATATTGCTAATCAAATTCTATCTCAGAGAAACTGTTTTCAATGAGTAAAACAAAATATCTACAATTACAAAGAAATCCAATTATATTAAAAAGCAATATATTGAGAAAATATTCTAAAATTATGACTACATGTGTAGACATGCTTTATTAATATGTTTAGCATGAAATGTGGCACCAGAATGTTGAGGTATCAGTGATTATAAGAGATATATTTTTTAATTAATTTTTTATTTTTAAAGCAGTAAAATATCACAGAACAAGATGAAAAAAAGCCAATTGAGACAGTGTAGTGAAATTGATACAGAACTTCACAGCAGGTTACTGGGATAACAGTAATAGGTACTATAGTATATCTCGTTTTCTTCACAATAGTTGTTCTTTCAATCAGGTATAGCAAAATTAAAGGAAATACAGAACATTATAGAACTTATCAAAACAGGATATTGAATGGAGCAATACCATTAATCAGAACAAAGCAAAAGAGATGGTAGAAGGAAATCCCCCTTATTTGCTATATTGGATATAGTAAAACTCACAAGAGATGCTCAGATCTCTGACTCCCACTTGCTAACAGGGGTGGGGGGTTGGGGCTGGTGTTTGAATCTCAGTCTGAGCACCAGTAGGCTCACAGCCACTTACCAGGGCGGCAAGCTGGCTGCTTGGTTTCCCAGAGCCCTAAGTACCAACATGGAGTGGATCTCAGGAGATGCTGATTGAGATATTTTGAGATATCTGTAGTAATAATGGTGACATGAAAAAAAAATACATATATAATTTCTGTAAATCCCAGGTGTACTAATTCTACTTTGCTTTGTTCACAATTTAAGGAAATACTAAATGTAGTTAAAGTTCATTGGAAATAGTTTTTTTCTCCCTCAAGTTCCCAGATGTTCTGAATTCTATTTTTTGACTCTTTGGGGGTTTGCTTCAAGTCCTGATAGGGCTGATCTAGAGGTGGAGGTCCAGCAGCTCCTCCAGGGACACAGGCAGCCAGCAGAACTGGTCAGAGAAATAGCTGACTGTGAACTGCTGCAAAAACCAGCTTTATGAGAACATGTCAGTGACCTCAGTTTGACCAGAGATTGGTGACTCTCAAAAGAGCTGAAGACCCTAAAGCACTTTCTTTGAACCAGATCCAAACCATTATCCCCTTAAAGATTGAATTTCTCTGCTAGAAATCATGAAAGAGGATACTTTCTGGTGGGATGTTTGGGACTTCCTGTTTCCCAATAGTCAAAGAAAAGCTTAAGGAGGAAGCTTCACACATTATCTCTGTGTTTCTTCTAGTTCATTTTTATTCCCAAACACATTAAGATGGGGAAATGAAATCCTAGGGTTCTGCAGGACATTCCACATTATCTGCCATAAAAAAGAACCTCTCTTGAAGTTTTAGGGTTAGATATAGAAATTCTACCATTACCTATAGAATGCATAAGCACTTACAGATGGGGTTCCTTGGACACATTCATCACACTTATGATCTGTAGACTCTCCCAAAATAGTTTCTTTTTTAACTGCATTGGTTTGGGATGTATGAAATACATCTGCAATCCATCAGAATTGGGGATGGTCCCACTTACCCTAGTTAGGAGGAGGGTTCACTTGGACTTGCTGCCTGCTTCCGCTATAAAGAAACCAGCCAAGGGCAAGATAAACTCTCCCAAGACAGACCTGTGGCTCATTACTTGTCTCAATGTTCTAATAGATCAGTGAACTTTAATGCAATGCAAATCCCAATTATGTGAAATCTCTGAAATTAATAGAGGTCTTTTCCTAGGTATTTTGTTGAACTTGACCCTTTGGTCTACAGTCTGAGAGAACTGAAGTAATTTTAACGCCTGTCACAAGTATGGCCCATGATAAGATAGTTCGGATGTGGTAAAAAAAAAAAAAATAGAGGAATTTAAATCTGGATACTGGGTAATTCAAAGGGCTGTAGAATCATGATGTGTATTGAACCAAAGAGTTCTTTGGGGGTACACAGCTTGCAAATCCTTCATGTTTTTCTCCTTGTGTGCTGCCTATCAGCTTCTCTGATAGTAGATTTTTCCAAAGGCAACTAATCCTAATGCTTCGTGACAGGTCTTGGCTATGTGGCAAATTTTCAAGTGGAGTTGAATGGCTTTGGGTTGCTGAAATAATTCACTACAATGTAGCTTGACACGTGACATCTTATTTTATTAAGTGGAAAAATTGGAATGGAAATCAAGAGCATGAAGCTCTTTACTAAAATAAATCAGCAATAATTCCCTGTGGGTTTAGAGTAGAAATGAGATTTAGTCTTATAAGTCCACCCTTATGACATGTGACAATCAAATTAAAACCAGGTGTAACCTGTATCACCACAGCTTGTCCCTTCCGACTACTTCCTGATTTTTGCAGCTACTATGTGTGATTCTGATAAGTAGCACATGCTCTCCTGGTAGAGACTTGCCAGAATATTTAATAGAAATTACAAAAACATGTAACACGGGCAAGCCCGCCTCCTACCCTTTGGTTCAGATTTAGTGTGGCATGCTGGGAGCTTATTGCTCATGGGGAAGATTATTTTTCATCCTGTCTACTCTAGTCCACCTGATTGTTGTATGTACCTGATGGTCTCCCAGGCCATACTTATAATAAAGGATCAGATTGGAACATATTAGAAATAACTAGGATTCAGTATCCTTGACAGAAAGTCATGACTGGACCTGTCACTAAGGTTGTAGCCTGGGTTCTTCCCAGCTAACACTTCTTCCTGTTTCTACTCTTGGGTCAAATGCTGACTACCCTTGAAGCCTAAACTTTTACAAGTAATTAGTGGTTGACTCTTCCCTGGGCTGAATTTTTTTCATCCATTTTCTAACCAAATTCCCACTGAAATCAACAACTAGGCCTATTGATTTAATTTAAACTAATTTAATTTTAATCGATGACTTGCAGTGGCTTTCACAGGAGGTTTAAATTAAGAAAGTCCCAGTGAAATAAACTAATGGATTTGATATTTCATAAATATTTACTTTTGAAATGCTAGGTCTAGCCGTGTCCATAAAGGAAATGAACATCTTTAACTCTTAGCTTAAGAGTCAAACAAATGATTTGTTAGAAATAAGTGAGTACTGCCTATCAGCCCTGTGAGTACTTTCCACTGACTAAAATCCTGCTCTGTTTAAGGAGAAGCAATTGGCTTAAGAATAACTTCTCACAGGCCACTGTGTTGATGAGCATTTGTCCACCTTGGGAAGTAAATCAGGGTCAGGCCATTTTGTTCAGGGACCTGAATTTTGACAATACAAATTTCATTCTTTTTCTGAATGTTCATGTCACTCAGCATGTGCAAGTTCAGGTTGAGATGCTATTTCAAGGAAAAAATATTGAGATGTGTTGTTGGTCTGAAAACTTCAGTTTATGCAGTTCTGACTTCCAGAGACATAAGAATAATTCCAAGAGTGGACTTTTTTGTAGAAACCTTTAGGAAAAGCTAAGGTCAGAACCGACCGACCCCAGTTCAGGTTTTAAATTCTGCATGGTCCCCTCGCTTCCACCCTGAGTTCTAATGTCTTTTCATCCTGCCCAGAAGCTGCAGCCATTTTTCTCCATGCTTGACCCAGCCATTTATCCCACTTTCTTTTGGCAGAAGAATAGAAAACAACATTTGCAGCTTCCCTAAATTAATTATACTTTTCTCAAGCTAAAGAACTGTGACAGAGCCACAAAACAGCAACTGAAAACTAATTCCTTAAAAGAATATGAAAAAAGGAAGTTGTATAAGATAGGGTAATTAATCTTGCAATAAAAATAATTGTTTACAGTTAAAATTAATGTAACATGCATTCCTCAGCAGATAATAAATTATGGACTTTCTCATTAGCATTTGAATTGATTTCCGCTAATTTCTGAGGAGCACATGAGCATGTGACTAGATTAAGTTTAATTGGGCTACAGCTGGTGCTGACTGTGCCCACGGAGGGTGGGGGCTTTGCTGACTGATTGGCTGTCTTCACATTTTGTTTCCATTGTCTTTCTTTTTCCCCACTGTTTTCTCCATACAGGTAGAAAGATTGGAAATACTAGGGCCTTAAAATAGAATTAATCAGGGAAAGGACTGGTTTTGGATAAAGGTAGCTTGGGAGTTCCTACCATCAATGATTTTGATATGTGACTGTCACATAATATATTTGTTATCACTATTTCTCAGTATTATATAATTATTATTTTGTCAACAACTAAACTTATTGAGCATTTCCTATGTGCTGCTATTATATTCAGTACTTCACATATCATTTAATGTTCATAACACACTTATGTTGTTATTCTTCCCATTTTCTGGGCAAGTAAACTAAGGCTCAGATGAGTAAAATACCTTCTCAAAGGAAATACAGATGGATATGGTACAGTTGAAATGAGAATTTTTTTAAATTTTAGAGATCATGCCTTTAGCCACTTTATTATTCTGATAGCAAAAAACCAAGCAGTGTAATTGCCCCATTTGATGGAGAATTAAAAACAAGTAGCCTGTGCTCCTAGATAACCATTTGGGTAGCATCTATGGGAGGTGGAAAACAGCTAAGAACGGGTTAATTTATAGCTGATCAAGAGCTATACTGTCACCATGGAGATAGGCAGAGTTTCTTTCTTTTTTCTTACTTTGGTACTGGGGATCAAACTCATGACCTTGTGCTTACCAAGGCAGAATTTCTAATAGGCCCATAATTAGAAAAAAAAAGCATGAGTCCAATTAATTTTGGGTTTATGGGAAGAAAACAATATTTCAGAAAAGGCAAGGGATTCTACATTAGAATTTAGAAGTTAGGAACAAAAGGATAGTTGTAGTTGTAGTTCCACAATGGGATATTTTCTCTTTGAATAAATTTCTCACCTAAATAAAGTACACCTATTTAAGCAATTTGAAACAACTACACCCCTCTGGAGGATTCCAGGGGATCTTAGTGGTATGAAGTGGTGTCTTTCTCACTTGAGCAGAGACTTCTTAGCAAGGTACCATCTCCATCAGGGACAGCCTAAGCCTTTTGCTTTATTCATATGCAGGAAGGAAAAGAAGCAGCTATGCAATAGAGGTTTTTGAAGCAGAAGATAAAATAATATCAAGTATGTTTAATGTTCTTTTTTTCTGGGTTGCCATAGGTACCTGTATTGATTTCACTGTGCCTTGGCATATAGTTGGCTGTTTATATAATGGCTCCCCATGGACTATGTACTTCTTAAGGATGGAGCCCACGTTAGACATAGGAAATACATGAGAGTATTGGAGACTAGCTACAATTGTAAGTAAAATTTCCTTCTTCTAAGTAAATTTGAGTCTTGAAAGTTTTTCCTCCATTTTATTTGCCATGTGTATATGTTGTACTGTATTCATAAATTCAGATGTTGATCTCAGCAATCAATATCAGTGTAGACAAAAAATGTAATACATGAGGTGTATTCATTAAATCTTTAAATAAAAACATTTAATCAATATGAAGACTGCTGGGGATTAAAAATAAGATCTGCATTTTAAAAATAGACATATGTGGACATGCTTATTTTGGATCTAGTTTTCCCTGCCTACTTACATATTAACCATAGGAAGGACACGGATATTAAGACAGTTATCTGATATGCTAATATTTTAGTTGAACACATGTGCTCAGTACAAATGTCAAGGAACTCATCTGCTTGGAGCCTACTTTGATTCTTTTGGTTTTTGTGCTTTTTACTAAATTTCTAAATGGCTCCCCATTTTCCTTTTGCTTGGAGCCGTTAAAAATTGGAATTCACATCCTTTGTTTCAGTTTTATCATAACCTGAAAAAGTGACACTTAAAATTGCCCAGTAAACAAAGTGCCACATTATTACGGGCCTGCATTCTCACCTCATTACTGTGCGAGCAGAGTGTGATGTCACACTTGACCCGATACCAGTCTGCCCATAAATGACACAGCCTGTTCCCCTCTTGCTTCCTGGCTCGAGTGCCGGGAAGGAGCTTAGTATGAAATTCATGCTGTGATGACAGATTTAAAAGTTGCTACAAACTCTAACAGACAGCAACTGCGGTTTGTAGACATACACAACATGTCCCACTCTCTTGTATTTGTAAGTGATGACATTCTTCGTTTAAAGAGTTACATTTATATAGCTCATTACTGTTGCCTGTCTATGAAACAAGGGTGGTAGAGAGAAGGGGAAAGAAGCCTAAATTGGATATGGAGACATTTACCAGAAGAATTTTCCAAATGTTAATGAGCAGCTTAAGGGCTGCACACATGTGTTGTAGTATAATTGGGTTTGATGCCTTCTGGGGACTTTGAAGCTTTTCCTGCTCTTGCCCATTGTATTTTGGGGGTTAGAATGAGCCTTTTAGATTTCTAACACTTTGGCTCTGAAGATCCACATGGTGCTAAATTGTAAATCTGCAGACAGCCAACAAACCTCAGGCCAAGCTCCAGTCACTCCTGTTTGGTTTGGGGTTTTCAAGCAATTAAGTGAAAGGCAGTCTCTAAACGTCTCTGGGGAGGTTGCAATGTGCTATGGAGAGAATTTACTGGAATGGGGTAAGGATTCCTTCCCTGTTTCTGGGGATTTTCCTGAGGAAAAAACTTGAATAATTGCATCCAAATGTGTCTTGTATTGTTAGTACCTGTCATCTTCGTAGTCTCTTGGAGTTCCCTAAGGGGAAAGCATTGTCTTTTTTCCATGTGAAGCAATTACAACTCAGAATAAGCATGTATGGTAGTGAATGTGTGTTTTACAACTGGGATCTCATCTTAATAAAAAATTTTTGCACATCAAAAGAAATCTCCAACAGAGGGAAAGAAAACTCAAAGAGTGGGTAAAAATTTTAGCCAACTGTCCCTCAGAAAAGGATTTCTATCTAGAATATATAAAGAATTGAAAAAAAATTCAGCCCCCCCAAATTCAAAGACCCAATCCAAAAATGGGCATCTGAGATGAATACACACTTCTCAGATACAGAAATACAAAAAGCAAATAAATATATGAAAAAATGTTAGATATGACTGGTCATTTGAGAAATGCAAATTAAAACAACATTGAGACTCCATCTTACCCCAGAAAGAATGGCCATCATTAAGAAGTCAACCAATAATAAATGCTGCGGGGGCAGTGGGGAAAAAGGAACCTTTCTCCATTGTTGGTGGGAGAGTAGACTGGTATAACCACTATGGAAATCAGTGTGGGGATTCTTCAAAAAACTAGGATTAGAGGACCTATTTCCCTTCTGGGTATTTTCCCAGAAGAATTAAAAACATCATACCACAACGATATATGTGCACCCATGTTTATAGCAGCACAATTTGTAATAGCTAAATCTTGGAAACAACCCAAATGCCAATCAACTGAGGAATAGATAAAAAAGATGTGGTATTTCTATATAATCGAATACTACTCAGCTATAAAGAAGGATAAACTCGAGACTTTTATAGGTAAGTGAATACAACTAGAGACCATGCTTATAAGTGAAATAAATCAAGCTCACATATGCAAAAATTGTATTGTCTCCCTAGTATAAGACACTGAAAAAGTAAATAAGTCCCAAAATCTACAATAGATATTGTGAAAAGGAAAGAAACTACTCAAAAGGAAAGAACAACTGATATGGGTGAAAGGAGAAAAGAAGGAAGGGAAATGAAAAAAGACATCTAACATAGTTACAATACTGATTTAGTTCAGTATTTAGATGAAAAAAAATAGTTCATGTTTATATTGTTTGATCAATTATGCATGGCTATATCTTGTAATCTGAGTAACTACCTTGAACATAACAATATGCAATATATTAGCCATTGTTAATTTCCTATTACCTTGTTTTGAAATTCTGCATCATTGTTTTCATTTCTCTTTAAAATGAAACAATGTGTGTTTTAATAGAGTCTCTCCGGTTGTTTTCAAGGTCTTGAAAAATGGTTATATTCATTCATCAGGGAAGCAGCCAGATGTCATCTAAGCTTGATCCAAGGAGACAGGTGTTCATGTGTAGACTGGGGAAAAGGCATTCTAGGGATCAGTGGGGTGTCAGGCTGGACACCCAGGTGTCAGTCTCCTGCCATCTTTGAAATAGTACATTAGGCCCCTCCGAGCTTGGCTTGCATGTTACCTTGTCTAGGTGAAGTTAGTTATAACCACTGTCAGAATTCAGAACACAATTTTATTGAACAGTGGAAGGTCCTTGATTTAGAGGGCCATAAATAACTCCTGTAAGGGGCTACTGGTTGGTAGAGTGGTCTAAAAGTTCCCAGGAAGTTTCCAAAGAACTTTCCAAAGAACTGAAATTACACTTGGTGGGATTAAAAACAAACCTGGTGATGGAATAGCCTAGAACAATATTTTCATCCCTGGCTACTTTTTGAAGGATCTGGCTTGCAATTCTCAACCTTATGTGGTTGCAAGTCACTTTTTTAGAATTCTGGCTGAAGCAAAGGCTTATAAAACTGGGTTGACTCTTCATTAACCTTTTAACTTTATGCTTAGTTTTTTGTTCTAATGGCTTGTGGCTAGACTGCAAAATTACTCTTTTGGTTTCAACTTTACAATAGTTTTACAGCCATTGAGAATAGAAAGCAACATGAAATTAAGATGATAATATTTAAATTTGAACATTTAGTTCCTATATTTGGGCTTAAACTGACTGATATCAGAAATACAAGAAGCAAGTATTCTGAGGAAACTCCACATTGCATTCTTATCTAAGGCTCAGCAGAACATTCTGAAGCTAGATAAGTCTCCAAATCCAGCAGAATAACTCAACTATCAATGCCAACTATGAGGTATCAAGACTACCTTTCCTCCCAGTATGACCAATTATGCATCAGGCATTGTCTTAAGAATCAGGGAGCAGTATAGAAAGGGATCCTCTGACCCTAAGGAAGGAGTGAAGAAACCGTCATGCTCTGGTAATCTGAAAGGAGGCTTAGTCCTAGCTGGGATGATCAGAGAAACTCATCAGAGAGCCTCTGTTGGATGCTTTCATACATGTTATTTTATTTGATTCTTTGGACATCCCTGACATGTGTGTATTAGTATTTGTATTTACTTGATGAGGACATTGGACCCCCTAGAAAATAAGTAATTCATTCAAGACCCAAAATCTAGAAAAATATAGTCAGAATCCAGGTCAGACTATTCCAAACTGGTGAATGGCATTATAAAGGATCAAGGGTCAGGCAATAAGCTTCAGGTAATGAGGCAACGAGGGAAGGGAGGGGAGGGGAAAGTAAAAAAAGATCAAGATGCTACATGCATATCTTTGTTTATAACAACACAATTCCTATTAGCTAAATCTTGGAAGCAGCCTATTTACCCATCAACAGATGAATGGATAAAGAAAATGTGATATTTATACACAATGGAGTACTACTTTTCCATAATGAAGGATAAACTTGAGTCATTTGTAGGAAAATGGATGCACCTTGGGACCATAATGTTAAGTGAAATAAGCCAGACACTCAAGCTTAATACTGCATGGTTTCTTTTGCATAAGGAACTCAAAGAATAAATAAATTAAAGAGCAAAATAAAAGATAGATTATAGGAAACAGGGAGACAGATCTTTTGCAAATTGGAAGAGAACCAAGAGATGGAGAGAAGGAAAAGAAAGGGGAGGGGAAATGACATAAAAATAATTAATATATGTTGTGTACATGTACCAACTTACAGTGAAGAAGGTGATCATTATGTACTGTAAACATGTGCTAATTAAAATTAAAATTAGATTCATGGACTGCAGGGAGGAGAGAACCAGGCCTCACCAGGAGGTGGTCCCAGCCTGGAAACCATATCATTTTCATTGTTTTCTTGGGTTGGATTTTATTCTCTTTTGGTTTGTTTCATTATGTTAAATCTGATAGCATAAGCAGCTATTTAAAAGATAGCAAGATGTATTATGGTAGCCATTTGAGACTTACTATTAGCTTATTTTGAAGTCCTTTATTGCATTCATTGTTTTGCTTTTATTGTTGCTGCTCTATTCTGTTCTGTTCAATTTTTAATATGTCCGAAGTTATCTTCAGCTATTTTGAAGACAACAAGGGGCATTATGGTAACTGTTGCTGATTTAGTAAGGTTTTGAAGTCCTGTATCACTTATACTAGTTTATCTTGATTGGTTTTATTCTGTTTTATTTTCCTTGGTTTTAACCTCTTTAAAATAAAAAAATTAAAATTAAAGGAGCAACATGAGATGTGTATGTGTGCAAATTCCCATGATTAATATACTTATTATGTATCACACACAAACATGTTATTACAAAAAATTAATAAGGCAAAATTTAATACTCAGCTCTGTTGCTCTGATTTGGAGGTTTAGCTGGTATGGGGAACCATCAGGGATGAGGTGCGGGGATCAACCTTGGAGGACCTGGAATGACTGACTCTCATCATGTGGTCCCTTACTTGACCATAAAATTCAAGCAAACACAGACTATGTCTAATTTGATCTCTGTGAGAGTCCTCAGTACTTTGTACTGTATCTGATGCATGATAGGCACTCCATAGGTTGGAAGGAGGGAAGGAATCAGTGAATTTGTTCTCTGGAGGAGTGATTTGCTGAATTATGTTTTGAAAAGGCTAATCTGGATAGAGATATTTAGGATGGCATGTGATTGGTAAACTCTGCACACAGAATTAGGTGTTAAAAAGAATATCAAATTTAAATCATATGTTTACTTTGGGTTTAGAACATTTTTGACCTATGATCCATATATGATTGTTATGCAAATGCTTCGTCAGTTTAAAAATGATAGCTATCTCAAAGCAACATTATATCTGATTGGGACACTGGAGATGAAGTGCTTAATTCTTGTGAAAGTTTCCAGTAGATACACAGTTGGACTGTCTTGATGCTGCTCAGCCTTAAAATTCACTCTTCCAAAACTTCTTCCTAACAGATGTCAGATTATTTTGGTAATCAAGGATGGATATTGTGACAATGGCCAGTTACGCATGAATCATCAGGCTGTCAGGGTTCAGGACTTTAGGCCATCGGTGAGAGATTTCAGAAAAATAAATGTGAGGTTCACTTTGGCCCCTGTGAATGAATGAGTATGAGAGTTGATCAGGCCACTTAAACTTGACCTGGCTGTTAGAGGGAACAGCAATGAGCTAAAATCACTTAATGATTCACCATAATTTTTTCAAATTCATCTGTTTTTATTATTTCTGTCTCCTAAATTGAGGTCTATATCATTTTATAATGGATTTTCTGCCGTCATTCACTGCTGTTTTCCTTTCAGGCACCCTTTTCTCTCCCCTGCCTCTGGAACCTCCAGATATATGCTAAGCTACTGAGAATAATTTCCATCAGAATTGTTTGTTCATTAGTTTATTAAATCATTTGTTCATTCATTCTAGAATTACTTCTGTTGGCTAAGGAAGGGACCGGGATTGATTGTAGTACACGGTTTTCAGCACCTTATCTCTGTAAGAAATTTATATATTTTAAAGAAGAAAAGAGCCTGCTTTCAGTTTTGACCTTGGAAAGTTGGGACACGGGGTGGAAATAGCTTCCTCACTGTGATGAAACTTCTCGCCCTGGCTCTGGAGCTTCTCTTTGTATCTCGGTCTCATTTTCTTTTTCTTTCCTACTAGAGCAGCATTCATCTTTCCTTTTTGCAATATTCAGTGGGTTCCCAAGGCAAACAATGTGTGTCTCCTCATCCCCCCTATATTTCAGGCTCAGCTCCACCTTTCTGCTCTTTTTGAAGCTATTGTCTTCTTCCTTACTTGGACAACCATTCTTTCTCTTTTCTGTCAACCTATTCTTTAATGTCCGGCTCAATTTCCATTTTCTCCACTGAGCTGTCTCGTACTCGTGCCTATACTTACCCTCTCCTTTCTGATAGAATTTTCCCTCTTTGTATTTTTTTTTTATTGTGAAATTACTGAGTTATTTCCCTGTATGAATCTCTTCATGCTTCCTAGGGACAAGTTCTTTGTAGATAGCGACTCTATTTTTGTTTTTTATGGCTGCTGCATATGCTCCTATCCAGTAGTCCGTTTCATTTAACAGTCGCTGACCAATATGAAAGGGGTCTCCAGGCATTTGCTTTTTCTCCAATGAGGGTTCAGTTGTGAAAGTTGCAAACACGAGACTGTTATTAACATTTTTACAGCACTTAAAAGTGGAATACAAAGAATAAGATAGCTATAAATTTTTCAATACTCTCCAGAGATTAAAGCAGAAGATTTATCTTACACAGCTGTTTTTGTTAGAGAGAATAGTTCTCTTGACTCATACTGTCCAAATTATTTCATTATTGCTTACTGTTAATTTTATTGATTTAAAACAAAAAGTTAAAATTGCTGCTGGCTTTCATAAGTTCATTACTTTATGACTCATTAAGAAGACTATTTTGTTGCATAATTTAGCGGGAGCTGAACAGGCATTATGCAAGCAGAAGAAATGTGGATAGTTTACAGCCAAATCTACCTTCCTGACCAGGGGTCTCCATGAATAATATGTGACAGGAAGGGCTCTAGGGACCAAATATTGGCTCACTGAGCAAGTTATGATCAATGAATAGTGTGAATGTGCGTGGAGGTCATCTTGCTGGTTGTGGCATTATTATTACACTATCTTTTATGAACTTTGAGGTCTTTAAGTGGTATCTCTGAGAAAGGAAAGGAAAGGAAAACTTCTAGAATGTCTTATCTGCCAGAAATAGCAAATGATGTTCAGTTGTTTTATCTGGGGCATGTTCATTATTGAAGCATTTTCAGCCACGCATTACCTGGATCTCTTCTTACAGCTTGAAGCTGTGATACTTGTATCCATATTCTGCAAATTCTTGTACAGTTGCTTTCTGTTTAAGTTGGGTTTCAGTTGGAATTATCTTATTTCAGGTAGTGAGGATGGAATATATAAAATATAACCTGCTAATTGACACAGATAGGATTTTGAAAAGACTGATATTTGCTCTTGAAAATTTTGATAAATACAGCTAACTTTAACCATCTTTAAATTTTTTCTAGTTGTAAAAGGGTCATGGTTATTTAATAAATAGTCTAAATAGTTAGAAGTTCTAATCTGATTTCCAGTGATATTTTATTGTTGACAAAATGAGCAGTTCATCTTAATACTGAATTTGCATGCAATTTCAAAGTCAGAAACCAAAAGGAAAAGACTTGATAATTTGATTACATTGAAAAAACATAGTATGAAAATATTCTCCATAAACAAAGGTAAAAAAGGCAAACTGGAAAAACATATCTACAACATATCAAGGGGATTCTATCTTTACTATATAAAGAACTCCTATAAATTAACAAGAAATGTGAATAAGGCAATAGAAAATACAAATTTCCAAAAAATACACAATCTCATGAATAATTAAAGAACTACAAACTTAAATAGCAATAGATATTTTCTTCTATAAAATTAACAAATACTGAAAATGGTTAATGACATGTGCACACCTGTATTCCCAGAGTTCTGGGAGGCTGTGTGAGGCAGGAGGATTGGAAATTCAAGTCCCATTTGGACAATTTAGCACATTCGTGAGACCCTGTCTCAAAATATCAAATAAAAATAAGACCTGGGGCTGTAGCTCGGTGTGAAGACTGCATTCAATCCCCATAACACACACACACACACACACACACACACACACACACACACAGAGATGTATATATTGATGTCTATATAGGAAAGGTAAAAGTGGAGAAAGGATTTAAATAAAGAATGGTTATAGTTGTTAACTTTATTGGTAAATTATAGTAAAAAAGTAAAAATCTATTTTTATTTTGGGGAAAATACATCAAAATGTGTTTCTGTCCATATCCACAGATACTACATAAAATTGCTTTAAAATGTAGCATTCCAACAGCTGCTTCTGAAAGTCAGCCCAAAGGCATAGCCACAGCTAGAGAGCTGAGTGTGCAGAGGTCTTAGCAGGGAAGCAGGAAGGCCACTCGGTGAGACACGCAGGGGCTTAGGTGTAGGACTTTTTGATAAAAATTACTTTCACACAGCACCATTATCTGAGAATGAGAAAAGAGGGAATCATTAGAAATGAGTTAGGGATGAAGATTGGGCTTGAACCAACCAGGAGTGATGCTTTCGCCAGAAAATGCGTTCTGCGCCTTTCTGAAGCAGTGTTTTATAGGCATTTCCCACCAACAGGCCAGCTCCTTCCAACTGGGAAATGGAACTCACTCAGCACTCACTCAGTCACTTGGAGGAACAAATGGGGAACGTGTATCATGTGGCAGGTACTGAGCTGAACCAGAAACGCAAAGCCCAATGTGCGCAAAACCTGCCCTTTGAGAAGTCTGGAGGGAGGTGGAGGTGGGGAGCAGATTAGGCGATGTCAGTGCAGTTTGCTAAACCTTTGTGAGGGTTGAGGGTTAAGTTTAGGGTGCTTTGAAACTGTCTTCATCACACTGATAAGAATAAAGGACACCTTCCTGCAGCGGTATTCAAAGAAGATCTGTGAAATGGGCAGAGCCTAGTTAGTAGAAGGAAGCGTTCCAGGTGGAGGGAGCATTTCCGGAAAAAACCGTAAGCAAGATAAAGAGAATGTAGGAGCCCTACTGGGGTGAGCAGGAGACCAATTTTCCACCTGTGCTGTACACTAGTATCCCTGGGAGAGAGTAAAGAGACAAACAGTAAACAAACAAATTAAAAAATAAAGCTATTGGCCTCACCCTCAGTCTAACTTAATGGCACCTGTGTGCCAGGGATAGGGTGGGGGGTGGCCTTTGAACTTGGGAGCTTGCTGCAGTTGTAGTAATAGGATGCTTGATTTCCTTAAATGTAGCTCCTCCCTGTATCTGAGAGGTCCCTGGGGGTTGCAGTGGGCTGCTAGGACTGAGAAACACCCTGGGAAGTGAAGGACCTTGGAAACCAGGCTGAAGAATTAGGATTTGCTGTAAGGGCAGGGGTGCACCTTGTTGAATAAATACATCTGCCACAGACCACATTAATAATGTCTTAAGAGGCTTTAGCACATTTGCCAAAGCTCTGGGATTTTTATGGTAACCACCTGGGTATATACAGTAAATGTTTTGTGCAAAGGGGAGGGGCATAAGGAAACGCAAAACTGGAAATTTGATAGTACGGGTTGTAAATCTATTCTTCATTACCCTCAGAAGATGCATTCCTGGATAAGTGTATGTAAATTGAAAACTTGTAAAGCAAATCATAAAGGTACCTGGGAGGTTACTATTAAAGGAATCAGTGAAGTAAAACTTGTTGAAATGTTAACAATATTTCCTAATTTACTTGTTTTTACACTGTTTGGATCTTCATATATAATATTGATCCTTTAAAAGATGGTATTCGTGGGAAGCATTTGCATATTTATGTAAACAACAAAATATGTTGTACCTCAGCAGAGGAGAACAAGTTGAGGCACTTTGGAATACATATAGAGTTGTTTTCAGATTTAAGCTGGAAGTTTATTAAGGATAAATGATTTAATCAGAATAATTTTCTAGGGACTATTGTTTCTTAGATAAAATAGGAATAATATACCTTTCACAAGTTTATAACAAAGAATTATACATAGGTAAATCAAATGAGGTATCTCCTATAATGCCTGAGTACAGTAGGCACTCAATAAATGGTTATTATTATTATTATTTTGGTACCAGGGATGGAACTCACTACCTTGCGCTTACCAGGTAAGTGCTTGAGCCACTGAGCTAAATCCCCAGCCTCAATGGTAACTATTATTAACTTGTTTTCAAAAAGACTTTTAGAAGATGAGAATGGGGTTGCATGCCCATAATCCTTGTACTTGCGAGGCTGAGGCAGGAGGTTCACAATGAGTTTGAGGCCATCCTGGGCTACATAATGAGTTAAAAAAAATTTTTTTAGAAGCCTTAAAAATGTTTCCTGGCACTGGTCATAATGGCACATGCTTGTAATCTCAGCACTTTGCGGGGCTGAGGCAGGAAAGTTGCAAGTTTGAGCCCAGTCTAGGCAACTTAGTGGCTTAGTAAGTCTCTGTGTCAAAATAAAAACATAAAAAAGAGCTGGGGATAGGGCACAGTGTGAAGGCTCTGGGTTTAATCTCCAGTACTGAAGAAAAAAAAAAAAAAAGAGAGACAGATTATGGAATTGGAAGTTTGCCAACATTTCTTTCGTACTGTTTCAAGGCAGATTTTTTGGCTGAAGATGTTGGTGGTTTTGTATTCTTCTTTGACTTAATAACATAACATCCTGGTATCTAACCAGGGCCAGAAATACTACATCACCATTGCCCATATGAGATGAAAATGGTAGCTTTAAAAGCTCCAAACCTCCGTAAACCCATTATACAACTCCAAGCAGTTAATTGGGAACGCATTTTATGGCTCACTTTTCCTTGTGAGCCCCCTGAGAAGCAGAGAATTCTTGTGCTCTGGGTCAGATGAAGCTTGGGAGTATTTCTGAAGCTTTCTTATGGTTAGAGTGGATGACTGGCAACACCTGCTTTGACAAATTTCCAAGCTAAAATGATTTCTGCTGTGTGGTATGTCACAGGACCCTGGGGATTCAATAGAAACATTTTTCATGTTCTGGAACTGACCCTGAGCTGCTGGAGTTCAGTGATTCTGGCTGGTCTTGCTGCAAAGTTTTTTGCTACCCACTCCCATGTGGTAGGGTAGTGATAGGCACCTCTAGATTTCCTAGAAGATGCCAGATCTGCCACCTGTCTGTGCCATTTCCATACTTAATCTCCCTAATCAAAAATCAGCTCTGAGGATCCCTTAGATGGAATAATTTTAAATCCCCTGATCTTCAAAGGCATGACTTCTCGTCATGCTTGGCCTACATATCCCCTCCTCAAAGACATCTTTCTTGTTCACCCCAAACCAAAATGGCATCCACCCCGAATACACTATTGCTTCACCTAGTTTTATTTCCTTTAACTCAATTATCTCAATTATTCTCTCAGTTTATTTGTTTGTTTATTGTCTGTATCCCTCCCCTAGAATGCAAGTTCCTGAGGCCAGGATTGTTGTGGGCTGTTTGTTGTTATCCCCATCTCTGAGAACCAAATCAGTCACAGAGAAGGTAAGCAGTAAATATTAGCTGAATAAAAGAATGGTTGTACACATACAACTTTTGTCAAAAAGTAAGGGGAGAAGAAATGGTTAAAATATAAGATTGTTATATTCACTCACTACTAAAAATAGCTTTACTGAGATTTAATTCACTTACCATAAAATTCGCTCACTTAAAATATATTGTTAGTATATTCACAGACAGACTTGTGCATCCAACACTACAGTCAATTTCAGAATATTTTCTCTACACAAAACAACCTCCAACACCTTATCCATCACCTGAGTTCATTCATACCTCTAGCTCCAGGTATTACCTAATTTATTATCTAATTTCTATCTCAATAGATTTGCCTATTCTGGACATTTCATATAAACACACTCTTATAATACATGGTCATTTGCATCTGAGTTCTTTCACTTAGCATAACATTCCATCATTCATTTTTTAGTTTTCCAAATTCTATAGACAAGTCAAGTTAGATAACCAGGATGTTACACAGTAGAGGGTGATAGTTTATCTCAGAGAATTTTAATCATGGCTGCACATCAAAATCCTCCACTGTCTTCTACTCAGCAGTTTTAGAAAACCCAGGGTATCCAACTCCATGCTAGTGTCCAGGAGGTGCAGCCTCAGTCGTGAACCATTGGCTTAGCTAATTACCTCCAGTGGGTTATTATTTAATGTTATGCATTTGACTTTTATCTAATACTGCAAGTAAAGGTCATATGAAATTTGCTGCTGAGAGATATTGCCCACTAAGTAGGCTGTTGGGGAATCAGATGTTGGACATTTGTCATTTAACAAGTACAAGTCCTGCTTGCCTGTAGAGTAGTGAAAAAACACAGCAAAGAGTGTGGCAACTGTGATTCTACCTCAAGCTTTTTCTTTTTGCAATGGGAGGCAGGTTGTTCAGCCTCTGTGCATCCAGGTTTCTCTAATTGTAGAATGATCCATCTTTTAGGGCTTTTGGAAGCATCTGAAAGTAATGTGTGAAAGGTACATCAAAAAGTACAAAATGTATAGAAGTATAACTTATCCCTATCGTTAAAAGAATAAAATAATAGGATTTGGATTTTAAGTGGGATAGAGTAGAAGGAGTGGGTTGAAAGCCAGCATGACTGGTTCTTCTGGTGGTGTCTTAAGCTAAACATCACTTATTTTGATCTCTCTTCCTGCCTCCGTAACACATTACTGTTGAATCAGGTGATGACTTAAGATTCTTCTAATGAAAGAAAATTTTATGAATCAATGATTCTGTGAGCCTCTGTAGAGACTCCTTCTAATGCCTCAAATAGCTTTCATCAGATTGCACTTGACATTAACTATAACACACTTGCTATAGTTTGGATTCTAAGTGTTGACTGAATGTGTATGTGCTGAAGACTTGGTGTCTAGCCCATGGTGCTATTGGGAGATGGTGAAACTCTTTTTGGCATATTTTCTTTTGTTCCTTTAGATAAAAAGAGAGTGTAAAATAGTTGATGAATGCATTTTGGGATAGTAACCTGCTAGCATCTAATTTTCTAATAGACATCCAATAACATATGTGATGTGTGTGACCTTTATGAGATATAAAATACCCAGATTACAAACAAAAATACAAAGAGAGAATGTTCTCCATCAGAGAAAGTGCAATTTGCTTCCATGGCATGATGGAACAGGGGGAATATATGACCACCAATCCAAACCCTAGCAGTAGGAAGTTAGATCACTGAATGTGAGCCCTTCAAAGGGATATTGGGGCCCTGGCCCCTAATTATTTCTCTCTTTCTGTTTTGCAACTATCTCTTCCTCTACAAGCTCCCACCGTGATTTACTGCCTCATTACAGGCCCAAAGCAACAGGGCCAGCTGACTGAGACATCTAAAACCATGAGCCAAAATAAGTGTTTCCCCTCTGTAAGTTGATTGTCTCAGGTGTTTTATCACAGACTTGGAAAGCTCTCTAACATAATACCCATAACTGTTTCAATTTAGTTGTTAATCAATTCCAATCACCTTTTGTGAAATCTACCCCTCAATATTCCTTCCCATCACAAAAGTAACTTCATTGTCATGAAATTTTTTGAAT
This sequence comes from Hydrochoerus hydrochaeris, assembly GCA_004027455.1. Lineage (NCBI taxonomy): Eukaryota > Metazoa > Chordata > Mammalia > Rodentia > Hydrochaeridae > Hydrochoerus > Hydrochoerus hydrochaeris. Next base: position 27,817 of record PVLA01001119.1, read on the forward strand.
GTATTTCACTCTAAATATTCTATTACAAGAAATCAGGCAATTTTCTTACATCACCACAATAGCATTATCCCACTTACCAAAACTAACAAAAAATTCTCATATCATTGAGTACCAAGTCCATATTCAAATTTCTGTTATTTCCCAAAATATCTTTTACAGCTACTTTGTCCAAGCGAGACTGTGTTATAATAAATGCTTGACAATGTCGTCTAATCAAGAGCATTCCTCTCAGCTTTCTTTATTTTTGATGAACCTGACCTATGGAAGCTAGTTGGCTTGTTTTTCCTGTATAGCATTCTACTACCTGGATTTGTCTTTTTTTTTTTTTTTTTTAAAGCTTGGGGCATCATTTAACTATTTGTATTATTGGCCATATTTTATATATAGTAGGAGTTAAATCTAAAGCCTGCTTAGACTTACGGTAAACACCTTTGGCAAGGGCGCTTCTTTGAAAATAATTCCAAGCATTTTGTTTCCATCCCATCAGAGGACACACATACTACCAGTGTTGCAGGGTGCACTGCTGCTCCTTGTGATTTTTATTCATCAGCATCAGTTTTAACAGCACTGGAGAACCAACAGAGTGGAAAAAATAAGCATTTTATTTGATTGATTCTAGTAATGGGAACAATATTAATTTATGGAAATATTTACTATTCTTTTCTAATTAGAGAACAACACCCTTATGATTATGCATTTCATTAAATCATGTGTCAGAATCATTTTTGTAATAAATTCTATTTACCTGGACTGGTAACCCCTATATGTGCTTGATTTTCATAGATGTTTGTTAGGTACCTTATTATCTCTTCAATTGGTATAACTGTCTGTCCATTCTCTTCAATCTAGACAAACATTGAAAAGAATTTTCAGTCATAGAAACTCACACACACACCCAAATACACACACACAAACATGCACACACATTCATAGTTTGTCCTTGTGGAATAAATGCCAATGGCAACAATAAAGACCAGCAGAATATTAGAAATGATATATCAAATTTTAAAAAGTCAATTATTTATGGCATCCAAATTTCTGTCTTTATTTGGTCTTTGCATAAATTAGTATAACAAATAAAGAGGAATATTGTGATTCTACCTATTTAGGATTTACTGAATTAGTCTATTTGAAAGAGAAAATTGAATACAGGTGGGAAATCTTTGCATGTTTTTGCTCCTCTCTGATTATTCAGTAGAGTTACAGGAAGCCCCTCATCTATCTTCTAAGAGTTTCTTGCACTTGAGAGTATTTTTTCTTCCACTTCTGTTGCTCCTTCTAATACCTATAAAAAATCCAGACATCTGAGCCACCATCTTGATTTTCTTGTGTAATACTGTTAGCATTGTGTTTCCCTGCTGCTTATTTTGTTACTTTTTAAAAATCATTTTGAGTTATTTTCTAATCATAAAATTGTCATATTATTTATTTTTCCATTCAACAATCTTGGTGCTTATGTGAGAATTTGCTCCTCTGCATAGCAGTTTCTCTCTCCCTCACTCTGCCACTCCTCTTCTTTTCTCTCTCCTTCCTTCCTTCTTTTCTCTGCTTCTTCATATTTCTACTTCTCACTTTTTGTTTCTCTAATTTGCTTGCTGTTGAAAAGGCAGAATATATCTTATGATTTTATGGTGTTTTAAATTCAAGTTACCTTACTCTGGATTAGATATGAATGTTTGTGGGGACAGATTTTCCTTGTTGCTAGCCCTCCTGAGAGACTCAAATATTATTAAAGAAAACAGATACTCAAAAGTCCGTCCTGTGCAGTGTGAAGATGAGTTTGAGAAATTGTTATAGCCTGCTGCTTTGGCCTCCTCTGTCCTTTAGATCCTCTAAACAGATTTTATGATTTTTAAAATGTTGGCATTTCAATGGATTTTTTTTGCTCACTGTTATATCATCTTCAGAAAATGCTGGCAGGATGATTCAATTTGCAGTCAGCCTTGCACACAGAACTTGTCATTTGTGGGCTTCTGTTACTGGGTAATTAGGGCAGAGAGCAACACTTCAAGAAACAAGAAATAAATATGTGATTCAAACTACAAATTCATGAAGCTTGCAATTTGATCACATCACTAAGTCCAAGATTTCTGTAAAAGTAAGCCAATTTCCAAATAAACAAACTTTAACTTTGCTTATGCAGCTTTTAGAAAGGAAGAATTAGTTTTCACTATATCCGAACACTCTCCCCCTTTTCTCCCTCTACCCCACCTGGTGAATGGGTGGATGGTTAACCTGATTCTGCAAATTTACTGCCAATAAAAACTAACAAGAATATCTGTATTGAAATAGTTGTCTTGTGATATCACTTCTTAACTATAATAAATGAAACAGATTTGATGCATAGCTTATGCATACTCTTTGCATAGAGGTGAAAGAGAGATTTACCATTTGGTAGAAGATATTTACATCTGTTCATCAAAATATGACTCCCTTTGTAGTCTTCTAAAGCCATGCCTGTAATATACATTATTATGGTAATTTACAAATGGAACATAGAGTAGAAAAAGAACAAGATAAATGCATATCATCTTACTCTTTATAGCTCTAGTAAATTTCGTACCTTAGGCTAGACTGAATACATTTTGAGTTTCTCATGCAACAATCATTTTGGAAATGCGTCAGTCAACAGGCTTCTTTTACTCATTATTATTTAGCCTAAAGATCTGAGGAATCTGTTTTTATTCTGTTATCAATTTATTTCCAAGAAATGCCACTGCCTTTGTCTAGTTGAACGAACATTTCCTTTCTTCCCATTTATAATGATTGTAAAGCTAGACCCCTTGCTACTCTCATTTCACCCACTATTTCCAAGGGTTGTACATTTCCTTTTTAGATGGAATGCATTCATCTATAAATTAGTATAACAGATAATTCAGAAACAGCAGCTGAGCTGCTGAAAAAGTTATTTTTTCCCCCTCTTAAAGCAAAGGATTGAGAATATCTTTCAGGTTTCTTTTATTTTCTAAGCATTAAATCATGGAGGAAAACAACAACAATTACAACAACTACTGCTACCACCACCACCACCACTGCTGCTGCCAGGAAAGCATTTGTTGAATTACACAAAGGGCATGTGGTTTCGACCTCTGCAGGAACACAGGCTGCAGCCTAGCTGTCCTGGCGCTATCCTTCCTTGCAAAGGTGAAATGATTTAAAGGCCTAGAGAAACTTAATTTTTCTTGATCACCATGTGCAACCCGGAATTTTAATGGCAGGCATAATTAATTCTTCTGATGTTAATCATCAGGGCTGGGCTCCACAATTATCAGCCTGGTGCAGCTGGGGCATGGTGCAGACATGAAAAATTAGGAAAATGAATCAGTAATAGGGTGGCAGATTTAATCTGCATCATGAAAACAAAGTTAAAAAGAGGAAGATCGAGAGAATTTCAGCTGAAGCTTTTGTGCCAATGCACAGTGACAGAGCTGAAAAATGTTGCCGATGTCCAAAGTGATTGGTAATTACCAAGCCATTGAATTTTTTATTGTCAATTTATCATTGCGCCAGAGGTTAAATTTAACATCTTCTTCCAAAGCCATCACTCTAAGAAGGCTCACTGCGCACCACGTGGCTCAGAGTCAGGGAAAGGTTAATCAGGTATTCCTTCCCTTTGCATGCGCCTCCAAACCTCCTTTCTTCTGGCCACCCGGTCACAGCTGAATACCTGCATGGGAGATTTTCTGTTACTTGGTACCTGTGACTTTCAGATAAATATCAGACTGTGTCACACACACACACACACACACACACACACACACACACACACCCTTACCCTTGTTTCTTCCTCTGTTGGTATTTATTTAGAACCTTGGTGCAAGAAAAGAATTATTCCTCGAGCAAGAAAAATCCCATCATTTCAAGCTGGAGGGATACTTCATTAAGGTGCAGCTGTGACAGGGACACCTCTCTCTCTCTCTCTCTCTCTCTTTTTCTGGGGATGCCCTTTTTATTAGTGGTTGGGGGAAAAAAGCTTGGCTTAAAAGGAAGAAGATATTTATCCATGCAAATGTTGCACACTTCAAATAACCAGGTCATTAAAAAGTATTCAGAAATGTCTGAGTAGATCCAGAGTAGAGGTTGAAATTCCACAGGATGAATGTCTTAGTGATCTTTAAACGGGGTCTGTTTAATTCAGTCACTGCCCAACGTTTAACTTCTTTTTATCTGTTTTGTTATTTGCTTGGTTGTGCCTGTTCATCCATAAGTGTTTTGAAATATAGGTAGTCTCATGATAAGGGAATGGTATGTATTTTCTATAAATTAAAAATGGAAATAGCCTTTAGGGAGACTTGAAAAAAATCAATGTGTGCATTAATTACTACAATTCATTACTCAAATAAAAATGGGCTCAACCTTTCATTGGATACAAATTTAGTGACTGAGGATGTTTGGAAAAGACAAAGCCTATGTTCCTGATCATGGTAATCTGCAGATCAAAGACTCCATGAATCCATGCTTGGTGGAAGCTCCTTGGGGGGTAGCGGAGCTGGGCTCCAGCCCAGTCCTGGGCAGTGAGTTATTACCTCTGAATACAAAAGCTGGTCATGTGACTATCACCTACCAGCAGTGGCATGAGTCCTTCTTCCTGGGCTTCCTGAGACCTTGCTTTTTCTAAGCCCTCAGTTTTCTATAATTAAATCTTAACCATAAAAGCCATACCTGTCAAATGACCTCCAGCTGCCCTCATAAACAACACTGGGAATTTTGCTGGTAGCAACTCTTTGTTTTTGGAAGGAACATAGGAAAATACCCTTTCGGCTTCCTAAAGGCTTTCCTCCCCCCACTCTACATTTTTTTCCCCCAATTCTCCCCACACTTAGTTTTCTTTCCCATTTTGGATTTTAAGTAAGGGACTAGAAAATACACAGCAAATAAAAAATATAATTTATTGAACGATCTTGCTGTCTGCTCCTGAATTAGTAACCTGTCCTTTTAGGAAGAAGAGAAAGTGGAATGAAGGAATGTAATTTTTCTAACAGCATTTGGCTGCCTTTCTTTGATCATGTTTTATGGCTAGAGGATAAATTACCATGTGAAGGTTTCTGTTTAAAACCTGAACATGTTTAGGATGATTTGAATCCTGCCATATTTTGCATAGCTGCCTTTTGCCTGAGCAGGTTTAATGCGAAGATCAGCATCTCAGAGTACAACACGTATTAGCAGCTCTCTTCTGCTATTCAAACCCCCCACTATTTTAATTGGATTCTTTCCAAAACTGCAACTAATTAAGAATCAATTCAGGACCATTAGCAAGTGGGACAAGCTAGCTGGTGCTGCATATTTCAAAAGAGTTAGTTTTAATGAGAGGTGTTACTGGATGAGGGGAGAGAGAAACAGATTAAAGATAGTGTAGGGACCATCTTCAGCTAAACTGAACGACTAATGGTACATGGAAAGATGCTGAACTTGTAGTCCTTTGTAATTGATCTACTTACTGTTCTTAAAGAAACTTTAAATACAAGAATTCAGGTATTTAGAGGTGCATTGGAGGTTCAATAATGATTTATAAACATTACAAATTGTTGGCTTCTGAGGTGGAGCCCTCTTTTTGGAGAAACACATGCTGTCTGCTTTCCAATCTGTTAACCTCAGCACTATCAACCCATTTTCTCTTCCCTGGGCTTTGTACTGGGCACATCTGTGTGTCAGACTGCAATGCCTACAGATGTTTGCCTTTTAATTTGTTAGGGGGTTAGCCTTGCCATATTTTTGACAGCTGTTCTTGAGTTCCTTTACCACAAAGGAAAACTTTACTAGAACCCTATGTTTGAGGAGAGAAATTTGATGCCTACATCCTCATTAGTTGCTTCTACTTGGAATTTGGTATCCAAGGCTTCTTTGTTTTTCTGGGTTGCATGGAGGCTGATGTTTCTTTCTAGAGGGTAACGGTGGAAAGTTAGCACACTGTTAGCCTGTTTTGAACATTATATTATGAATATGTGTGTAGTTTCAATGGGGCAGCGGAATATTTAATCATTACGAAGGGTAGGCCATAAATCAAGTGTCTGAACTTGGATGCATTATCTGATATGCTTGATTTCAGACTTAACCTTCCTCATGGACTTCTGTCGTGAGAAATTACCTGGCCTAAGTTTCTTCATTTGAAGCAATCATAACCCAACCACAGAGCTTTTATGATTATAAGATAATAGCAATAAAAAAGAGATTGTTGGCTTCTAGCAGTGGACATGGACAATAAAAATATATTACTCTATAGAAAAATAATTTTACCAAGTTTAGGTTTGATTACATGTTTGAGAAGATGTAGAGCAAAGATTGAAAAGGCAATTACAAGGATATTGAAGACTTATGAGTTTAAAGGATTCTTTAAGATGTATAGGGCCAAGGAAAGTCATGAATGTTTATTGGGTTGGGCTTTTCTCTACTTTAAAATATTATCAAATCAACACAGTAGCCATTTTGAGTCTGTGTATTGCTATTTACAATTGGGCTCCCAATATGGGGAAACATTGGCTCCTCTGCACACTGTTATCTATCCAGTCACCTGTAGTCATCCTTGATTCCCCCATAGTCCCTTTCTACATATAATCAATCACCAAGACATGCTGATTTTCCCTCCTTCATTTGTCAAGTCTGTCCCCTTCTCTCCACCTCCCCTTTGCCTCTATCTTAGTTTGGAGCTGAATCTGTCCTGAAGTAGGTTGTGGCAAGGTCCCTTTTCCTGGACTCTGCTCCATTCTTAATTCCTTGATTCCTCTTTTAGCATTCTGGACTGTTGCTGCCTCAATCATCACATTATTATATAATGATCAGTTTTCTCCTTTTAGACTGTGAGCTACTTGAGTATAGGAAATCGCTTTTTCACTTCTGCATTTCCAGTTCTCACACAGTAGGAGCTTAAGGAAAAAAAACTTATGAATGAGTTACCTTCTGCTATAAATTAGGCCCTATAGCAGGCTCTTGGCATAGAATGGGAAATAGGACTCACAAGGTGTGTGTGCTTGTGAAATTCAGGCTCTGGTAAGCAAGGAAATGAACAGTTGATCTCAAAAGTTTATATGTCTGAGTAGTGTGTGAAATGTGAGTTCTTGTTGTAGCACATGTGACCATCTGATGCACATAAGAAACCTAAAATTCCAAGGAGTATTTCTCCCACCAAATTAAACACACGCTTTATGTTGTATATATCAGAAAGGTAAATGTTTAAAATGATGGAAGGTGAAGTCACATTGGATCAAGGATATTTTAGTACATTGTTTAGTAATGACCTCTGATTTGTTCATGGCTTCCTTGTACCCATATTCTTGGGCAGTCCCCTTGAATGCTGGCTCTGGACTTTATCTTGTGCAAGAATAACAAATGTGAGACCATCATATGTGTGAAGTACTAGAATGCAGAGGCTTGTCTTGTCGCATGTGACCCCGTGACCACAGCCATCAGCCTGCCAGGTGATGAGAAACACATAGCTTGGTCACTCTCACAAATCCAGCTGACTGCTAAGCCTCTTCTGGGCCTATGAATGAGACCATCCTAGAGCACAGAATATCCAGCTCACTGTTGGCCACCAAGTTAGCACAAATGCATGAGCAAGCTCAGCCAAGAGCAACCGGTGCTTACTCAGGTCACCAGGAGTACGAGAACAGATATGTGAGCAAAAGTCAATCACTATTGTTTGAGCCTACTAAATTGAGGGTAATCTTTTGGTAGAAAAAGCCTTGATTCAAAGTAACAACTATCACCTCCAATCTAACTAGTAGGGGTGGTATCTGGGAAACCAGCTGTTACACTAGGAACCTCAAATACATAAATCTCAATTATGGGTTGGGATACCAAAAGTTGTCAGACATTAATTGATTTTCAATTTATTTTGAGATTTTGTGACACTAAACTCTCATTTCTCAAGGTGCTTGCAATCTGGCAGGGCTGACAGACAAGTGGACAGAACAGATATTTACAATAGGAGGCAAACAATGTGATACAGGTAATACAGGCATCCTGCTTGGGAACACAGAGGAGGAGGATCTCATTCGGCCTCTGTATGAAGGTGGAGAGGGGGTCCTTTGCTAAGAATAGGAGCTCTGAGGCTTCTCCTCCTGGAGCAGTCTGACTAGCTGACTATAGTGCTCAGCACAGGAGGATGTATTAGGAAATACTGAGTCACTAGACCCCTTTTTACCTTCAATCTTATCTCTCCAATCTGCTTTGTGTTTAGTTCAAATATCTTCATGATGACCAGTTGCCTCTTTATCTGCCCAGTGGCTGGACATGTAAGGTTTTCACAGCCTGGTTATTTGGCCACATGCTGAGCCATGTGTCTTCCAGTTGGGGAGTGCAGGCCTTATCATAGGTGCAGATAGATACTACCTTGTAAAAGAAATAGCATCGCCAGGGAGGACATTTAGAAAAGTTTCCTTGTTGAAGGTGTTTATTAAAGCTGTTCAGCTTTGGAACACTCTTCCTAAATGGGGTAAATTTATCAACTTTTGGCCCTTGGTGCTAAAAGTGCCCTTGAACTGTGAACTAAAATAAACTTGTCCTCCTTTAGAGGTTGAAAAACACTGGATAACTTTTTCAACTTTCTCACCTGGGGGTAGGCACATAGCATGGGCCACTCAGAGGCATCCATTGGAGCTTTTGCCTGTGTAACTATTGATGTAAAGGACCAGTAGCCAACTGTGGACATTCTTAGTTGCCTGAGGCAGAAAGGGGCAGTGCATTGGAGTTAGCAGTGGGGCAGACCCTGCTTCGTGCAGGCCTTGGCATGCAGTGCAAGATAGTTCTTCAGGTGATTTTAGAATGACCCAGTTTTCACTCTTGCTTGTACTTCTCTAGAATAACTGTACAGTGTGCTGTGACTGTAATACCTGGAGAAAAGGAGGAACAGAATAAACATCACAGGCTGTGTTCCTGGGCCCCCTAGAAATAGTGTCCTTCAATGCCTTACTCATTGCCTTGAGGAACAAACACAAAGTGGGTACTTTCCAGAATCCTTAAGTTGTCAAGTGGTTTACATGTAGACAAGACTGTCTACTCAATGCAGGTCTCCTGGGCCTTGGGGGACTTACTTGTCATGAATCCTTGACATCTGTTGTCCTTTGTTGCCTCTCTGTAGATGGTAAGTACACTTTGCGTAATGCGTGAGTGTCTGTCTTGGACAAGGAGAAATAGTAAAAATGAAGGCCAGTAGGTAGTGGCTGAAGTAGTATCCAATGAAGAGTGAAGGTACTTCACAGCAATTCTGGCTGCTTCTCTTCTCTTTGTTCCTGTTTTCCAAGTCTGGGTCTGTAGCTTTCCAGATAATTTCAGGAACTACCCAAAAGCTTCTCAGAGATTGTTTTTCCCATTAAGTGAAGTAGCTACTTGCAACTAAGGATGCTGTTATATACTCCATTATTATCATTTAAAACAGAAATTGGGGTAGAGACTTCACAAAAAAGGCTGGCTAATCACATTAGTTGAGGTTCAGTTGCAGAAAAAGAATCCACTCTGGATGATTTTAGCAGGATAGGAAATTAACTGACTCAGAATTATTGGGAGGATGAAAGAAATAAATCTGCACTGAGCTTTATGAAAAACACTCCCATTTCTTATTTCTTATTGTTTTCTTATTGCTTATTTACTGTTTACCTCCTCTATTAGAATGTTGCTCCCATGAAGGCAGCAACCTTTTTTTTATTCTCTTATGTGTTCCAAGCATCTAGATCAGGGTCTTGTACATGTAGATTATTAACAACAAAAACAACAACAATAGCAACAAGTATACATAGGGAGAACTTTTAAGTGAAAGAAACCAGAAAGAATGTACTACCCTATTCAGGTTTCCCATTGCTGGAACAAAATACCTGATATCTGCAAATTAAAGGAGGGCAAGTTTATTTTAGTTCACAGTTCAAGAGGTTTCAGTCCATGGTCAACTGGCTCTAAGGCAGGGAACATTATGGTGGAAGGGTATGGTGAAGCAAAATGGCTCACTTCCTGACAGCCCAGAAGCAGAACAGAGGGGAAAAAACACCAGAGAGAAAGGGGCCAGGAACTAGATATAGCCCCAAACTCAGGCCCCTATGGTCCACCCAGACATACCCAGAAGTGTGCTTTATTAATCTATCAAGTCAATTGACAATCAAGATTAACCTCCACAGTGACTTTTCTGAGTTAGGAGATATTCAGACATAGGTCATGGAATTTAATGTATACTTCTGGTTTGCACTGCATAAAATTTGGATGACAGTTTTCATGAATAAAGCTTGAGTTTGGGTTGGGCTAGGCCTCAGCAATAGTATCAAAGATATATCAATGATGGGGAATTTCTTATAGATTCTGGGAAGAGTGGGACAAATATGACAGGTGAGAAAACCAGAGGAGAAAAGGCAGGACAGCTGGACTTACATACAATCCTAATTGAAAGACTTGATGTATAAATTACTACTTTAATTTTAATCTTTAAATTTTGGGATAGAGCATAAACTTATTCTTGGTATATTCTAATATCTACTGATTCTTATTGTTAATATTTTATGAGGTGGAATACAATTATTTTGTTAGTACCATAGTAAAGTGATTAGATTTATGGGAACAGAAGAGCCAGATTGTACATAGCATGTTGCATATATTCTGTATCTGTTACTGTCATTTTGGAAAGATTGATAAAGTGAGACCAGGGACACTGTTATGTGCCCTCAAAGCCTCATGCTTTCATGGGCAGTGAGTTTTTCAGAGGTGGCTGAATCTAGCATTTGTGATTGCTTCATGTTCCAATGCTGGGATTAAGGGTGTGAGTGCTATACCTGTCCTAGGGCAGATAGCTTGTGTACAGTATAAGGGACAGAAAGAGGCTTGTCTTTTCTTCTTCCTTTAGGTCGGTACTTTTGCTGTCTTCCACCACCATGAACTGTTGCCCCTCTGCTATGTACTACCGTGCCTTGGAGCCAGCCGATTATGGACCAGAACCTCTACAAACTGTGAGCTAAATCAACCTTTCCTCTCTGAACTTTTGGCATTGAGTATTTTGTCTCCACAATGAGAAAAATAACGAAGACAGACATTATCAAGCATGTGAGGGTCACTACGTGAGACCTGGAAATAACCTTGTGTAGGTAAAGTGTTTCCTACAACTGGCTAAAATCTGCCACAGAGCTAGACTACAAGGGAGCCTCCCCGGCCCAGAGTCCTAAGCACTTTGCTCTGATAATAACCTAACAAAGGTGTGTGACAGGCATGTGCAAACACCTTGAAAAGCAGAATTACAAGGGATACTAGGGCACACCAAAGTGTTAGATGAACCCCTGTTTCAGTGCAGATCAATTGTGTGCAACAAAGTTGTTTTCAAATTGTGGATGGTTTTCTTCACTGTATTATTCTTTTTACTATTGTTGCATTTTCTTGAAAACTCTCATGAGGCAGTCAATAAGATTCCTGTACTTTTTAACCTGTTGATAATTCTTGTGAAAACTTTTTCTCCCAGGGAAATTCTAAAGCTGGCTCATTAAACCAATCTTTGGGTTTTATCAGTGACCTGGTAAATCCTCAATGCAAGGGTCATTGTCTCCCATAAGTCTTTCATCGTTAATTGGGAGGAAGATTTCCATCTGACCATGTATCTTCCTTAATTCTTTTCTCATTCATATGTTATGAATTACGCCAACACTCTTCTTTTTTTGCATATAGGTGTATTTCAAATGCATAATGCCATTGTGCATGAATATTTACTGGAGTCTAATAAGGCAGACTATGCTTAGGAGACCATTCAGTAACATTACAATTGACCATCTATACTGTGCAAGGGATTCTAACATTTGAAACCAATACTTTTTTTGAAGTTTTTTTTTCTTAAAGAAAGAACCAGTGTCTGATTTATCTTCTTTGAAAACTGGCTATTTTCACCTACTTGGTTTTATTAAAGATCTATTATCAAAATAGAGCGTCAAAGAAATAAATTTTTATTTCTACATAACAAACTTAATTTCCATCTCAAAAATTCATTCTTCTTGGTTAAAAATATAAGGTAGACATAGTTACACACACCTGTAATCCCAGCACTCAAGAGAATGAAGTGGGAGGATTGCTATGAGTTCAAGGATAGCCTGGGGTCCATAGCCAGACCCTGTCTCCAAAACCAAAAAGCAAAACAAACAAAAAGAAAAAAGAAAAGAAAAGAAAAAGTGTCTTCCTTGTCAATTCAGGTTTGACTCAGCTCAAGATGGTTTTCTGTTAATTCAGGCTTTCCCCATTTCTTTATCTCTTGCATCTCAAATTTTGGTGCTTACATAGAGTCCAGGCAGCAGGGAGAACAGGGAAGGTGCTGCCGTGGTCATTTATCTTCTTACTGGTCTTTAGCCACATCCTCTACTGTTTCCAGCCCAGCAAGGAGGCCTTTTCAGTTTCACCTTCTCTTAAGATCGTACCGTGGCCCTACCCTTACGTGCTGAATAATTTCCGCACTCAGTGAGGCTGCCTTGGGCTTCCTATCATAGATGCCTCTTGCAAGTATTTGGACTCTCCTGCTTCAGCCTCTGCTGGGCTGTGGTAAACTCTAGACCTTCCAGCTCTTAGCTCACATGGAATGAGGTGCAGGGCTTCTTTGGTTTTATCTTTCCAGTTTAATCTCTGAATTCATCTCTTGCACTGGAATCAATTTAGGAGTGATGGGCAGAAATGAGAACTTCTTCCTGGGAACACTCCCTGGAGCCTAATGATCTTTCTTGTTCCTCAACTCACTTCTTTTATTTCACCAGGGTTAGGAAAAACTGGCCTTTTTCTTGATCACATACCCTTCAAATTGTTCCTGTTTTAAGCCAGATTATGGCATTGAGACATTTTGATTGTTTGCTTCTGTGAAGCAATGACAACTTTTTGGCCTAATTGCAAGAAGAAAGCCTTAAAGGGCAAAAGTGGGTCATAGAATAGTGTATCAAATTCTTAAGTTACTTTTCAACCTTTCTTTATGTGTCTTTCTGTTTTACAAGATCTGAATTCTGGAAGGTCTGCACTATTGTCTGTGGCTGTAGTTTATGACACTTGGCTCACTACATGTAAAGGATGATGATCACTGAGCTCCTTTCTAAATAACCAATATCTTGAAGTGATCCTACTACTCCCTCCTTCCTCGAGCCCAGAAATCATTTCTCGAGAAAAAGATTGTGACCAAGTTACAGTGGGAAGGGACAGCCACTTACACAATTTTCTGAGCTGATTTAAAATACTGCCTAGCATAATTCTGCTGACAGAGCTCAGTCTTGTAGGGCTATGGTTGAAGAGAATCTGAAGGTGAATGTCATAGTAATTTTTGGGCTACTTTAATGAAAGTGTCTTACATGGGTTAATGTATAAACAATAGGAATGTATTCCTCACAGTTCTGGAAATGGGGAAGTCCAAAATCAAGGCAGCAGTAGATTTGGTGTTTGGAGAAGGCTTATATTCTTTATAAGTTACACCTCTTTTTGTGTCCTTGCCTGGAACAGGTGGGAGGGACAAGGCAGCTCCTTTTCACCTCTTTTATTATGGGCAATAATCCCATAGAGGAGGAAAGAGTTCTCATGATTACTTCCCAAAATGTCTTACCTCTTGATAGCATCACACTGAGGATTAAGCTGCAACATACAAATTTTGGGCAACAATTTACATAAGTGAGATAAGGGCCATGTAGTGTTTGGGTCAGGTGACAAGCAGATTAGATGTTAAGGTAGGGGAGTAAAGTTAGTATCTGCTCCTTATTAATTGTAAGGTTTATAGATAACACCTCTACAACAATAATAACAGCAGCAGCAGCAGCAGCAGCAGCAGCAGCAGCAGCAGCAGCAGCAGCAACAAAACAGACTAAAAGAGAAAAAGCATGCATAACACATTCATTTAACCAGTTTTCTGTTTTTGCTATGCTGAATCTGGGGTTTGAATCTGGGACTTCCCACATGTGTTAGGAAAGCACTCAACAGTGAACAACATCCCCAAACCTGGCTAATATATGACACAAGAAACTTCTAAAATGAAGACCCAAAGACTGAGGAAAAATTGTATTTTGGGGGAAGTTATACAGAAGTGTGATTGGAGGACAAAAGTAGACCTGATGATAATAAACTATAGGACAAAACAAGGTCTTCTTGTAAGGTTCTTCTTGATCTCTTGGTATAAGGCAGGAATCTTCTGAAATGAAGATCTTATGACCTATTTTCAAGGAAAGAAGATTAGAGAATTCTTTTACAACCTGCTTCAGGGGAAAGAGGAAAAGCTAGATCAGAGTGATGACCTTCTTGTTTCTGTAGTTTTTCAGTTTCCTTTAGTTTAGGATAGTCAGCATGATATGCCAAGGCACATAATCTGGGACCACATCTCCTGTAATCCATAAGTTAGCAGCCAAACAGTCATATATCTCCTGGAGAGGAAAATCAGGTTACGGTTATAGTCACAAAGTATATTTCTCTTCTAATTTTGAAATTCCTAAGCGAGCTCTGACATGTTCTACAAATCTGACCACCTCCATCTTCTCCAGATTGGATGGCTGTAGGGACATTTCTGGTTGTTGATGGCTATAGTTTTAAATCTAAACTGTCTCTCCAATGTCTCATGTGTTTGAAAGGTGATTGAATCTCAGAGGCACTATTCTCATTGGTGGATTAGTCCACTAATAAATTCATGCTGACTTGCTGTTAGGAGGTGGAACCTGGTCAGAGACAGGTCACTGAGGACACAACATGGAAGGGTTTATCTTCCTCATAGGCTCTTCCCTCATTCTCTGCCTCCTGGTTGCCAAGCATCTTTTCCTCTGCCATACCTGTCTGCCATCTTGTTTCTCATATGGGTCCAGCCAACCATGCACCAAAACAGTGAGCCAAAACACATCTCTCCTCCTTTCAGTTTTGCATATCTGGTACTGTGTCCCAGCAATGGAGAAGTGACTAAGATACTGATGATACCAAAACTCAACCTGAAGCAGGGCTGCTGCCAGTGCTGAGAGGATCAGGACCAGGTGCTGCTGTTATCCTTCATGCTTGGCCCTGGAATTGCTGCTAGGGTCCTTGAGAACCTGAATGGACACCCTGCTCTTCTCTGATACTGTGCATAGAACTGCATGTCTCGCCACTGAAATGCATTTTTTGTTTTGCCAGGAGGTCCCATCCTCTCCATCAAATACACAAACCCTGTATCTGTGACATCAGGTACTCTCCATTACTCAGCATAACTAAATCCTTTAAACTTAAGCCGGAAACTTTATGAACCCAACAAAAGCAGTCATGAAACCCTGTGACCATGATCCATACCAGTGATGGTGAACTTTCAGTGACCCAGTCCACTGTGGCATGTGAGTCATAGGTTTATCACTGCTGATGTATACTGTAGTAACCTTTCTTCATTTAGAGCTCACTGAAGTTTTATGTATATGGACTATTACATGCAATTATAACGGCATGAACTATGGGAAAGGACATGTGTAATAGACACAGCTGACACCATTCAGCACCCTGTCAATCACATTGTCAGTCATGCACAGGAGGATCAAATGGGAGGTGCCCTGGACCTGATCCTACATTTTAAATTCTTAAACCCAACACCCTCAGCATCTGAGGTATTTTCTTTTTCACTGGTATGAGCCCCCTCACTCTTAGAGTGCTGTCACCTTAATTAAATTTTGTCTTTTCCTTAGCATCACATGCCATGTCCAATTCTTTGGTTTTGTACACAAGAACCAACAAACCCATCAATGGGGCCCCACCACCCACAGTAACAGTACTGTGGATGGAGCATGAGACATCTCCCCACTTATTTTAAAGATGTCGAGAAAGACTCTTGCTAAATTACACAGGATGACCTTGAACTTGTGACAATCTTGCTTCTGACTCCCAAGTAACTGAGATTATAAAAGTACAGAGCCTTCATCTCTGTCTATTAATTCATTAACTAAATTAAGAATTATTTTCCAGATTATCCTCCCTTAACTTATCAGAGATTGGCCATAACATATATTTAAGTTTCTCATTAAATAATTTTAAAACCAGAATTTTTGTAGAGGAATAAGAACTCAGCTCCACCAGGAAGTAATTATACCAATAAATAATTGTCTACAAGTGTATAGACCTTGACTGATTTTCACAGATATGTATGGGTTCCAAATGTGGATTGAACAGCCATCAATAATTTCTTGGAGGTTTGGAAATAAAATTAAATTCTTTCTATTAGTAAAGCTAAGCTCTGTTGCTATCTTAGTTATTTTTCTCATTGCTGAGACAAAATATTCAACACCCACAAGTTAAGGGAGGAAAGGTTTATTTAGCTCACAGTTTGTAGAGGTTTCAGTCTATAATCGGCTGGCTCTAAGGAAGGGTAGCTTGGCAGACAGGCATTGCAGAGGAGAAACTGTGTATGGCAGACAGAAAACAGAGAAATCAAGCAAGAAAAGATGTTAGCAGGTTTTTTTCTGCTCCTTTTATATGCTATCTAGGCTACCTGGATTAGGGCAGTGCCAAACCAATCAGTGGGCTAATGTAGTTATCACACACCCTTAATCCCAGCATTGTACCATGAATTAATCACACACTTTAGATCCAGCCACCTCTGAAAAAGTCTCACCGGTGATTGCATGAGACTGTGTGTGTGTGGGGGCTCTAAACACAAGCCATAACAGTTACTGCAACAAAACCTAAGTAACTCAGAATCAATAATGAGATGCTTTATAGCTATGAATGAAGCATATTCAGAGATTGCAAAAATTACAACTAATAGGAAATGTTCAAGAGAATCTGCAAAGACATGATTTATCTGTTTTGGTTAAAGAGTGTCTTGGACAAATTCAATCCTAAGGCAGGTGGTTCTGGTGACATCAATGATTAGCGACTGCTATTTGGATTCAGTGCCTTCCAAGTCCTATGTATGGATAACAGTGGCAGAATATCTCATGATCATTCTCTCTCCAAGAGTAAGCATTTAGGGAATGGTTTACTTTGCTTCCCTTTCTAGCCTTCACCTCACTCAAGAAAGAAGGGGAAAATCCCAAGCTTGAAAGTGGACTGGGTATGTGGGAAAGGAGCATGGGTTGGGCAGCAGTATAGGGAGCTCTTCTTGAGTTTTCTATCAGCATCATAGAGCGTCACAGTCTGGCCCAGCAGTATCTCCAGTCTTAGACCCTCAGGCTCTTCACCAATCCCATCTCTCAGTTGTTTCCACTGTGCATGAGTCAGGCTCTGCTCGATCATGGCTATTGGCTGTTTTCCTGTCATTTTGTGCTTCCACTCACTTGCTGACAACCTGCTTAGAACTCTGAGGATCTGTTCTCTTTCTTTCATGACTGCATTGAAGCAGTTTATGATGTTTATGATTTGGCTCCTCTGGACTTCCCAGTCTGAAATGCAAAAGGGACTTTTGTTTATACCTTCAGACTACACTCTAAACCTCTGCTCAGTCCCGAGAGACCTGTTGGACTCAAATTTCACCCAGATGCGGCGTAAGCCCTGCTGGTAACCCCTTAGTTCATGTTGGTCTTCTTTCATCTTGTGTGTCATTAGCGTTAATTTCTCTGGCCACACCATGGATAAGTCATGATAGGAAAGCTAGATTTTAGAAATAAGACTGCTTAGGTTTGAATTCTGTCTACCAGATATTAGCAATTTTTGAGGGGTGGATAATAGTAGAGACTTAAGAGACTGAGTCCACTTGACACTGAATTATATCCCCACTCCACTTCATTTTTAAAACAAAAAAAATTTTTGAGACAGGGTTTCACTAAGTTGTTAAGTTACCCAGATTGCATTCAAATTTATGATCCATCAGCCTCAGCCTCCAGCAGTTCTGGAATTATTGTTGTGAACCATGCCTGGCTTCATTATTAGCTCTTTGACTTTGGGCAGCTCATTGAACCTCTCAAAGTCTCAATTTTCTCATCTATAAAGTGGGCTAGTGATAATATCAACCTCATGAATTATCATAAATATTCACTGAGGTATTCAGTGCATGAAGGTCACTACACTGTCCTGGGCACACTGTAAATATTCACCCAGTGCAAATTATAATTATGAATAAATAAGGTGGTACTGGAAGATACAGTACCTTGTTGTTCTGCTGACTGTTAACATTTTATTATTATTGCATTCCTAAATTATGAGGTGATTTAGGAGGAGAAAACATAGGTTCTCTGCAGAGGAGTGAAAGCTTACAAATCTAGAATAAAAAAATAGCTTAATTTTTGAACCTCTTTAATAACTGTCTCTTGTGTGGGTAGCGTAATTACCAGTGGAAAAATGAATAAAAACTCAGGCTCAATAAATTACATTTTCATTGAATTTCTTTGCTTATATTTTAAGGGACTAGGTCTTTGAATTTTGAAACACTTTTTTTCTACTTTATTTTTTAAGTGCTAAGACATGACACGGTATGCATTTTAATGTATTCGCTCATGTCCAATTTCAACAAAACTGGGTGGGATTTAGTACCCCATAATTCATGCCTGGGGTGTCTTATTACAATTATAAAATTTTATTATAAAATGTTTTTTTAATATTTATATTGTTAATTAAATGATGATGAATCCTCATAAATTCTGAACAGAGAATTATGGTTCATTAGTCCCTGCCCAGACTTCTTATTAGCCAATCAGAATATTTGATTTCTCCTTCTGATGTGCTCAGATGTCTGATGGTGAGGCTCACAGTTGCTGATGGTCCTTCCCTCTTGAAGAAGGAAGCTCTCAAGGCAGTTTACTCATATGGAAGATAGTGCATAGCGGTCATTTTCCTTGGGGGAATTTTTAGAGCATCTTGTGATTATTTTAAAAAACCTTTTAAAAGGTTTTAGTTTTTATGCAGATATCTATACTAGAGAAAGCACTTACTTAAAAAGCGGTCATATCCTACCATTAGGATTTCTGTCCCCTTACACACATACACATATACTTGTGTCACTGGATTTGTTGTGATTGGACGATTAGTGATGATATAAGATCACACAAGCAGCAGCCCACATGCAGGGGTATGAGAACTGCCAAGGAGATGATCCAGACCTCCCTGCTCACAATCTAGTTCCTAGTTACATGTGGTTGTTAAGGCTTGAAATGTGACTAGTAAGAGAGAGTAACTAAATTTTCAATTTTATTTAATTTTAACTGATTGACATCTAAATTTAAATAGTTATGGAGTTTTTAAAAATTCACTTCTTTGCTGGGCTTGGTGGTGCATGCCTATAATCCAGCATGCAGGAGGCTGAGGCAGGATTGCTATGAGTTCAAGGCCAGCCTGGGTTACATAGTTCAAAGTCAGTCTGGACTATATAGCAAGACCCTGTCTCCAAAAACGAAAGAAAGAAAGAAAGAAAGAAAGAAAGAAAGAAAGAAAGAAAGAAAGAAAGAAAAGAAAAGAAAAGAAAGAAAGAAAGAAAGAAAGAAAGAAAGAAAGAAAGAAAGAAAGAATGACAGACTTCTACAGCCATGCTGGTTACATTTTGTTAAAATAATTAATCAGGAGGCCATGTGACAGTGGCAGCTTCAGTGCCTAGGTGTTACTGGGTTCTGGGGTTCTCCTTCTGGAGGTAGTTTCTAGGTTTTTTCTGTCCTGAACAACAAATTGGTCAAGGCGAGTGCAAAAGGTAGCAAGGTTTTATGTTTATTAGGCAGGAAAGGAAATGTGCTCTGCACAGTGAGTTTGGGCCATTGAAAAGGAAGAAGAGAAGCACTCTCTACAAAGAGAGAAAGAACTACCTTGAAGGAGACAGCACAGTGGCCCAAACTCACTGCTGGCTGCCATTTTGTATCCCCCAGTCCAGGCTGTCCTCTCAAAATCCTGCTGGAGTTCTCAGGAGCATTAAAGCAGCATTCTCTGACTGGTTCCACATGCTGGACTTGGGGAGCTCTTTTGCAGGTATCCTGGAGCTTTATAATGAATAGATCACATCCTCTTTCCCAGTCAGTTTGTCTTGTCTGAATCTTCTGACTCTGGAATTCCACACAAGCAAATTGAAATCCATCTCAGTGTAAATGGTTGCAATTTAGAAAATTGTAAGTTAGGTTAACCAGTCAGAGATTGGTGACCAACATCTAACTACAGACTTCTACTGAATGATCCAAAGACTACTGCTCTACTTTAATCAAGCAAATATTTTCTTTGTCTTGCATCTGTATTCACCTTATAAAAATTCTCTCTTGTCAGGCATTGGATTGCTAGAGGTATGGCACCACCTAGTTCATGTATTACTATTTGCTTATATAAATTGATGTTTTATTATTTAAATCTTCCTCTTTTCTTCCTCCCATCTTTTCTTCTTCTTTTCCTCCTGCCTTTTTTCCTTTCTGCCTTCCTCTCTCTTTCTTCCTTTCCTTTTTTTCTTCTTTTTTGCTATGCTGGAGATCATTAGTATTTTAACATACCTCGGGTTTCTCTTTTATCAATTTCATTTGCTCAAGAGTCACACATGGGCTGGGCATGGTGGTGCATAGCTGTAATCTTAGCACTTGGGAAGCTGAGGCAGTGGGATTACTCCGAGTTTGAGGCTAGCCTGGGTTACATAGTGAGTTCAAAATCAGCCTGAATTATGTAGCAGGACCCTGTCTCACAAATCCAAGAAAAAAAAAATCACATGCTTGGCTTGTGGTTATCAGACTGAGAAGTTATAGAATATTTTATCATCACAGAATGTTCTGTTGATAGACAATACTCATTTTCACAAAAAGGTTGTTAAGGGGATGTCTTTCCTCTTTCTGTTCTACTTTGTCTTGTGCTCTGACATTCTTGACAATAGAGAACTGCAGCATGCAGAAGGAAGGAGAGGGAAATGGTACCATAAGCCTAGAAATGTGCTTCTTGGGCAAAGCTGGAAGCTAAGCACTGGAAGAAGTTGAGAAGATTTCTGTTGCATTTAGTGGGCATCGTGTTCTGGGGAACTGAAGATTGCTGGCTGTCAGAAGTGTGGATTGCATTGAAGAAGAGAAACTTGGTTGGAAATAAGGGTGAGGGGTGCCAATGTTTTCATCTTTTCTTTCACTCTGTGTTTTTGCCTGGTGTGAAAAATCCAAGAACCCAAACATGACTTACTTACATTTTTTTCCCTCTTAAACATTAATTTTTATGTATGAGGGTTAGGAATCTTAAGAAATATACAGATGCTTAATAGTCAGTCTTTGGTGCAGCCTGCATTTCCACATTCCCGAGAAGCTTCTCAGATACAAATGGTTCAGGACCATACCTCAAGTTGGCTCTAAAATGACTAGAAAACATTTACATTTTAGACCTTTTAGGAAAACACTGTTCTAATTATTGCTTCAAACACTGGAGTTACATCTCTCCAGAAATCAACATGCCTTTAGTTTTAAACTTATACTAGGGAAATTTTGGTGGGGGCTAGTGATAGAAGAAGTTTGTTGTTTTTGGAAAAATGGGACTGATTACTTGGAATTCCAAGACTGGTATACATATTTACTGATACTTTCATACAGAAGTATAGGATATTTAAAAATTAAGGAGTATTGACCTACATAATATAACTCAGTCAAACTTCTTAAATAAATAAAAAATGTAGTTAACATGTTTTGTTTCAGTATAGTTGTGGCCATTTTCGTAACATCAAGCTTTTGAACAGAAAGCAGTTTTTATCTGATACTGTGATTTAGAGCCAGTTGAAGAAGAAATCAATTGTAGGTGGAGGCCAGCTATTGATCAGAAAGAGGAATGGGAAACTGAAACATTTCTCAAATAGAGAAAAATACAGAATCAGAAACCCAAAGGCATGAAAATTTCTATTAGAAAAAATATGATGGGAAGTTTTCATGATGCACTACGGGATGTTTGGGCTTCTGATAAAGAGGGACAGGCTGGGGATACTGACCAGCAGATGATCCAAAAGCAATGAGAACTTTCTGTTCCTTGGTTATGTCTTACAGACAAGTAGGGTTGGCAGAGCCTGAAAGGATTGTTGAACTGCCACAAATTCAAAGGTATTGAGTATGCATCACAAAGATTCAGGTGGAAACCAGTAGACCCTGCTCAGTTATTTAGGTAGGATAAACACAGATCTAAAACTGAACCAAGATCCAGTTGCGTACAAATCTAATGTTCTGGGCATCCACACAGGTTCATGCCTTTCCTAGCTGTGTTTTTAAATAAAGAGTTCAGTGTTTATGGAAAAATCAAAATTGGGAGGAAAAGCATGCCGTCTTAATTTCTCTTTCATTCAAGCTCAAGAGAAGCTGAGATCTCATCTGTTTAATTTTTTGCTTAACAATCCATCTAGAAACTTCTGTCTACTTGGTAGGAATTACCCGAAATGGCTGGAGAATCTCAGGGAGGAAACAAAGTGTCTGATGGGAATTGGTCATAAAAACAAATAAACGAGCAAACCAAAAGTCTTTATATTGGAAAGAAAACAGCAAACTACTCAAAAATTTTAACAATGTAGTAAGGTAACCTGCAATTAGGACATTAGTCTTGTTTAACAAAGCATGAACTCCACTCATAATTAGTAGATCTATTGTCAAGCATAAAAGGAAATCAACTCCAGATTGGAAAGGGTTAATATAATGTATGAAACACAGCACATGTGGCCTTAAATCTTCACAGATTCTAACTCCATCTACCTTCCACATGCAGGATCTCTGTGCTCAGAGATTATCACTCAGGTCTACATGGTACGGAGGCAGCTACAACCTCTCAAGAGGAGAAAAGAGAGTTTCCACAGCCATTGATGGGTTCTCACATTCCCCTGTGGTCCTTCCTCTTCTCCCTCCTCCTTCTCCCTAAGGAATTTTCTTTACCCTCTGTTCTCTCATACCTCTCTGTCTCTCTCTCCCCTGCCTGCCTCTCTCCCTTCTTCCCTTCCTTGTAGTGCTCTTTATTTTGAAATTATTATTATTATTATTTTGTAGTATTGGGGGTCAAACCCAGGGCTTTGTGCATGGTAGCAAGTACTCTAACCCATAGCTAAACCCCAAGTCTATCACAGTGCTTTTGATTTTGTTTTTAATAACATATTAAATACTTGTCTTCTAATAAAATTCTTTAAGCAGTATCTGCATGAATACTATTTTGTTTAGTCTATAATCTGCCATGTCTCCTTAAGCACATAGAATTGTTTTTGAATCTCAGGTTATAGAGTTTATAAAATGAGGAATTTGAGCCAGATGATCTGGTTAGTCTTTCTCAGTTCTGACATAGTACTTTTTTTTTGTTCGTACATCATCTTTTCTTTTGATGTTTTTACCCCTATTTCTATCTTCTCTGTTGAATTCCAATTTTTGCTATTTCTACAGTGGAAATTTATTTATTTATTCCTTAAATTCTTATTAACTATAACTAGGTTAATTTTATAACTAAAATATCTGGGATTCTCTATAAGTTTCCCACGAGATGTTGGATGGAGTTAATATTGTAGACTCATTCACTTGCCAGTTCATTTACTTGTGACTTCTGTCTCTATTACTTCATCAAAACCGCCTTGATTAAGGTTGTCAGTTTTTTCTGTGTTTCTAAATGCTTTCAGATCTTTATTTTCTAGATCTGCCAGTGCATATAACATTGTTAAACTTCCCCTTTCTTTGGCTTCTATGACATGTAACATTGGTAAACTTCCCCTTTCTTTAGCTTCTCTTCCCTTTTTCCTCTTCCTTTCTCAACTTTCTTATTTTCACTTTCAGGTCTCAACTTGCTACATCTCCCCAAAGTTTTCTCTGCCTTCGTAGAACAGATCACATGTTCCATATTCTTATTACCATGCTTGTCTCTTCTGGTTTTTTCCTATCCTTTGAACCTTTATTTCCTAGTCTCTCAAATCCACATCCACATCTAGACTTCTATTTTGAATCTTAAACATGTACATCATACTTTTAATTGGACAATTCCATTTGGATGTTTTCTTATAGAAATTTAAAATTAACATGGTCCAAACTATTCCCTATTTTACATAGCATTGTTGCCATCTAATTAATTCCCTAAACTAGAAACCAAGTACTGTCCTTGATTATTGTCAAAGCCAATATCACCTCACACACCAACCAACCAGGAAGTCCTAATAATTCCTCTTGTATCTGATTACTTCTTTACTGCCATGACTCAGTAAAAGTCATATTTCTCAGTCAAATGTCAGAAAAATTCCTCTAACTACTACTTGTGTCTCTAGTGTTGCCTCTGACCACTATAAACCAATTCTTGTTACTCATAGTGGTTATGTTCCAAAAAGTCTCAGCAAACACTGCACCATTGCTCTTAGGAGATACACACAATTAGGTTCTCCCAAAACTCTGTCAACATTCTCATCAGCTGATCAATACTTATCCTTATTTTGTGTGTGTTTCTGTTCAAAGATATATTATTTAACATAGTTGATTAATTATCATTGAAGTCACAACCAATAATTCACATCTGATCAAAGCTCCCTAACACATGGACTTTCTCTCTGAGGCATATCGCAGCCTTCTTGCATGCGGGAACTGTACAGAGCAGGTGAGCACTGGGTTTAAGGTCATTTCAAAGACTGAAATTAACTCTTCAAATGTGAAACTCTTTCAAAGTGTGAGAAGATGTGGTACCAAACAGACCATGAAAAGAGTACTTTATGAGACCTGAAACAGAAAGGCAGAGTATTACTTTGCTCAACCACAGCTGGAAATGTGCACACTGAGTAATTCAAATTTCTTGTCATTTTGTGTGTACATGTGTGTTCTCCAAAGCCTGAAAGTGTCACAGATATTGAGTTGGAAGTTATAGATGGATGTCAGTGAGTTGGAAAATTTGCAAGTAGAATCCACAAAAACTAAGACTCAACTGTCAAGTTTGTGTCCTAAAGTATTTCCCTTAAACCCAAACTTCACATCACTCTTCTAGGTGAAACCTTCATGTAACTCTACAGCACTAGGATTAAGCTTGAACTCCTAACCATGGCTGCCTCCTGCCTCTTCACTGTCAGCTCTTATGAATCCCTTCTTTATGCTTTTGTGTCATACTGAAGTTTTTCCAATTTTTACATTTAATTCAATCTATTTTTCCCCACATTTGGGCTTTTGCAGATCTCTTCTCTCTTCCCCTTTTCCTCCTCCTTTCTCAACTTTCTTGTTTTCATTTTCAGGTCTCAACTTGCTACATATCCCCAAAGTTTTCTCTGACTTCATAGAACAGATCACGTGTCCCATATTCTTACTACCATGCTTGTCTAAAGTCATAACAATTCTTGCACTTAAAAAAGGACCCATTTCACTCTCTTAGAAAACTAGACCTTGAACAGGCACCAAGTTTACCTTTTCAGTGGTTCACGATTTTCTGTACAGTAAACGTGGTGCGTAGGACACAATAAACATGCAACACAAGTGTATTGAATGAAGGAATATTTGCTTATTGTGGGGTCAATTTCATCAAAAGGATTACAGTATAATCATTTGGAAAAAAAGATGTTTTATCTGTGAATCTCAATTGCCAGGTTTAATGCCTACAAATAGTACATGTTTGAAAAATATCTGTTGAATGAAAACACTAGTTTTTGGTTTGTTTGTTTTGTCTTTGTGAGATAGGGTCTTGCTATGCAGTTCAGGCTGACCTTGAACTCACTTTATTCAAGCTCAGGCTGGTCTTGAACTAACAATGATCTTCCTGCTTCTGCCTCCCGGAGTGCTGGGATTACAGGTATGCACCATCATGCCCAGAAAACACTAGTTTTAGCATGTCAAATGGTAAATAATTTTAATTATAGGAAAAATTGTGGTTAATTGTGAATTCTGTTTTTTTTCACAAGTGAAGAAATTTTTATTATAATTACCAGTGCATATTACTTGTATGAAACTGTTTCACCATGACATTTTCATATATTCAATGTGCTTTGATCATATCCATTCTCTGAGCATCAAGATTCTCATGAAAAATTTTGCAAAATAAAAACAATTTTAAGATAGTCTCACATTGCTTCCATAAAGCAGATTGGAAATATTCCCCACTACTCTAGGTTCTGAGCAGAAAAGTGCCAGATATTCCCCAGGCCCCTGGGCAATTTTCACACACCTCAAAGGCAACCCTACCCTTCTTCAAAGCACAGTCATTGAGTTAGAATAATGCAGTAGTTACCAGATGAAAACCATGCTTTATTAAAAAGCCAAAAATGAAAGAAAAATGGACATGAAAGGTGAAACTGGCTGGCCAGTTTTCTATAATTGTGTGCTATTTCCCATTGCGTTTTTTAAAAAGTCAAGTTTCAAAGGACAGCTTTTTAACGTGTCACCTTCTGAGGCAGCACTGCAAATAAACATTACTAGAGGACCCAGATTCTCACCAGCCCTTGCTGATATGAGGAGCAATGTACCAGTGTACAACTTCAGGCCATTGTAAAAAGGATCTCAGGCAGAGGCTGTTGTTCTCCCAGCAGGGGATCACTGCACCCACAGCTGCAGGAGGAAATGAAGAATACCTGCCTGGGGATTGGAGAGTGAAATTGATTGCACACATTTAAATTGATAGGCCTCAGATTTTTCCCTGACACTGAAACCCTTGTGTTCTGCACTGAGGAATTTAAGGACAAGTACTTGGAGGTGGACTCTGAGAATTATCATGACCTCTGTGTCATCGTCCCAAAGAGTTGGATGCAGACCAGGAAGCTTCTCAAACCATTGGGACGACTGTAAATTCATGGCACAGGGTGGTGCTGAGTCCCTGCTGTGTGGCTTGGCAACCTTGCTTGCTCTTTGCTGTAGAGATCGCTTCTTCCAGAGGGAGCTCATCTGGAAGGCTGTGTAATCTTGGCTCAGGCCCCATTTGTTTATTGGTCAGCTGGAGGAGTAATAGAAAAACGTGCCTTGGGAAAATATAGAGGATTAAGCAACCTTGTACTTAACCCTATCTGGCCGAAGGGAACAGTTCTCACAGCGTGGTCCAGTGTGAACCAGCAGCATCAGCATTACCCAGGAATGTGTGAGAAATGCAGTCTCGGGCCCAGGCCGATGCCAGGCCAACAAATCAGAAACTCTGGAGTTGGTGCTCAGTCATCTGCATCTTAAGAAGGTCTGTAGGTGGTTCTTGGCACACCAGGGTTTGAAAGCTACAATCCTGAGAGAACATGAAGAGATTGTTTACCAAATAATAATAATAATAAATAATAATAACAACAACAACAACATAATAATAATATAATAACTCCAGATCAGTTGGCACTCATGCTGATAAAGGTGAGGAAGACCAGATGGTCATAAAGTGTTTGAAGTTTGGCAATGCCAAAATTGTCATCAGTATCAGTATCAAGAAAGCTAAACATGTTTTTTACCTATTGTCATAAAATTTGCGCATCAGTCACATCTCAGTGACTTAAAACAGTAGACATTTTTTTCTTCCTACATCTGCAGGGTGTAGTTGATCTTGGCTGGGTGCCCTTTGTGCCTGGGTGCTTCTCAGTCTAATTTGGAATTCTGTGAGTGACTTGACCTTGTTCCATATGTCTGTCATCCTTCTCTTGGGTACATAGCTAACCCAGGGATGTCTTTGTTATGGAAGTGCCAGAAAGAAGAGCGTATAAGCAGAAACACGCAAAGCCTCTTGCGGTGGAACATCTGTCGGTTCCCTCTCATTCCATCACCAGACTAACGTCATGGAGAACTTGATAGGCTTGTGTCGCCAGAGGAACTATAAAGTCACAGAGGACACAAGACAGAGATGTGTGAAGGATTGTGACCATTCATGCAATCAACCTCAGTTAGCAATGGACAACTTTCTCTTTAAATTTGTTAGCAGTACTTGTATAGCAAACCCCAAAGTAAATTTGGCTTAAAGGGGAAAAAAACCTTTCTTCAAAACAACGAACAATACTGATTTTACTAATTTATTTTAGATCAACTGTGTGATTCTTAATTAAAACAAGTTAAATCAGATCAACCATGTAAATAACTAACAGTAGAATAAAAGATAAAGTAAGTTTTCTGTTTGTTTTGTTTTGCTTTTTGTGGTACTGGGGTTTCAACCCAAGGCCTTAACACTGAGTTTCATCTCCTGCCCTTTTGTTCTTTATTTTGAGACAGTCTTGCTAAAGGTGGGGTTCAAAGTTGGGATCCTTCTCTGCCAGCCTCCTAGTATGCTGGGATTACAGGCATGCACCATCATACCTGGTGACAAAGTAATTTCTTAAGCCTCGTACTAAATTGCTAATATTTAAAACATTTTGTTTCTCAATCATATATCAAAAGTAGTCCTTAAAAAAAAGTATGTAAGACCTTCTCTCTAAGGATGGACTTTCATTCTTAAATAAACTTTTGCATTGTGTATCATAAAAGTTCATACCTGTTTGAAATAGAATTTCTAAACTGAATCTCACCATAGCTGTTTGGGATCAGCTTAATGACTGTGTTAATCCTGTATTCCTAATTAGCTGCTGGTGTGGAAATTCAGGGGGCAATAAGAGTATTACCCACAACTTGCCCTCAGTTGTCAAGTATGATTGGGAATCAAGCAGAAATTCAAACCAAGGAGAGATCAGTCTCTGGAACATGCCACAAATACCCAGCCTACCTCCTGCCATTTTCCTTGTTGGCATTTTTGAGGTGTGGACCCAGTAGCCGAAGAGCACATGGCTGCTACTGAACTGTTTTTAACATCAAAGATGAGCATTTCCCTATGTCAATGGTCAAGCATAAAACTTTATTTATTTGCTTTTCATTGCAAATGGATATGCTTGTTGCATGTTCAAAACCTGTGGGCCAGAAACAAAAACTTTTCTAAATGAAAATCACCAGGAGAAAAATGGTGCTTTCCAAACATTTTGTATTAGTGTGTATGGATGACGGGAAACTTCAGTGCTGAGGTGGGATCTGGACAGGGTAAAGCTAGAGATGGAGTTCAGTGGCTTTTTCAACAATGAGAGTGATTTTCTTGATTAAAAGTTTGTTTTAAAAAGACCTCAAGGTATTATATGAGCAGGAAATGGGGAGTCAAGACTTTACCGAGTACAGTCCGGACACCATTCTGGGTTCCTCGCAAGTAGGTACTGCCAAAAGCCTTTGCCTAAAATCTGCTTGCGATTCATCTCTTCTTTTTCTTTTTTATGATGCTGAACCAGAGGATAAAAAGATAAAAGATTGCATAGTCTGGCAAGTGAACGCTTCCCCACTGCGTGCTGCCATTATGGGGAGGAAGTAGCAGCCGCCAACCGCTGTTTTATTAATAATGAGGCATTCACATAAATTCCATGCAAAATTGATTTTTGACTGTTATATAAGAATCAAATACCAGGCTTTAAAAAGTAATTGAGAAATCTATTTGTAATTTACTTTGCCTATAAGAACCCGCTGTCCTGCCATAAACAATTTTACAGTATTTTCCCCCTGTTAAACAGCTATTTTTACACATCTGTTTGGCCTCTCTTATATGACATGCAGTCAGGAGGTGTAATGAATACAGGTTTGAAACAACATGTGGCCACAATCTCTTTCAGTTTCATCTTCAAGGGGATCTCTTGCAAGTTGTGACAGCATTTTCATCATGGTGCAGGTGAAGGATGTTAATGGCTAATTATCTGACACTGGCTGTTGACTGACATATCATAAATCCACTCCTGGCAATAGTATAACATGGTGAAATAGCTAAGCAACTGGGAAGAAAGAGAGAAGAAGAGAAAAGATGGAAGAAAGAAAGAAATGAAAGAAAGGTGAGATAGAAAAAGAGAACGAAAAGAAGACGGGGGAGGGGGAGAACAGAAAAAAACCCAAACCAACAAACCAAAATACAGTTAAGCCTTAATTTGTGAGCATATCTCATTCTGGAAACATGCTTGTAGTCCAAAGCACTTGTATATCAAAGCAATTTTTCCTGTAGAAAATAATGGAAACTTAGATGATTCATTCCACAACCCTAAAATATTCATATAAAATGATTACAATGCAAAATCATAAAGGAAATAAAAATATATTGACAAGAAAATGATTACAATGCAAAATCATAAAGGAAATAAAAAAATATATTGACAAGAAAATTAACTTGCAGTTATCTTTGAAAATCTTGAAGGTTGATGTGAGGGGGACAGGAGAAAGGAGGGTTACTGTGACAACTTTCATTACCACTAGTGGAATTGCTGTAATCTACTGTCTGTTAGCTCAGTGGAATATTTTTCTTTTCTTTTCTTTTCTTTTCTTTTCTTTTCTTTTCTTTTCTTTTCTTTTCTTTTCTTCTTTCTTTCTTTTAATTGGTACCAGGGATCAAACTCATGACCACGCACTTGCAAGGCAGGCACTTATGCCACTGAGCTAAATCCCCACCCCCCTCCGTTTTTTTTTAAATTTTATTTAAAGAGAAAAAAAGCAAAACAGAAAAAGGGATAGAAACAATGCAGAATTTCAGAAAAATAATAAACAGTAAGAAATCACTAGTTGATAAATTACATATTGTCTTCTTAGACATAGTTGTTCAAGTTACAAAATTAAAGCACGCAAAGTGGACATTCAAACATTGAGGCTGCAAACAGCTCTGTTCAATGATCCAATAAAAACTAAGCAACATGGTTATCAATCCTACACACTTAAACATAAATGTAGTTAAATCCTTTAGAGCATTTTCTTTTCCTCCTTTTGCTTTTTAAGTCCATTATCTGTTTAGTTATATCCTGTTTCAGGTTGCTCAGTACCTACTGACCTGTTTTGTTGTTGTTATTTACTTTTTAATCACCTTATATTATTCTGTTGCTTTGTTTTTGAGTTTCTCCTCATCCATGCCCCATGGATCAGCTTTGGTGGAGTTGGAAGTTTTTTGGAGGTATTTTGTTACTTTGTTATCTACTTTTTTTTTTTTTGAAGGTAGCAAAATACAGCAGAACAAGACAGAACAAACCCATGCTAGGCAGTGCAGTGAAACTGGCACAGAACCTCACAGCAGGTCACCAGGACAACAGCAATAGGTACTATAGTACATCCTGTTCTGTTCATATTAGCTGTTCTTTCAGTAGAGCAGAATGGAAGGAAATATCGAACTTATCAAAGCAGAATATTGAGTAGAGCAGTACCATAATCAGAACTGAGCAAAATGGTGATAAAAATATTTGCCTTCAAAGAGATAGTAGAAGGAAATTCCCCATACTTGCCACACTGCATACGTTCATCCTCCCAAGAGATACTCAGAACTCTGACTCCCACTTGCTAACAGGGGAGGAGGAGATGGATGGATGTTTGATTCTTAGCCCTTGCACAGGCAGGGCCCTAGTCGCTTACCAGGGCATGGAGCTGGCTGCCTGTTCTCTCAGCACCCCAAGTTCCAACATGATGCAGAGCTCAGGAAACGCCTATAGTTCTCACCCTGGAGCTGCAGCAGAGGGTGAGGCCCCAACCACTTACCAGGGCTGCAAGCTGACTGCCTGTGGAATGTTTTTCTTTTGTGCAGATTTAACAAGGACCTATTCAATGACAGTTACTTTTGCTTGATTTTGAGGATTTTGCAGAAATGTGACATTGCATTGTTGTTCCTTTCTTTCTTTCTTTCTTTCTTTCTTTCTTTCTTTCTTTCTTTCTTTCTTTCTTTCTTTCTTTCTTTCTTTCTTTTTTTGTACCAGCGATTGAACTCATGACCTCATGTTTGTCAAGCAGGCACTTGTGCCACTGAGCTAAACCACCAGCCCTGCATTGCTGTTAAACAGAGATGTCACTTGCACTGCTCCAGCTTTGTTTGGGTGGTGCTTTTCTACTAAATTTTCACTATTTTACACATCTCCCTAATCTCATTTGAAGTAAGGGATTCCTCTGCTTTTTTTCCCTTCCTCCTCTGGAAATAAGATCTCTAACATAGCATCAGTCCTGCAGGTAGAGAGAGAGGTGGAGAGAAGTGAGGAGGAGAGGAAGGGAGGGGAGGAGGGAAAGAGAGGCCAGGAATCATGAGCAAGTGATATTCAGCATCATGTACTCTTGTCGAAAGACATCGTTCATTTATCAAGTTAAAACTCATTAGAAGTGTTTGCTCATAATCAAAGTTTTACTGTAATCTGTTTCTCACTTCTCTTTAAATGGAAAAGTCACCTATATGAAAATTTCTCTGGGAACCTATTTAATATTCAGTGGTTTTGTACATATTAAAGTCAAGCAAATTATATAAAGTATGATTGCTCAATTTCTAAATTAGAGGGTCAAAAAATTTAATGAAAACAAATAGCTAGTATCAAAAAAGCAATACATTTGGCTTGATTTCTGAATTTCTTTCATTTTTTCTCCTTTTGCTTCTTTCCTTTTTTCTTTCAGCTTTCTCCTTTTTTCTCTCTTCCTTTTTTCTGTTTTTTTTTTCCATAGTGCCAGGAATTGAACCTGGGGTCTCATGTATGCCAAGCAGATGCTCTATCACTGAGCTACACAACCAGTATTGTATTTCCTCAGGATTATTTTGCAAAAGGGTGCATACTTCTGTTTTTATTCTAGGAGGTTTTTCTTTTTTAAAAAGAAAATCTTGGCACTTTAAATTTCAAAATCTTGGCACTTTAAAAAATTCTATTCTTCATAATTTTAGTGGGGTATACTTTATGTAAGGTAAGATTCTAAGTGAACAGTTGAATGAATTTTGGTAATTTTATGCAGCTGTATGACCATTTCCATCACCCTAATGTTCTCCTATGTTTCTTTGCAGTTAACCTGTTCCCGCAGCTCTTTTCTAGATTTCTATATAAATGGAATCATAGTATGTGGACCTTTGTGTTAAATTTTTTTTTTAATTTAGAGAGAAAAAAACAGAAAAAGGGTAGAGATATTAAAGAATTTAAAAAAAAAAAGATAAACAGTAAAAAATCACTGGTTGATAAATTACATATTGTCCTTTTAGAAATAGTTGTTCAAGTTACAAAATTAAAGCATACAAAGTGGACATTCAAAAAGTGAGACTGCAAACAGATCTGTTCAACAATCCAAGAAGAACTTAGAAATATGGTTATTAATCCTACACAACTAAATATACATGCAGTTATAACTTTTATAGCACTTCCTATTTCCTCTCTTTGTTACAATAGCAATTACACACTTTTTATTATACATTCATTTAAAGAGGAAAAAAAAGCAAAACAGAAAAAAGAGTAGCAATAATACAAAATTCTAAAAGAAAAAAATAAAAAAACACTAAGAAGTCACTAGTTGATAAATTACATATTGTCATCTTGGATATAGTTGTTCAAGTTACAAAATTAAAAGATACATAGTTGTGTTAAACTTTTTTTTTCTCTTATCATGTTTTTGATTTTAAAATATGTTGTTGAGTGCACTCATGTTTTTTATTTTTAGGATTAAGTAGAATCCCATGGTATGGATAACAATTTGTCCATTCACTGGTTAATAGATACTTGGGCTGTTTACAATTTTTAATCTGTTGTAAATAATGTTGGAAATATGCATATAAAAATTTTTAATGTGGACATTTTTTTTCAGGGGGTGAATATCTAGGAGTGAGATTCCTAGTTCACATGACTTGTGAATGTTTATCTTTATAAGAAAGTATACAGCCTAGTGTTCTGACCCAGGCAACATATGAGAGTCCTACCTTCTCCTGACTTGTTTGAAATCTTCCTCCTTGCTGATAGTTAGTATTGTCATGTGTGGTAAGTGGCTCATTGTGGTTTTAATTAGCATTTTACTTATAATTTGTGATACTGAACGTGTTTTTATGTGCTGACTCACATTTATGCATCTTCTTTTATCAAATGTCTGTTCGAATATTTTTTCTATTTTTATTGGGCCAGTTCCTTCTTATGGAGTTGTAAGAATATTTCATATAGTCTAGATATAGGCTTTTATTAGATATGTATTCTTCATATATTATTGTAATCTTTGGCTTGCTTTTTGTACTTTTAGTTTTTTAAGAGTAAATTTTTTTTAAATTTTGAAAAATCCATTAATATTTTTATTAGTTGCATATTTTATGTTCTGTGTAAGAATATTTTTCCTAAGTGATATTATAGACATTTTCTCTTACATTATCTGACAGAAATTTAACAGTATTGACTCTTGTCTTTAGGCCTATGCTCTATTTTGAGCTAATTTTTGTACATGTTTTCAGGAAAGGTAAAGGTTAAAACTTTCCCTGATGGACTCCCTGGGTTAGAACACAAGGTTGTACACTTTCTTCTAAAGATAAACATTGACAAGTTATATGACCTAGGAATCTCACTCCTAGATATTCACCCAAGAAAATAAAAACATGTCTTTGCACCATTTTGCTGATTTTTCCCATTTAGCTTTTGGTCATCCTTGTTAGAAATCAGTTGAACATAGTTCTATTTCTGGACTCTCTATTCTGTCCTTTAACCTTATTGTTCTTTTTAAAAAATTGCTTGACTGTTCTAGAAAGACTTATTCTATTTATTTATGCAATACTGGTGATCAAGCCCAGGCCTCATGTAGGCCAGGTGAACATCCTTCTGCTGAGCTACATTTCCAGCTCTTGGCTACACTGTAAGTCTTTTGCATTTCTGTATAAATTTTAACATATGTTTTCCTGTTTCTTCAAAGAAGCCTGCTGGGATTTTGATTGGGATTGCATTGAATTAATAGATTAATTTGGAAAGAATTCATTTTCAAATATTAAACACATTTAAAACTATTACTAAAATTACAATACAAACAATATTCACACTAAACTATGAAGTAGACCAATGTTAACACACTGGAGAAAATTAACATGTCACTGTGTACAGTCATGTTAACTAGAATTTTTGAAGACAGCATAAAGCTTTTCCTGTCATCTCTGTTAAATCAAGGTGTGGGTTGATTTAACAAATCACTGTTAAAAGATCATTACCATTTTGCATCTGTTCATGTGTGTGAACTGTGAAATTTTTCAATTCTGTGAAATCTAATCAAAATCCTGCAGCATTACAATGGAACAGGAGAGAATATCCATGTTGCAGCTGTGTTTATCAAGACAACTTCATTATCTCATTAGGTTGACTGTAATAAGTATATTTTAAAATTCAAATGCTCAGAAATTTGCACTAATCAAACTTATTAAAAATATGCTATGTATTTCAGCAGAGTACAAGTACTAGACAGGTTAGAATAGAAGTAGTATATTAGCAGAGAGAATAAGAACAATAGAGAGTTGAGTTTAAATGGTAGCTTCATGCCTAAGTAGCTTATGCAAATTCTCCATGTTTTTGAGTCCAGCTTGCCCATTTGTAAAGTAGAGATAATAATGCCTGCTTCACAGGTGTAACATAATGAAATTTTATATGCAAAACATCTGGCACGTACACAGCAGATACATAAGAAATTGATAAAAGTAAGGGCAAAATATAGACGCTGCAGTATGATATAAATTTCAAAGGGCCTGGTGACTGCTATAATAGGTTAAATGCCAAGCAGGAGGTTTGCTTACTCTATGTATGGCTTACCTAAGATGGTGTGCCCTATCTGATCTTGGGTCCCTAACAGCAAGTTATGTACTATACACACACAAAAAGTGCAGAGGGAAGCCTAACAGTCACAAGCAATGCTCCAATGGGCAGGTCTGAAGTTGGACTGATAGTAGCATGTCTGGTGGCTTCTTATAGGTAGTTCAAAAGTCCTCACTTCTCAGATGCTTTCAGTTGTGAGGTGTTTATTATACTGAGTATTCTTTAGACGCAGTGTCTGGATATTGGCCTTGGTGTGCTGAAACATATTTTCAGTTTTCTTCTGATTTTACTCTTGTCTTATCAGCACAGGGATCTCAGTGAAGAGTCAGCCTGTGACTAGCATGTGGACCTACCAGTGATCAGTTCATGCCCTCAGTTGCTCATGCTCTGCAGTGCCAGTGCCTTAAGATGTGGGACATTTTGACAGTGAATGAACAGGCTTTGGGAAGCAGAAACCCTAAGCTTCTTGCTTGACCATGAAGTCAGACCAGTCCCAAAATCTCAGTTTCTGCTTTGATGAAATGCCTGGCACATTGAAGGAGCTTTTATAGGGAATTATATTAGAAATTACATGGGGAATGTGCTTTGCCAAATATGAAGTAAATCCTATCTTTGCTGTAAAATGATGCATCTGATATCTCTGTCCATTTTTTTCTCATTTTCTACAGACACCAGAGCCCCAGGAAGTTTAGTTGCATCTAAATTCTCTGATTTGAGTGGAATTGCTGTAGGATTGGGGTGATGGATCCAAATACACACACAAAAAAGCTAGAGTCATACACTCCCTGAGTTGGACAATACCCAGTGGTCATCTATTTAAGTACCCACATAGTGGAGGTCACAAATGTAGACACCAGAGCTCCAAGAAAGAGAACAGCAGGCTTCTCATGTCATCTGCTCTAAATATCAGAGATGTACATATTTTGTAGTGCATTTACAAAATTGAGGGAAAATCTGGGCTAAAAGACTTCCCAATGCATTGGAGGGCAAGATTCTAGAAAAATTAGAATATTTTTGGTTTCTACTGCATATTACATGCACAAGAGATGATTTCATAGAAAGAGGAAAATAAGTACTGTATTTATAATTTTTTGAACAAAGCTATTGTTTTATCATTTAAAACAAGTAATGGTTGAGGTTTCATGGAAGCAAAATAAAAAGTCAAAAAGTCTTGGATGGACTAGACAAGCTGAATTTTACAGATTTGTTTTCATTATTGTTGTAATTTGTTTTTATTTAGTCATTTTACTTGCTTACTGAATTTTACTAATTCATATACTATTGTACAAGTATCTGCCAAATTGCTGTA
Organism: Hydrochoerus hydrochaeris; assembly: GCA_004027455.1. Taxonomy (NCBI): domain Eukaryota; kingdom Metazoa; phylum Chordata; class Mammalia; order Rodentia; family Hydrochaeridae; genus Hydrochoerus; species Hydrochoerus hydrochaeris. The sequence continues at coordinate 64,359 of PVLA01001119.1, forward strand.
TCCTGAAATCTAGTATACAACTGATGAATGAATAAACAGAATATGACACATCCATAAGTGGGATATTATTTATTTATTTATATGATGTATGTCTTGGTCACTCTTCTTGCTACTGAAACAAAATACCCAACATCCATAAGTTAAAGGAGAAAAGGTCTATTTCAGCTCACAGTTTATAGAGGTTTCAGTCCATTGTTGACTGGCTCCATGGCAGGGTGGCATAGCAGAGGAGCATCGCAGAGGAGAAACAGTTATGATATGGCAGGCAGAAGGCAGAAGGCAGGAAACAGCAAGCTTACCTTCTTTAGGTCCCTTTATAGTCCGATAGGCTACAAGCCTATTGATTGGTGCCGCTCATACCCAGGGTGGGGCTTCCATTATCCACCCTCTTACCCTCAGTATCATACCTTTAATCCACATTCACACAACCTAATCCAGCTACCTTCTAAACTTCCCACCTATGACCACCTGAAGTGTTAGGGGGGCATCTAGATACAAGTCATAGCAATGTACCAATACATTCTACAGTATAAATGAATCCTGAAAACTTTACGCTAAATGAAAGACATCAGACACAGAAGGCCACATACTATTTGATTCAGTTTATAGGAAATGTCCAGAATAGGCAAACTCATAGAGACAAAAAAGTAGATTAGTGACTGTCAAGGACTTGGGAGAGAAGGGTTGAGAGTGGCTTCTTAATAGGTATGATTTTTTTGGGGGGTGATGAGCATGTTCTGGAATTAGTAGTGATAGTCACTCTATGTTGTGAATATACTGGAAACCACTGAATTGTACACTTTATAAAAGGGTGAAGATTAGGGTATGTGTGTTATATCTCAGTAAAATCAAAAGAGATACATAGTATATTATAGTTTTTAAAAAACCTATCACAACAAAAATCCTAATGTTAGACATAAAGATAGGAATAGAATTTTGCATTTCTGTCTTCTCTGCCATGGATGATGAGGAGTGATGGTGTAATAGAGAGAAGTACTGGTCTTAGCAAGAGGCACGACCTAGGGAATGTCACTGTGCCACACTTAGGGTTTGGCTAATCTACAAAATGAAGACAGTGAGCCCTGTTTTACCTCTCTTACAGGGTTACTGTGATTTACAATAGCCTGCCTTTAATGAGCTCTCACTACCCATGAGGTACTGGGGTTGGCATTTGACATGGCCTATTTCACTCTTTAGAAGTTTTATTGTTATCTCAATTTTTCAGGTAAAGAAAAAGAAAAAAATGTATATAAAACTGCTATACAAATGGAAGATATGAAAGTATCATTTTGTTCCATAAAAGAATTAGGAATAATGCTAGTATTTTCAATTTATTAAAGCGGTATGTGTCCACTGGGAAAGAAGTCAGAAAATACAAGAAACTACTAGGAAAACAAAACCAATTCATAAACCCAAAGAAGACAGTAATATTTTTGTATACCCTTTAAAAAATGCCAGCACATAGGTACAAATGCATGTCTATGTACAATATAATGCACTATTATATTTTGCTTTTCATAACAATTTTAATAACCTCTTAAGCTGTGTGCTCAGGCTAGTAGTTGGCTGGTGAGTTGAAATATTTAGGTTAAATGAGGTGAAGCAGATGCTGCTGTCATCTGCACAGAAGTCGCTCTCTGAGCTCAAATGTCCCTGACTTTCTTCAGCGGGTGGGACGGGCTTGTACAGTGTTGGTGAACAGCAGCAGCAGGCACTGCAGCCCGGGAGTTTGGACTTGGGCTATACCTGGGCTGGGATGCTCAGGATCTTTTACAGTTGGTCAGGATGACCCTTCCTTCTTGGCCGACAGAACTAGGATGAGACCTAGTTCTGCCAGCGAGACATAGAGGACGGTCTGTTAGGGACTTCTGGAAAAAAAAAACAAACTCTCTTCCTGTTAAGAACAGAGAAACATGAGGCAAATCCTGTGTTCCTGCCATTGGCCATGGGAACTTGAGGGACCATTTTTTAAAACATTGGTGCTACCAATGCCACCTGAGGCCTGGAAGTGTTCTGGGCTCTGGGCGAACTGGTCCTGAGCTAGGGAGACTCAGACAATGAATAATGTGTGCTTTAGTGCATGTATCCCCAAACCAGTGAGAAATATTCAAATAACTGGTAGGGGATTGTTTTTAAAAACACATGGTTTTCAAACTCATGCACTATTTTTTAAAAATGTAGGATAGCTGTTTTCTTTGATTATGTGTGGCCATTTGTGCTTTCTTGTTTATTGCGTAAACAATATCAATAATGTCATCCCATTTCCAGGGAGTTTGCATTCTGTTTTGTTTTGAAGCAGAGACATTATGAACAGTCTGAACACCAATGACTGTGATGCCAGTGGTACTCAGTGTGTGGTCCCAGGACCCCCGAAGCCCTTTAATAATTTCTGTGAAGCCACAAAGCTATTTACAGCAATATTAAACTGTTATTGCCCTTTTTTACTCTCATTTCCTCACAGTGCACTGTGAGGTTTTCCCGGGGCTGTGTGGCCCATGATTATCACAGTAGATGGGATATAGGTGTGATACAAGAATTTTGCTGCTTTTGATTACATCAGAAAGTAGAGATTTACAAAAATGTAAAGCAATGCCACCCCTAATTTCTTGTATTTTGGAAAATATACTTATTTTTCATAAAATGTGCCATTTAATGGATATGTAGTTGGTTTATTATTTTAAATAAATTAAAAATTAATAGTTCATGAATTTCTCGGTTTTAATTTTTGACATAGTATCAGTAGAAGCTCTTTAAGGCTCTCAATAATTTTTATAAATGTAAAGAGACAAAATTTTGAGAATCATTGCTCCAAACTTCATTGATTTTCCCCAGTGCTTGCAGTTGTCTAGTAGTAGAAGTTTCCTCTCTCACTTCTTACCTCCCTCCTTTCCTTGCTCTCTTCCTTCTTTTCCTTTCTCCATCTTCTCTTCCTTGTTTCCTTCCTTCTTTTGTTTCATTTTTCTTTTAGCAATTAGCTTTTGCTAAATTTTGTAAAAAATCTGTTTTAATTTTCAGAAACATCCATTGCCTTTCTTTTTGCATTCATAATTTCAACAGTAGCTACCAAGGACATAAATCAGCTGGACAGTGACATATCCCAGTCTTTCTAAGTTTTTCCTACCCCACTACCCTACTGGGGAGGGAAAAGACCATGGGTGTTCCAATGAGGTATGTTCAGTGTGCTTTATGGAGGGAATGAGTATAATTAGTTAACTTCTTTTTAAAATTTTTATATTTTATTTTGAAGGTAGTAAAACACAATAGAACAAGACAGAACAAAACCAGTTGAAACAATGCAGTGAAATTGGTACAGAATCTCACAGCAGGATACTGGGATAACAGTCATAGTGTGTCTTGTTATCTTCACAGTACTAGAGTATATCTTGTTATCTTCACAATAGTTGTCCATTCAATCAGGTATAACAAAATCAAACCAAAAACAGAACATTATAAAACCAATTGAAAGAGAATATTGGGTAGAACAGAATAATTAATCAGAATAAAGCAAAACAGTAAAAACAATATTTGCCTTCAAAGAGAAGATAGAAGGAAATCCCCCATATTTGCTATATTTCATGTGGTCATTCTCCCAAGAGATGCTCAGACCTCTGGCTCCCAGCGGCTAAAGGGTGGAGGGTGATGGGTACAGGATGTTTGATTCTCGGCCTGGCTCTGGCAGACCCAAGGGAGACGCTGCCTGGTTCTCTTCCTGGCTAGCCTGCCGCTCGCTCACGCCACACCTGCTTATCGGGAAGGCAGGCGTGTTGCTTTCTTGTTCAGCACCCTAAGTTCCAACTTGGCTGGATCTTGGGAGGTGCTGACTCTAACTTCTTAAGTTGATAGATAAAAATAGTGTACATTTCTAGTGTCCTGAATAAAGTTTTGAAATATGAATGCATATTCATATTTATGAATCTAACTAGTTAACATATGTGATACTTCATATACTTAACATTTCTTAGGGTAAGAACACACAAAACTTACTCTGTGATTTTCAAGTATGCAATGCATTCATTGTTCCTCAGTATAATCACTATGTTGTACAATGGATCTATTGAACACATTCCTCTTGTCTAATTCAAATTTTTCTGTTTTTTAACTAAAATTTTCCCAGTGCTTTCCTCTCCAGTCCCTAGTAACTATCTTTCTACTTTCTGCTCCTGTGAATTTGACTTTTTCAAATTCTACACGTGTGATCTTGCAGTATTCATCTTTCTGTGTCTCTACTTTCATTTCTATTGTCACAGATAACATTTCCTTTTTAAGGGTGCGTAGTCTTCCATTGTGCATATGGAGCACGTTTTCTTTATTCATTCATCTATTGATGGACACCGAAGTTGCTTCCAGATTTTGGCTAATATGAGTAGTGCTGCAATTTCATGGGAGTGCAGGTGTCTTTATAGCACACGGATTTCACTTCCTCTGGCTGTATAACAAGAAGTAGAATCGCTGAATCATATGATAGTTGTGTATTGTTCTCCATACTGGCTATACTAATTCATATTCCCATTTGTAGTGTGCAAGGGTTGGTTCCCTTTTATCCCTGTCTTTGCCACTATTTAATTTTTGTCTTTTTAGTAACAGCCATTCTAGCAGTTGTAGTGTGATAGCTCACTGGTTTTAATTTGCATTTCTCTGACAATTAATGATATGAAGCTTTTTTTCCTATATGTATTTGTGAGGTATTTGTATGTCTTTCTTTGAAAAATGTTTATTCAAGTATTTTGGCCATTTTTTAAAGTTGCATTATTGCTTTGGTATCCAGTTACTTATATTCCTTATTTATTTTTGATATTAATCCCTTATCAAGTGATAGTTTACAAGTAATATTTTTCCCATTTTGAAAGTTGTCTCTGTACCATAATTGTTTCCTTTGTTGTGTGCAGAAGCTTTAGGTCTGATACACTGTCATTTGTTTCATTCCTCGTTTTACCTGTGCTTATCTAATTTTGTATTTATCACTTAGACTGTTTTCTGACTTTTAATCTTGTTATGGCACCAATAAATGATGAATGTTCTGAACTCAGACAAATCTTAGTTTAATCCTGACTTTGCCACTTTTTACCGACGTGATTTTGGCAAACTACTTAATGTCTCAAAATTTATTTGTAAACTATGACTAACAAGACACATCTCTCAGAAATAATATGAGTACTCAATAAGATAATCACCTACGACACTTTGTTCAGTACCTGGTTTACTACCTGCCTTGAATATCAGTGTAATTTTATTTTCAACCTATTTATCAAATATCAAATTCATGAATTTATCAAATTATCCATTTATTTATTTTCATGCTATACTTAACAATTCACCAAAGGTATAAATTCACTTCTGACTAGAATTTTGGTGGCCTCTCACAATTTATTAATGTTCTTAGTTATTTCTTTGTTATATTTTTAACCTAATCTATAATTGAATATTTTATTTTCTCTGTAACTTAGTTTAGATAATTTCTTTAAAGTTCAAAGTTATTGGCTTTGTTTATTTAAAGAGGTGCTACTGGTTTTTGCTTTAATTGTATTATAGTTGAAAGTGTATGGCCTTTAGAAAATCTGATTTTGGAAATTAATTTTTTAAAAGTTTTAATGGCCTAGTATATGCACATTGCTTCTAAACCTTGCTTTTTTGGTGCACAAAAATATTTGTGACTGTTTTTCATTGTGAATTATACATCTTGTCAGTTAAAAATAAAATCTTTGTCCTATTGATTGCTTTGGGTCTTGAGTGTGCTATTTAATGTTCTTCTTTTATATACTTATCAGTTGTGTATTTACCTGCCCTTGTTCTTTTTACCTTGCCGAGTCACTTAGTTTTTTTTAAAAAAGCAATATAGAGTTGAATTTTATTTTTGAATCGTATTTGAAAATATTGGTCTTTAAATGGGCCTGAATAGCCTGTTTGCAACTGTCTCATACTTTAAGTGTTTTTTCTTCTGATACTATTCTTTCTTCATTCTCTGTCTTGCCATTTCATCCCTCCTTTCATCTCTTGGTCTCCTTTCCTTTTGCAAAGTTCTATCTCCCTGTTTCCTACTATTTATATTTAGTTTTGTTCTTCATGTATATTTTGGGTTTCCCATATAAGAGAAACCATGCAATATTTAAGCTTATGTGTTTGTTTGACTTATTTTGTATCTTGCTACATTGCTGAGTTTTGTTAGCAATTCTAGGAGTTAGTGGGGAAAATTTTTAGGTCTATGCAGAGGATCATATTGTCTGAAAATAATAAAAATAATAATTTTTTGATTTTTTCTTTTCCTATTCATATCACTTTTATTTCTTTCTTCTGCCTGATTGCTTTGGCTAATGTTTTGAGCACTCTATTGAACAGGAGTGATGATAGTGGACATGCTTGGCTTGTATTTGGTTTTAGAGGGAAAGTTCAGATATTTCCCATTTAATGATGTTGGCAGTAAGTAGGTTTGTCATATATAGTTTTTATCATATTGAAATAAAGTCCTTGTATGCCTATTTCCTTCAGAGTTTTTAATATGAAAGAATGGAGGATTTTGTGAAAGATTTTTTCCTGTTTCTATTGAGATGATCATTTTATTTCTGTCCTTGCTTCTTTGGTCATGTATTACATTTACTGATTTGTATGTATTCAACAATCCTTGCTCCTGGGAATAAGCCCACTTGGTTATGATGTGTGATTTTTTTGATACTTTGTTGCATTATGGTTGCTAGTATCTTATTAAGAATTTTTGCATCTACCACATTTCCCCAAAAATAAAGCCTAATTGGAAAATAAGTGCTGGATGGCCACAGTCATTCAGAAGATTCTCACTGTTCTCTGGCTACTTTAAAATGACAAATACGACAAGGTGATTTGGGCTGGCACTTTTGATCTCTAGTTTTCAAGGCTGATTGTTATTATTTGGGTTTTATTTTAAAAGGATTGTCCTGTAGTTCTCTTTATTTTTTGGGAACCTTATTTGGTTTTGAAATTAGAATAATGGTAGCATCCAGGAATGACTTTGGGAATACTGTTTTCAGTTTCATTAAAGAATTTGAGGAGTAAAAATTGGCATTAGATCTTCCCTGAAATTCTTATAATATACAGCAATGAATACTTTGAGATTTGGGCTTTTCTTAGTTGGTAGGTTTTTTGCTTTTGCTTTTGTTTTTAATACTGATTCAGTTTCACTGCCCATGATTGGATTATGCAGGATTTTTAAAATCTTCCTGGTTCAGTTTTGGTAATTCATACATATCTGGGAATGTATCCATTTCTTCAGAATTTTTTAATTTATAGGAGTACAGGATTTTGAAGTGGTGTCCATTGTCAGTTCACCCTTTTCATTTCTAAATGTATTGTATTGATTTGGGGTCTTCTTCTTCTTATAAAATTAGCTAACAGTTTATGTATTTTGTTCTTTCAGAGAACTAGCTCTTCAATTTATCATTTTTTTGTATTTTTATTCTCAATTTCATTATATTTTCTCTGATTTTAAATGTCTCTTTCTGTATTAGCTTTGGATTTAGATTTTTTTTTCCCTAGGACCTTGAGATACATGATTAAGGCTCACTCTGTTTTTCTGATGAGGGCATTCACATCTATAAACTATTTTCATTTTGTCCCATAAGTTCTGGTATGTCAAACTTGCAATGTCATTTGATTCCAGAATCTCTAATTTCTCCCTTGATTTCTTCCAAGTGATTTTTCCTTAGCTCACTGATTACTCAAGAATGTATTGTTTAATTTCCATGTGTTTGCATAATTTCTGTGATTTTTTTGCCACTGATTTCTAGTTTCATTGTGCTATAATATGATAATATGCATGCTATAGTTTTATTATTTTTTACATTTACTTAAGAATTCTTTATTGGCTAGTATCTGATATATTTTGGAGAAAGTTCTATGCATTGTGGAGAATAATATGTATTCTATTCTTATTGGGTGAATACTCCATAGATAATTATTAAGTTCATTTGTTCAAAGGTTTGGTTCAACTCTGATATTGCTTTGTTGGGTTTTTTTCCTAGTTAGTCTGTCTATTATGACAGTGGGATTTTGAGGGGTACTGAGGTTGTGTCGATGTTTATCCAATCTTTTATTTCCTGTAGTATTTGTTTTATGAAATTTGGTGCATTGTTGTTTGGTGCATATATGTTCTTGTCTCTTCCTTTGAATTGTTCTCTTGATATGTTGTGACTTTCTTTGTCTCTTCTGATCAATTTTGGCTTGAAATCCACTTTATCTGAAAATAGAATAGTTGTTCCACTTATTTTGAAGTTCCCATTGAATGGAATATTATTTCTTAACTTTTAATTTTTAGTCTATGAGTTTACTTTTGGGTCAAATATGTTTCTTGTATACAGCACACCATTTTGATTTTGTTTCTTGATCAGTTTTGGCAATCCATGTCTTTTGATTGAGAAGTTGAGGCCAATCACATTGAGAATTATTATTGAAAGACAATGACATTACTGTCATCACTTCATTTTCCCATTGCTGATTCCTTCTTCCTTCTTCTTACCTGTGCTTCTTAACTGCTCACCATACCTCATATGTTCTATTAGACTTTTTGATTTTTTTTTAGCTTGATTGTCTCTTTTTATGGTATCTTTGATAAATTTTTGGAGCACTGGCTTGGTGGTCATAAGTTTGCTAAGGTGATCTTTCTCACAGAAATACCTTATTTCTCCATCAATTTTGAAAGGTGGTTTTGTAGGATATATTTGTCTTGGTTGGAAATTGTTTTAAGTTTGTGGGTTTTTTTTTTTTTTTGTCTTCATGAGATAGGGTCTCACTATGCAGTTCAGGCTGGCCTTGGCCTCGAACTTGCAATGATCCTCCTGCCTCAGCCTCCTGAGTGCTAGGATTATAGTTTTTTTTAAGGTTCTAACACTTAAAGTCTTTCTGTATTTTAAGCTTTATGTTGAGAAATACACTGTAATTCTAATGGATTTACTGTTATGATTGATTCATTGATTTTTTTCTAACAGCTTTCAAGATTCAGTCCTTCGGGCGGGGAGTTTAGCTTAGCAGCGTAAGTGCCTGCCCTGGCAAGCATGAAGTCATGAGTTCGATCTCTGGAAAAAAAAAAGCAAACCAAACCAAAACAAACAAACCAAAAAAACCCCACAAAGATTCTTTCTTGTGTTGGACTTCTGGGATTGTGACTATGATTTGTTGTGGAGAAGTTCTTTTCTGATCATGGCTATTTGGGGTTTTACATGCCTCACTTACCTGTTTGTAAATTATTTTCCTGTATTTGGAAAGTTTTCTGCTATTATTTCTGTAAATAGGTTTTTTATTGTATTTGTGATGTCTTCTGATGTTTCATTTTACTTCCAATTATCTTAAACTGGTCTTGTCTGTGTCTTGTTGGATCCATTTTTCATCTCTTGTGGATTTTAAGATATCTTTGAATAATTGGCCCACAGTAGCAGCCCAGTGTTTTAGTTCTTTCACCTTCTTCTCACACTAGTTTCTTCTGCTGCCCATTATTTCACTAGAATTTTCAGTCTCATAAGTTTTTGTTTGGTACATTTCATGGACTCTAATTCTTTGATAAAATGGTCATTTGTGCTTTCTATCATTCTAATAAACTCATTATTATTAGTGTCTCTGTAAACTCTTGATAATTTTATAATTTCCATTTTTAGTTTAGTTATATCTTCTTTGAGCTCATCCAGTACCTTATCAATCTTTTTTTATGTGTTCTGTTATCATTTTGAATAATTATACTCTGTCCCTGTAGATTTCCTCCCCCTCAATACTCCATGGATCAACCTTAAGGAAATTTGGAGATTTTGGAGACATTTTGTTGCCTGTCTTATCATGATTCTACTTTTTGTTGTTTGCTGAGGTTTTCAGGTTGCTTGTAGTGGAAGACTTCATTGCTAGTATGAGATGTTTTTAGCTCGTGCCTGATTTTCAGTGATGCACTCTGGGAAGAGTTAACTATGTCTTTGCCTCTGTCCTGAGATCAAACCATCTGTTTATTTGGGAGGGAAAGCTTCATTGTATTTGGCCCAGCATCCAATTATCCACGAATGGGGCACAGTATTTTTAATGGCACAACTGCAATCGAGGTATTAACTTACAGAGGAAATCAATTAATAGCACCAACTATGTCACACTGGCAATATCAATATAATTAGCAAGAGTAATAGCTTCAAAGATGTATTGTATATTGAGATACCCTTAGAACTAATATTACACCACCCTTAATCATAGACAAAGGTATCAAAAGGAGAAAAGAAAGAAAGAAGGAAAAGGAAAAAAGGGAAACCCTCCAAATCCCCCCAATAACCAATGATAGAGAAAGAAAGAAAAAAATTGAGTCCAAAAGAATTCCTCTTTCTTTTTGAACAATTTCTCCCCCAATATCTCCAGCCTTGGATTTCAGCAAATCACTTTATAGCCTGTCAGTGTTTTGAAGTGTGTCCCTGCTCCAGAGGACTCTCTGTCCATAGCTTCAGACTGTGGCAATTATTCATGCCAAGGTATGTCTTTGCTTATGTTGGTATCTGGGGAAAGCACCAGACCACTAATCTCTGCTGGAAGTAGGCAGTGGGAGTTTAAGCAAGGTTGCTACACTTGGTACAATCATTTTTAGATTCAGACCCCTCATAAAACCATACTCATTTGGCCTGGTTTCTCACTTTACTAGGTAGGGCCTGTGTCCTTCACAATTTGAACTTAAACTTTTCAGATAGTCTATGGGTAGCCCACATCTTCTCTGTGGTTATCTCCCATATCTGTCTCTCACTTAGTCACTGTGGAAGGGCAACACTGGAAACTCTGAAGTGGAATTGTCCTGAAAATTGTTCTGTGACTCAGTTTTAAACAATCGCTTTGTAAAATGGAACCTGATTAAACAGTCATTGGTAATATGGACAGTCCACTGGGTCTTTTCTACAACTGTAAACTGCCATGAAGGAATCACTTTTAGGGTCAAATTAAAGGCTGTTTTTATAGTTTACGTGAGTTGTGGACTCTAACTGAGGTTAGTGCTGCTGGCCAGGTCTGTTATTTCTCTTTAAAACTGCTGACTTTTTAGAGTTTATCTTCTCTCCTGAGGGACTGGTGTGGTCCTTGATCAGGTGGGTGGGTTGGTTAGCTCTTCTGCTTGTCAGTGTTCAGGGGAAACAAAATATAGACTGGGCTTGGAATTTGTGGGTGATTGTGGCCAGGGTACAGAATTCACAGGCATGGTGTTGGTTGGAGAGAAACCATGTCAGGGTGGGTTACACCATCCAAAACCAATCTTTAATATTCCTCAAATTTTCAAAATGAAGAATTGAAATATAACCTTAAAATCCTCTTATAGACAAGGAAGAGTTTAATATTCTTTTCTTCTCTTTTATCCATCACTTATCCATCTTTGTTAACATAAATTTAAGATTTAAGATGGGTATTATTGATATTATTTTTACATAACATTTTCTGTTTAATGAAAGGTTTGTGACGCTTTCTGTTCCTAATATATTTTTCAATAGTTGTTTAATGCAATTAAAATGTATAAATGTTTTCAATGTTTATCATCAATCCTTAGAAAGCATAACTCCATTCTTATGTTGTTTATATATCTTAGTTGATAGGAATGTGTTTACTTCCATTTCATTTAACCAAAATGCACTTATTAATTATTCTTTTTGTCCCTCTTCCTAACAAAAGAGATATATCTAGTCTTTATGGCAGGTCCTATTTTCTGTCCACTGGATACTCTCTCCAGAGCTACAGATGGAGGACCAGTTGGAGTCTAGAGCTAATACTTCAGTTTCAGGCGTTCAACTTGCTTCCATTTTGTAAGTGGTGACCCAGTGTCAACCTGAGCCTGCCTTCATTCCATTCTTTCTAACATGCAAGCTGGATTATGTGGTGTTTGTTTTGATCTCTCTTCTCTTACTTTCTCCTAAGGAACATCTTCCCCATTATAATGAGGCACCTCCAAAACCTGCCCTCCCCTCAATGCCTTCTAGCTGACCAGTGCTTTTCTAGGTAGCTGCTCTGGTTCCTTTTATGAAAAAAACTGCTGCTGAGGGATTGAATGTGGAAGGAAAACTATACTCCGGTTTAGAAAGCAGCATTTACATAGTGAAGAATGGCTTTCTGATTTAATGAGCCAGGTGGCAGGCTGTAGGGACAGAATAATGAGCCTTTTTTCACTTTGGACAGGTGGGCTTTCTCTAGGTCTGGTGGCAAGCACAGGTGGGCCACTAATTGCTTTTAAAACTCCAGGCCCATTGACCTTACAGTTGGTGGCAAGGTTGACTGTCAATTTAAATTTTTGGTGCCAGTGTAAATCTTTGCCTCTGTGTGTGTGTGTGTGTGTGTGTGTGTGTGTGTGTGTGTCTTTTGGTAGAAAAGACTGTATCAGGACAATTACTCAGATGTAAACTGAGAACTCTTTGGGGAGTTTTTATTTTAAAAATTAATTACCAAGTTGCTTTTATCTACCAACTTGTATAGTGCATGTGAGACCCAAGTTAGTGAAGAGCCAGAAGATGCTGTGCAGAATTAAGAGAGAACAGAGACTTGGACATTGTGCTTTCTCTCTTGCCTGTGTACCTCCCATTCTCCCACTGTCCCCTGGTGCCCTAGGCCTTCTTTGTGTTCTCTCTTCCTTTTTCCTTTTCCCAGGCTTGGATTTCTGGATTTAAGCCTTATCTAATATCCATCCTGGTGTATCTACGTGATACAGGAATCGTGCTTTTTTCTTTGCTGCCATCCTGATGATTCCAACTTTACTCACCAAGATGTCTCTAGTCCTGATGGACAGGTGCTGAATGAATCCTTGCAGAAATGGCACCTACTGCAGCGGCCTGCTGTTCATTTAGTAGGCTTCGCAGGTAACAGATGGAGGAATGGCCATGTCGTACCCCGACACCTTGCAGACCTGAGTCTAATTCTGCCGCACAGATCCAATGTGCTTCATGAGCAGGGGGTTTAGACTTAAGCACCCTTCCTATCCCTCAGGTGTGATCCATTGCTGCTGTGAATTCTATTCTATTAGCATGGCTTAAGCTTCCACTTGGTGTGAGGCTGAGAGAGGAAGCCTAGTGATTCCAGTTTTTGTGTGTAAGGTCAGAATAGGCAATGCAGCAGTAGACTTCAAATGTCTTAGTCTGATGTATTAAACTGACCAATTGCTATTACTGAACAAATTGAGAAATATGTTTAAGAAAAGACCTTTAAAACAACAAAACTTCATATCTTAGACTTGAAGGCATAGGTCACCATTAAAATTCCCTTCATTATGTTGATGCTGAGGGTCTAAGTTATTGTCACATTTTAAAAATGTTAAGAGTTTAATGTACAGAAGTCTGTAGATAAATCCTATATTTAATCTCTTTTCTTTTACATTTCCATATTTTTTATAGCCATTACCAGCATGGATATCATTCTCTAAAAAAGTAGAGTAATTTCAAGAAATATCATAAAGACTGTATACTTCACCATACTTTACCTTTTTAGTGGATTGTTTTGTTACATCAAGTGAAAACACACTTGTACATGTCCTGGTTTTACTCAAATGATGAGAGTGAACATATCAAAGTATCAAATAATTTTTCTGAGTACGTTTGTCTTTCATTGTCCCAGAAGATGCGAGCACTAAATTCTAAGAATTTTTAACCATGTTATTTCTTGAATACTACTGTTTTTCTTTAAGTGCCATCAATGGAAATATTATAAACAATGCTTACATAATAGCGAATAAACTGATCTTCATAGATACTAAGGTAAATTGTTGAAATAACATCAAATAATTAAACTACATCAAATAGCTGGATTTTTATATGTCTTCATACCTGTACACAGACATATTAAATTATTCTTTTTTGTTTGTTTGTTTGTTCTGGGAATTGAATTCAGGACCTTGCCCTTGCCAGGTGGGTGCTCTGCTAGAAATGTTAAATTATTAATTGGTGCATGGATGAATATTTGGTGTGTTATGGATATGACTTAGATTGCATCTGGCAATTGAGCCCATCTGATATTTGGTATCAGATTACCTGAGCCTGAAAGGTAAGAGTGATCATGTTTATGGCTGGCAGATAAGGAATAAGTTTAACCATGAGGAGTCAGGAAATTAAGTGATGCAACATATTTTGTGATTTATTTGGCTTTTCATAAAAGTGATAGCTTACTTGGCATGGTCAGGGAACCCCCTGCTGTGCTGGTACTAAGGCTCCTTTGGGCCAGGCTGGAGGAGTCATTTGTCCCTAAGGGAGGCACCCTGGGAGATCTCTGGAGGCCCATGGTGCTTTCTGACTCTATGATTCTCTTAGGTTTGTGTCACTCATCATGCCAGCCAGCATAATCAATCCATTGACTAGTAAATATTTGTGTATAAATTTTTTAATCAAAACATTGGATGGCTGGTAATATTTTGAATTTTTATTTGGTTGCTACGGTGATATAGAAACATCCCTCTAATACAATGCTGAAGCACTTGGAACATTAGCATACACAGCCAAGGTGCTGTGAGTTCCCTGCATGTAAACTAGTTGTTAGAAATTCAGAGGATCTGGAGTATTCCATTTTCCTTTTCCAAGAATATAAGATGCATGGCTAATGTCATTTTAGCCACAAAGGGAAGAAATAAGCCACTCATATAATATGGACAACATAATTCTCCAATCAAATCATATTTATGAAGTATCAATAAATGAAGCATTCTGTTGTAACCTAAAAGTATTACTGATTTGATCTATGTAGCAACAAGAGGTTGGAGGAAGAGTTGTTTTTCTGATTTTATGGATGAAGGATTTGAGAATCAGGAAACTTAACTGGCTTATTTTTTCCATTGTAAAGGAAGAAACAATTTATACTGTCTGTTTCCTTATGGAAGCTTTTTCATTTTCACCATTTCACAGCTTTTCTCCTCGGTAAAAAAAAAAAAAACAAAAAAAACTGAGAATGTTTTGAAGTTGGAAGATGCAAAAAATCTAACCCCTCTAATCCTTTTGTACCTAAGACAAGAATGAGATCCAGTAACAAATTCAAGATTCTGAGCCAGGGAATGTCAGACTTAGGAGGGAAAGCCCAGGGCTTGGCTTCAGTTCAGAGGTCATGGTAAATAGTGCCTTTCAGTTGCCTCTACAATGTTTTAGCATCTAAGAATGCAGCATTGTTAATTACTATTTTTTAAAGTATAGTCTTGCCTGAGGACCTCCTGACTAGTGGTAATGGTGGCAGCACTGGTCTGCAGGGGTTCATATACCCACACATGCTAAACTTTCACATTATCAGTCCTCCCTGCCACCCCCAGAATTGAACACGTTATATTTAATGAACCTGCATTGACACAGTGCTTTCATTCAGTTATCTACAGTTCACTTTAGAGTTTAGTCTTGGTGTGGTTTTGGACACATGCATGCATCCACCATTCAAGTGTCATACACATTATTTTCCCTGTCCTAAAAATTCATTCATGGGAAACAGAGTCACTGCTGGTGAGAATTAAAGTGATACAGGTAGTTTACAAGATAGGTGGTTCTTATAAAAGTAAGCATACCCTTACCAGCAATCATGTGTCTTAGTATTTACTCAAAACAGTTGACAATTTATGTCCGCATAAAAATCTGTAAATAGATATCTGTGGAGATGTTAGTATAAGTGACTTTTATGGGATATGGTTATCTTCTGGCTCTGATTGAACCCCTGGCACTTATTTTCTATTCTCTGTCTCACATTTACTGACCATTTAGAGTCCCAGTCCCATGGAAGATATTTGAAGGTGTTCATTTCATTTATCTTACCCTACAAGGTTCCAAAAAGTAACGCACACACACACACAAACCAACCCACCTTGATTGTCTTAAGGGTATCACATGGAGGAACAAAGCAGGAGTGCCATTTTGTTAATGTCAGATATAAATATCTTTATGAACCTTATATGTCTGGATTCATTAGTCATTTAATGAATTCAATGCACAGATGTTCAGGAAATTAGTAGCAACTGACTTCATTGGGAAATTATAGCAAGCTAGGTGCCATCCAAGATATCAAAGACATGCTGTTCCTACAGTCTGCCAAGAAACCAGGTACAGTGATAGTCTCTGTTATATGTGAGCTCACTATTAACACTCAATAAATGTTAATTGTATAATAATAAAAATATTGAGCGTGACTCTTCCCAGTGGAGATTGTGTTATGGATATAAAGGGATGTCCTCTGTGTTCAGAATCTCTCTTCCTTTTGTGTTTACATTTACCTGATGGAACAAAAGAGTTGGGAAAGAGCTAATTGGTGTCTTAGACTGAAAGTTTGAATTTTGAGACACAGGAACTAAATTCAGCTTAAAAATTTTTCATCAAAACAGCTACCAAATGTTTTCATTTGTTCTTTCACTCACCATGGACTACATGTGTGACACAGTGATTGAAGAGAAAGGACCAAATCAAACCAGATGGGACACTGGAGCTGATACTGTGCTTGACTAGTCTATACTTGGCCTAATACCATTCACCAGATATTTGTCCTGTTTTAACGAACAATATGGAGGGCAAGAAGCAAAAAAATAATTCTATGATATTTGGAAAATTTCTTCCTTGGTAATAGTATGTTGGTAACTATTTTAAACCTCTCTCTCTCTCTTTGCAAAACCAAAACCAAAACCCTGATTTTTAGCACCTGCCAATTTCCATAGTGTAAATGCTCCAACCATGGCCAATTTCAGGCTGCCAACAACCAGTTTACAGATTTCCTGAAAATTTGACAATTAGCTCCTACAAGCTGATACAAGCCACTTCCAAGAAAACTCTGGTCCTCCTGTAATTGTGGTGATAGACATGGGTAATGATTAAAGATGCTCTGGAGAAAGCAATATACAGATCCTTGGTTTCCTTGGTGCCAAATGGAAATACCATTTCTCATAAGGTTCATAGGAGGATAAAGGGGATCATAAATATGTACAGCAAGATTCTTGGCATACGAGTGATCAAAATATTAGTTATTATTAATATTATTATACCCTGAAATTATATATGTTGACCCCAAATCTATGCAGAAATATGATTATCAGAGAAGGTGAAATATAATAGTTACTAACTGGTGCTTACTTATACAAAATTCATATTTTAATACTCACTAAGTTTTTTTTTTATAGCAGGCCTGTGTGCACAGGTGGGAAAGGACCTCACAAATAGTGTTGGGAAGGAAAATGGGTGGTCAGTGTCTTGGATGCAAAAGAACAGTTGTTATTATATTGTTTTAAAGATGATACCTTCAGGATGCAGCATTCTGTGGTGTCTTCTTTCTTAGTAAGTTGTTTGTAGCTTTTAGCTATACAAATATACTCTTTTTAAAAAGGGTGAGCATTAACAATAGTGCCAGGTAGTGAACTATCCTAATGTTCTGCTTTGGGTAGACTCAACAGGCTCAAGTTTCAATTGTCACCTCTGAGAAAAGCTGAGCATTTGGTGGGGACCACCGGGCACATTCCTCCCACAGCACACATCCTGCCTCATGCTGGAGACAGAAGCTTCACAAAGGGGGGTTCACAGAAAATAAACCTTCTTCCCCAAAGGAGCAATGAGACTCTGGTTCTATTTTCCTGTATCTCCCTTTCTCAGCCACTGAAAAGGATAATCAGCCTAGTTTCCCCATACAATCTGAAACTCTTCATTGTGTGGAAATTATTTGAATGACAGTCCACAAAAAACACAAACATGTGACTTGGAAAATAGGAAGTCTAGGCAAAGGCAAGGAAATTTGAGTATCTTCATTAAGCATATCGTAATCTTGCCAAACACCATTAAGCATCTCAAATAATTCCTTGGCTTTCTGCTTCCTGCCATTATCTGGAAAAGCCTATCTGCTGTCACCCAATTCTAACATAAACTGCTCAGGGATCTATATTTTCTCATTGCCGTTTACTATTATATCACTAATTCTAATTTGATTCAGATTCGGAGGCGCTTTCTCTTCATAGTATGAAAGCATTTTGGCAGCCATTAGCTCTACGGCGAGGGATCATGAACAATCACTCGCACAAAGAAACTGCAAATGAGAGCTTCTATTCCTTATATCTTCACAGGGCTGACTGAAGTAAGACAACTCCACAAACCATGCATTTTAAAGAACATTTGCAGGGTGAATATATTACAAATATGGCTAGGAAGTGGGCTGCAGTATATCTTCAAAAGTGACTGATTTAAACCCAAACTTAATGTATTTTGGAGGCCAGCAATAATTTGACTTGCTGAGTGGATGGAATTTATGGATATAATGCAGTGCAAATAAAAACATCCTCTTTCAGTAATAAAGGTGTATGCTATGTCCACACTGGGAAATACAGCTTCCCTTACCTCTGACTTCTGGAGAGAGCTCGTGGGAATAGCCGAGCCAGACCCAGTGTCTTTCTTTGTGGCCTTATGGAAATACCAAGCTTTATTCTTATATTAAAGGGGGTTTACAGTTCCATCCCTGGATCTGTGCTTTTGTATTTGAGAAGCAAATAAATAACAGAAACCCAGCAATGCACTACTGAGCTGTAAGTCATTTTCCTAATGAGGTGATCTGGACCTGAGTGAAAGAAAAGCAGGAGGAGGATGAGGGTTTGGGACATAAGATGTTCACAGGTCCTCAGCCTCCAAGTTTGACCCAATAGGAAGATTAAGGTTTCTCTCTATTCATACATGTCTGCTACAATAAACTCACTGTCCTGTGACTTCAAGGTTTGGAGATTTCCTGTCTTCCTTAGTCCTGAGGAAGAAACCTCTTATGGTACATGTATGGCCAAGTATGATGTGCTAAATTTGAGGTTGGAATATGGGAAGTAATGTGTTCCTGCAAATGAATTGTTACAAAATGAAATGAAAGTTGTAGGCTTCCCCCTCTGTGCCATCAAAATTTGAGAGAATTCTCCGCTCTGAACCTCAGATTTCATCCTTGTTCTCCACCTCTGGTAAAAGCCCTGGTCACACACATACAGAGAACAGACCACCCCTTGCCCACACAGCCAGCTCCTCCACTTTTCTCTGGAGGTCAAGTTGGAGTAGGATGAACATAAACACTGAACTGAACCTGTCTCTGTACTTACAAACGACTTGGACGCTATTGGAGGAGGCTGCATCTTTGTATGTAAGAGAGTGGTCATGAGATGGAGTGCAGTATTGCCAAAGGCTAGGAGGATTCATGGAACACCAAAATTTTGCAGTTCTCATGCTTGCAAGTGAGGCAGAACAAAACAAAATGGCATTCTTTTGAGGACTTGTATTTCCAGAGGTATTATTTTCAGCAGCAATTGTACCTTTTTTGAAAAGGCATATTTCTGGCTCCAACCCAATGCCTTTTTCAGTTTCCCAAAAGGTGGAGGATTTGTCTGAGGAGTGAAAGTTTAAACTATGGGGCAAAAGGACACAGAATCTCTAAGGAGTAAATAAATTATACAGCATAAGCACACAGGTTCTGTGAAGAGTGAATGGTTAAACTATGGGGCAAAAGCACACAGGCTGTGTGGGAATTGAATGGTTAAACAGAAAGATATTTAGATTAGCGAAGCATGTTGTGTCTGGCCATTTTCCTTCCCTTTTCCCCACAAAAAATTTCCTGGCTTTGAGACAGCTCCTTTCCCAAACTGCTTTTCTCCTGCTTTTTTCTCTTATACTGATATTCTACATAAAAGCCAGGGAGTTCTTGGCATCAGGGCTTTTTCTCCTGGGAGTCTGTCTAATGCTGGGCACTTTTGGTTGAGATACTTCTCTGGGCCTCTTGGTGGCTGAACTAAGTCTTGCCTCTGAGTAATCATTCATAGTCCTTGCTGCCATGGTCACACTCTGAGATGCTGAAACCGTAAAGCTTTTTCAGGTCAATATTTGTTTTAGAAGCCTAGAACGAACAACTGTTGAAGTATATGTGTAGCATACTTCTCTTATTTGTCTTTAATGTTGAGAACAGTCACAGTGACCTCTCAAGTGGAGGGAGTTAATACTCACAAAATATAAGATGCTTTATTGGAAAGTTCAGAGTTAGTTCAGATTTCCTTTCAAATATCTCTAACTTTTCTGACCTGTGTTAGACTATTTATTTAATTAGTAAACTAGTTAGAATTGATAGAATCTCCTATTGCTTCTGCTCATTGTGGTTCTGGGCCACATTCCAGTGACACTTCTCCTAAACATGAGGTCCAGCTGTTTGAGTGTACAGGAGTTCTGGAGAGCTGGTAAAACAGTGGTTAGTTTCAGACTCTGGCATTGCCAGTGGTGGTACCTCTGACTTCTTCCTGCCAGGCTAGGGAAGTCCGTGGCATAAGGTTTTTACCACCAGCCCCGTGGGTTTATGATTTGAAAGCTTAAAGCCTAAGCTGGCTCTGAGGTCCAGAAAACCAAATATGATAATGAGCATTCATATTCCAACAAAGTCAAAGAAGCTGGATACAGTGACATTTTGTTGAAATCTCCCTTCCTAGGTCACTAATTCTTTCCCTGTTCTTGTTCCTTCCCTCCTTCTCCAAACCTTGAATCTAAACCAGCAGAATTCTTACTATTCAAATGTGCTTCAAGCCATATCTAGGAGGAGATGAGAATTTTGGCGGACTCCTAATGTGGCCCAGATTTGGGTGCTACAGTGCTACAAGGCCTGGAAGGGGACAGAACAACTACTCAACTTGTTGTAGGACCTTCCTGTTTCCTGGATTGAACTTGACATCTTAGGATGTCTTCTTCTAAGCCCTGGAGAGGGATATGTCCCACTTAAGGTTTCTGTAGGAATAGTGTAATTCATCATTAAGGAGAAGCTAAACAAGAACAAAAAAAGTAAAAAGGTAGATCCATAGAGTGATGACAGCAAGAAGTTCCAGCGTCTAACATGTGACAGCTATTATTTGAACCCATTCCTAATCTGGAAATGGGCATATAGTCTGAGAATACAAGGTTAAACCAAAAGAATGATTTCCCTGAATTTCAAAACAATTTTTGGCCTAAACAATTGAGGTCTGGACTCTGCTGCATAGTGCAGCTCAGAGAGGAAGAAACGTTTCCATGCTGGTTCTGAGCATTACTCTGTAAAAGCACAGTAAGGACTGGAAAAGCTGTTGCCCAGAATGTCAGAACAGTTGCTTCTTGGCACTGCGGAGGTGCAGGTGAGTAGCCTGAATTCATCTGTTTCATTCCCTCATCACTGTGAATTTCTATGAGTTCTAAGAATATTGGTGCTAAAAATAGAACTTGAAAAGCTGTGTCTTGGGTCTGAGAAGTAATATCAGGACTAGGGGAAGAAAAAGAGTTGTGAAATAACATAATAATGCAGTTAGTGAGTAATCATTAACTTGTCTCAGGTGTTTAATTTCTTTAACTCTTGCTTCAAATTGCATTTATTTCTTATGCTTAGTAGGCAAATGTAATTAACAAGTATTTAGTAGATATTTATATTGATATTTTCATAAAGAGGTTTTTGAAGCAGAGAAAAAGATTGAACAACCTAATTTTGTAAGATGTCTCAATCATTTAGGTCTAATGAGGTGCTCTAATTTGTGAGATTTGATAAAAATCCTTTATGTGGCACTACCAATATTGCAGGCTTTGTGGCGAAGAGGCACCAGCTAATATCAAGAGTCTGTATCTTCCACCATCAGTGTATTCAAGGTCTGAAGCCCTACTTTTCCCCATTGGATCTTGGCCCCCTTCTAGGAAAGTTGCATTACTCTAATGCTTAGTATAATATTCACCATGATGATGGCTTACTGTATCCTTTCAAGTGTCTCTGCTTCCCTCAGAAAGGGAATTCTTTTTTGTTTTTTTCTGTTCTCTGACAGTTGCAATGGCTGCAAGAGCATCTTTGATAAGAAAGTCTGATCAATAAGAACAAACCATTAGTATGAGGAGTATCCATATTCTGTCTAGAAGTAGAAACTAAGCCCAATTCCTGGTGGCTGTATTTCTTCATAAGTCACCATTTTGGCTGCACTTTGGAAGTTTTTGAGGTGTTTTTTTTTTTTAAATTACTGATGCCTGAGTTCCACATCCAGAGAATTTGGCCAAGTGAGTCTGGGATAGGACCAGGACTGAGGATTTAAAAGGTTTCTCAGTGGTTCTAATCTCAGCTAAGGGTGCAGGTAGATCTTACACTGATAAGGGTGAATGAGGAACACAGACTTTCATAAAGGGACTTAGAAATCAGTTTGGCTTTTTAACCTGTGGCTTTGGTGTTCCAGGCCCTACAATCTGATGTCCTAGGCAATAGTTTTGCCAGAGCTTACAGTACAGAGGACAACTGTCAGATTTGTGTCAGGGCAGCTACTGTTTCAGAAACTGCTTCCCCAGCCCTCACGTAACACGAGCCACATTTTTTTCTTCATTTTGTGTCTGGAGTGAGCTATGCACTTCGTAACTATTCTTTGCATATTGGAATATACTATTTGCATATTGGAATCTATAGTAGCATACTGTTTACCAGCAGTTACTTTCAAGGTTTTTTTTGTTTGTTTGTTTGTTTTTTGTACCAGGGATCAAACTCATGACCTCGTGCTTGTCAGGAAACTTTCAAAACCCATCTTTCTCTTCTCTTTAGAGCAATTGATTTCAGCCTTGTTAAACAATGCACTACTCCAGAAGTTGCAAAATGACTGTCATGAAATGTGAAATTTTATATTGATAAGGGTGAGTCAAAACACAGAAATAGTTTAAGGTGAATTTTTACAACTCATTCTCAAAGGAGGATTACTGCTATTCTGAAAAGAAAGTGCATTTAATATTCCTTGGTTTGACTAACACAGTTGGGCTAGATGAAGCCTAGGTCTTGCTTGAATCTGTTTATTACACAAGTGGCTAAAAGAAAATACTACTATATGATTCCATTTTTTTCTTAAAAATTTAGATTTTATCTATTATTCTCAGTGGATTCTTGGTTTTGGTCTGTACCATAAGAAAGTAGAAAAAGAAAGTAGGCATTGAATCTCTGAATATGATATATATGTGAAATATAACCTTTGGTCTTTCTGCTCTCACATTGGGATGGAAGTTTAAAACTAAAATGGACCCAAAGGTTTGTAGGTTCTATTACTGGTATTTTGTTTTCTAAGGACCTTCCAGGACTGATCTCACTTCCTCAATTAATAGATTGAGAAGCATTTAAAACCCAGTGAATTCTGTGCTGTACTTTTGCAGACAGTGGACTTTTCTTGCATCTTATTATTGACCACACACAGTATTGCATAGAAAAAGTAAACTTCATGGGACTAAGTAATTATGAAACCAAAACTGAAAGAAGAAGCCACCTCGAATGTCTCCAAACTTAATCATTATTGTAAACATTTCATTGTCTTAAAGTGGCAGGTACAGATCCACTTGTGGGAAGGGAGAGAGGATAGATCTACATTGGTTTGCTTGGTGCAATGATAAGTACAGTTTCAGGGACTTAACTACTCAGGATGCGTAAGGCTCGGGGAACGAAGTTAGATCCAATTTCTGGTGGCACCTGAGAAACTCACTCTTCCCTATTCAACCATGTTGACCCTGATTTCCTCCAGATAGTAGACTTACAAATTCATAAGTAAAATATAAGTCAGTTTTCTTCTTGAAAAATCACAAAGGAGCACAAGGGCTGAGCGGGTTTGAATGGATATTGCTCTGTGACTTCTAGTATGAATTTCATTACTCCACAGTCATCTGTGGCATAATGCATTCATTGGACTTTTGTGGGATCTTTTTTTGCTTTAACTCTACAGATAGATGAAACAACATGACTTTGATGTAGAGCCTTTTGATACCCCACTGGAGGTAAAGCAGTGTGTGTCACAATCCCTTTATGCTTAATATGCTTTAAAATAATTTAATATTGTCTATGGGTTAGGCAAATCCAGGATTGTCTTCCTCCTCATCCTGTGTCTCTTCCTCTTCTCTCTTCTTTCTCTCCTTCTCTTCCCTCTTCTTCTTTTTAAATACAGAGGACCTGGTTTGGATAAGCTACGCATAGCCCAAGCCAAAAATATTTGAGATCCACAGACTAAAATCAGCTTTAGCGTTTTGATAAAAGATCTTTCACATTATGTATGCTTTTTTCTATGCAATAGCATGGTCAATAATAAGATGTTAGAATTTAGTATAGATCTAAAAAGCATACACACACATATATGTGTATGCTTACACATGTATGCATATAGCTAGATGTAGATAGATTTGAGAGTAAGCTAACTCACTTATGTAGACCTATTTATAAATAAGTCTTTGTACTTCAGCAATCTGACCTTTAAGTAGATCAAAAAGGTACATTATCCTAAGTTAGATGAATGTAGGTGGTTTGCTGCTAGTTCTGTGTATTTTTTTTTTCTTGTTCATTGAAACCTAAATGTTAATAGAAAGCAATATTTCTGGAAAGGTGTTTGGTTTTTCTGTAGACTTGTGTACATTAAATTACACTGGTGTGTAGTCATGATTTGAAAAGCCTTATGGTTCTAGCCCTATGGCCGCACTGTGTGTTTACAGGCAGAATGTTGAGGAAGATGTTGTTTGTCATATAATCAGGGTCTACTTCCTAAGGGTCTGGAAAGAATTGTCTATGATCTCAATACCAGCAAGCATTGCACTTCAGTGCACTTGTTTTATATTTTGCTTTGTATTAACCTCTTAGCCACTGAACTATATAACTGATTATGTTTTATTTCTATTCAGTAACTGTGAGAGAGCTCAGAATCAAATATATACCTATCCATTCATAGAATGCATATTACATCTTCTGGCATACCTTATATTTACTAACTTTGTTCTTGACTTTAGTCTACTTTTCATTTTTTAGTTTCCATCTGCCATCATTTATTCCTATTCATATTTTGTATGGCATTTTAAAATCCTTTTAATAGCAAAGCAAGGTGTAAATACACAAACAAGCAAAACAGCAGTAAAAATACGTTAAAGAGACAAAGGCGAAATATCAAATGTGAAATCAGAAATCATCTCTTTCCTGACCTCCTTATTTCACATGGCAAATAACGCTCACCTTTTTCTAGAATATGCAGTCTACGAGGACCAGGACCTCACCTTGCCCACCTGTGTCCTGATGTTCACCACATTCAGTGTGTGCTCACTACTTTATTTCTGAACAGAAAAAAATTCACCTCCTAATATAAACATTGTTTATCATTAGGAATTATCATCTTAGTTGATTTTTAAAAATAAAGGATAATGAGATCCAGGCTGGTTTTAGTATGATTCTATGATTTATCTGGATTTATGTATTTACTTATTTATTTACTGAATTTAGTTTTGAGATAACAGATAGGCTTTTAAAAATCAATAGCTAAGCTAAGAGATATCTTTTTTCTTTATATGAGGAAAAGCTTCTTTAAAAAGCAGGTGGATGAATGTGTTATTACCTGACAAAAATCATTCCCTAAGCCATAATTTTTCAATTATGGTAATAAAAAAGTTAGTGCTCTTATCCATGTAATGAAACAGATTTCACTCATAGGTATCTTCCCTAATTTGGCCTGTAGCCATGCTATCCAAGTGCTTTCTGAAATTTTATAACTTCAGCTGCAAAAATTAATTTTCACTGTCATGAAAGTAGCTGTGCTGTGGTCAGTGTCACTGCACTGAACTGCTTGATTCTGTGCTTCAAATTCTGTTTTGGAGTGAAGAGAGGAAGAAAGAAATAATTTTCTACTATTGGTTACTGATAACTACTGAAGTTACTGATAAATAAATCTAAGTGTGGAGATAATTATTATGCATTTTCATTCCAGTGAAGGATAAATGTATAAACTGAAATATTTCCAGCATGAAATATTGTCAATGTAACATTTATTCCATGAAGCAATCTCACAGACCAACCACATCACTGTTTAGGACGCTTGTTTATTCATCTTTAAAAGGAGAGCATTAGATAACATAAGGAGGAGTCTTTCCAAAGAAGACTGAACAATATAATACATCCACCGGAATCTTACATAGGAGGTGGATTCTGCTTAACATTGTTTTCACTACTCCTTTGATAAAGGTCGAAGAACCCAGTCATCAGCAGAGATGGGAGAATGAGTCCCTATTTCTCATAGAATGTAGACCTCTGTTATTCTTTACTTTGGAATCTTCAGTGGTTTGGAGAGACCGTCTTATCAGCTGGGCCAATAAGATCATTAATGGACAACAGTGTTGTGCACCAGTAGATCTTTACTCCTTGATCAATAGTTATTTACTTCTGAGGGGTCACAGCTTGGTTAATATAGCTGAATAATTTTATTGATAGATAACATAACAATGAAAAATAAAGTTTAAGATAGAAGATGAATGAATATAGCACTTTCTTCAGGCATGAATATTATTATTTGAAAATTGTAATAGCTGCTGGAATGTTGAAAGGACAGACAACAAAAGCATTGAATAATTGTCCTAGGACCATAATCAGACTTCCATTATTGACCTCTGTTAATATTCTACTGTAACTGTCTGCTAAATTGGTTCCTTGGGGCTTGAAATATACAGTGATGTTATGAGTTCCTATCGTAAATTGCCACACAGTAAAGTAGCAAGTCTCTGAAATAGTGTTGGCCCTAGTTTGATCAATACTCAATTCAAAGCAGTGCAATAGGCAACTGTTTCCATAGAAACATTGATGTCACAGAGGTTGAACAGCGGCTGTTACAACAAATCATTTCCTTTGAGCAGTTGTAATTGACTATATGTACAGTTCGCTGTCACTCGAGACCATTTACATCAAGCAAGTAACAGAACCACATTAGTTATTCCAGTAGTAAGAGGGTTAGCTCTTCCTTTTGTGACCTTACAAATACCTAGGAGGATATTGCCATAGAAACCAGCAGTTATAACAGGGTGAACATTAAGGTAGCTGCCTTAATGTGGTAGCAGCCCTTTGGAAGCTGAAAGGTAGTTTTAATAAAGTTTACCTCATTGTTATATTAACACAGATCTTTTGTACCCTGCAGTAATGCCTCGGTTTCTTTCTAACACACAACTCCAATAACAGAGACGTTACAATTTCATTTGCACTTCATTTCCTGTGCCTCACCTTCCCTGGGCATCTGGCTGCGGAAGCAGCACATTTGCACATTCGGTAAAACCTCGCTTGCTGAATGCAGAGTTTGGCTCTGGAGAAGCACTAACGTCTGCAAGTGAGATTATAAGAGAAAGGGAGCTTTGAGAAAAAGTTATATTTTTACTTTGACCAAATATTCTCTAGGTTTGGAACAGAAATGAGTGTTGAGCTTGGCTTACCTCCATTGTATTTCCTCAGGTCAAAATCACGACCAGAACTGACTTTTCTAATTTAGAATCTCCATGTCACTTCACCACCTGAATAGTTTTCCTGGGATGGCTGCTCCCAGTAGTACATTTTGGAATATTGTGTATATTTCTGAAAAGTAAAGAGCTTTTTGTCCTTTGGCAGATTCACAGGCAGAAAATGATACCAAAGTCCACCATTTCAAGCTTCATATCAAGTCAAAAGTCATAGGCTAATGGGAATATTTCTAGAACTGTGAGGGTTACATGTTCCCAGGTGAAGCATCTAGTTTTCCAAAAATTCTTCCAGCAACCTTGCATTTAATTAGCAGATGACAGGATAACAAGTGAGAAGCAAAGATGGCAATAACCTGATGTTCATTGTAGTGATGTCAGGGAGAGAGTGAGTTGACTGAGCATTTCAGGGTTTAAACAAATATTTGCAGCCACGAGCTGGAGCTTTATATTCATGCAGGAAGGAGAGAGCATCTGTTGCCTGTCCCAGCCACAACTGCAGGTATGATTAGCAGCACTGTCATCTTGGTATCTCTGGGAGAGAAAAAATATATATGGTCATCAATCAAGACTAGGGGTAAAGACCTTATAGGAGGTATTTACTTTCAAAGTATTCTCCAATTCAGACCCAAGATGATCACCCTATAGATTTTTGACCAGCCTGGCCTATTCCTCAGGCCGAATCCTCAAAAGTAATAAAATTGAATTGCAATCAGTATTCTTTGATACTAGCCTGCCACAGACTGTTACCTTGAACTAGAGAGCAACTATTTATAAGATAGTTTAGAGACAGAAATTCTGTAAATTACTCTGTTTGGTCTTAAAAGAATGTTTGACTTGAAGCATAGAAGTGGCTGTAAATCTTATAGGAATAATTTATAAGGCAACATAGTGAG
The DNA here is from genome assembly GCA_004027455.1 of Hydrochoerus hydrochaeris. Classification (NCBI taxonomy): domain Eukaryota; kingdom Metazoa; phylum Chordata; class Mammalia; order Rodentia; family Hydrochaeridae; genus Hydrochoerus; species Hydrochoerus hydrochaeris. Next base: position 92,401 of record PVLA01001119.1, read on the forward strand.
CGGTGATCTTCAGGCTACAATGTGTAAAGAAAGGAGATTTGAAAGGAGAGTTTCCTACCCCGAGCCCCTGCCTGAGGTCAGTGACCTCTTCTAGGGCCCTGCATACAGGAAATTTAGTAATGGCACCTGGATGTCCTAAGAGAGAAGAGAAACAGCTGCCCTATGCATATATGCCCTTTCTGGGAGCAATACTTTCCTCAGAACTGGCCATTTTCCTTTAACAATGTAGCTGTGCTGGTCGCAAAGGAGAATGAATCAGCCACTACTGAGTACCCAGAAGGTTCTGTCAATCAGCAGTCAACAACCAACAACATTTTACAAAGAATCCTAGAGAGACGTGTGTGTGTGTGTGCGTGTCTGTGTGTTATGTGCAAGTGCATGTGAAAGTGTGTGTGTCAGACAGAGATAGAGAGAGACAGAAAGATGAAGTGATACATTATACATTCTAGCTGGATATTGTAATTCCTAATCACATACAAACACATTTGGGTCAGTTGTGATGTATGTAAAATTTCATTAACACATTATATTAGAGTAACTCACCTTAATTTTGTTACCAAGTTCAAAGAGACTCGTGCATAAAATATAATATAGTAAAATAGAATAAAAAAGAAAAGGAAATAAATTAAGAGCAATGAGTTATAATTTTGGCGTCTCTATTTCCTGATTTAGTAACTGTGTTTCATTGAATCATGTGAGACTCAACACATTCTCTTACATTCGGATTAAGCCCTGGGAATAGATTTGTGTAGCAAAATGCTTAAGAAGATACAGATATTTCAAAAGGAGCACGGTATCCATGATATAGACTTAAAATCTTATCAAATACACTGTTTTTGAGCTAATGGGAACACATAGAAACATTCCAAACCAATTTTTTTCTATTTTGTATCTCAGTAACTAAAAAATAGTTATATAAAAAGAACAAAATATAGAGAAGAAAATTTTTAAGCCACATTAGGCTAATTTCTTCATTAGTGTTTTAATTTTTGATTTCTGAAACTCATGGGAGAACCAAATTTATCTATAATATTGCAAACATAGATCTGTTGTTGAACTTATTTGATTTTGATTAACTCCAATGAGATAATATCTAGATCATCACATTTTTGTCAAGATTAAGTGAAATAGAGCTTTTTAAAGTATAAAGCTTTTGTTAAATAAGGAATATGAGCTAAAATATTCCTTCAGGGGTTGTGGACCGTTGATTCCAGGGCTATTATCCAAAACACCAGTTCTTCTTGTTGCTTTTTAAATGCTGTCATTGTTTAGATATTTTTTTTGCCAGAATGTGTTTGCAGTATATAATGATCACATTCCTCGTGGGGAGGTGGTGCATGTACATATTGCATCTTGATGCTTTTTCATTCCCTTTCTCTCCTTTCCTTCCCCCTCCCACCATCTCCTGGTCTCCTTCCCTTTTGCAAAAGATCTGTTTCCCTATTAATCTACCTTTGATTTTTTTTGCTTTATTTATATTTCAAATTTCTCTTACAGGAGAAATCTATGTGCCTAGAAAAGATATGGAGCAGAGTTGAATCTGTAGAGAACTTGTGTTTTACTGTTGACTGAGTCTCTAAAATTTTTTCCTTGTTGATCTCATCCCATCTCTCTTCAAAGTGGAAGACAGATGAGTGAATCTGCTTGAAGTGTACACGTAGCAGGGCATCTCCTATGACATATGCTAGTGTCATTGTTACCACCAGGCCTAGTGTGCTCTTCTGAAGGTAGGAAGCACCTAATCTGTGGCATTTTGGTGGTGGTGAGGCAGGAGTGATATTGATAAACAGATTTTTAAAAACTATTTTCAGTATAACAGTGATGTAATTTTTCTGTTTGGCAACTTCAATATCTGTGGCTCCTTGGGACTAGTGTTAGCCAGTTAGTCTCTGGCCTCTGTTGTTGAGTGCTGTCTCCTTGGGTGAATCCTGGCAGCCAGTGCTTTCCCTGTCACTAGAGTTGAATAAGAAACTGGTGCTCCAGTATCTCCCAGCCACTGGCCCCTGTCCCACTGGCCATTCTCAGTTTTCCTTCTCTTTCTTGTGCCTCGGGTACAGTAGCTCCTTCCCTCCTCTCAGAAGCTTTCTCACCACCTAGGCTTCACTGACACTTCTTTTGGCTCTTCCTCTTCTTTTCTGACTGCTGCTCACTCTTCACCATCCTTGAGATCTCTCCTTTCCCAGAAATCAATCTCTGGTCTCGTTCCCACTCTGTGCCCCTATCCTGTGGATCACACCCCTTCCCGTAGCCTCCCCTTCCAAGCAACACCTTCCACTCCTATAGGCCATTCTACCAGTTTGCTGTGTGTTAGATTCTGAGACATCCAAATAAGGATTATAAAGGAGATTATCCAAGACCGCTTCAGAGCTTTCACCTGGACTGCTGGTGTCTGTGCTTGAGGAGAACGGATGTCCGCAGAGGAGAGGGGAAGTGGCAGAGCTCACAGGCGATGTCGAGGCTGGTGGTATTTAGAAGTGTGAATTGTTAGCAGTTGTCATTATAGAAACATAAAGGCTTTTTAAAGTAATAATATCTAAAAGTATTCATAAGTAATCCCTTAAAGTAGATGATCTCCTCACTTTCTATGAGTAAGCGAATGCCTGGATGCCAATATATGTATAAAAATATGTTCAACATCATTAATCACTGGGCAATACAAATGAAAACGATAAAAGGCATCACCTTGCATCTTGTAGAATAGTTACTATCGAAAAGAGGAAAGATAAGACTATCTGTGAAAATACGGAGAAATTCTGAACACTATTAACGGGAATGTACGGCCAATTTAGAGTTAGTGTGGAGTTTCCTCAAAAGGTTAAAGATGGAGCTACCGTGTGATTTAGTAGTTCCTTCGGGTGTATATCAAAAAAGGAAATGAAATCAGTATGTCAAAGAGATCTCCACAATCCCACGTTTATTACAGTATTATTCACAACTGCCAAGGTTGTGTACATAGTAAGTGTACTTCAACAGATGATGATAAAAGAAAATGCAACTTAGATGCACAATGGAATGTTTTTTAGCCTTAAAAAAAGAAGGAAATCCTGTTCTTTGTGACAACATGGATGAACCTGGAGAAGAGTGAGTGAAATAAACCATGTGCAGAAAGACAAATACTGCATGCTGTCACATATACATGGAATCTTAAAAAGTTCATCTCATAGAATAGAAGAGTCGAATGGTACTTACCAGGGCTAGAGACAAAAGAGGGTAGGTGCATTGGGTAATATGCTGGCCAAAAGATACGAAATTTCAGTTATACAGGAATAAGTTCAAGAGATCTATTATACAACATGGTGTGCATAGTTAATAATAATATATCAGATACAAGAAAACTGCTAAATAAATGTTTGGAGAACGTGAGCTCTCCATTTGTGCACAGTGCAGAGAGCAGGCCCAGGGAAGGAGCAACTCTGCACACAGCCGGGATGCCATCCTCCTGTGTGAACATGCCATGCCCTGCTCCCCAGAGGGCAGCCCGCACTGGGTTCTTGGTGCCTCACACAGACAGCTGACATCAGGTCACCTTCCTGTGGCATCGCAGAGTGTCAAGTCACAGAGCATTGCTTTCTATAGAAAGGCTGGCAATTGTCAGAACAAGGAACGAAAACGTGCAGTTCCCTTCCCTGGCTGTGCAGTTCCCACTTCAGTGTGCAGGCATCTTTAGACTCTGCAGAACTATTGAGGTGCTTACCAGACTCCCAGGAGAGGGAAGATGATGGGCTCAACCCAGGCCAGTGTGCTCTGTGTTTGGAAAGGAGCTGCTGTAGTATCCATGTAGTCACTGATGGCTCACGCAGCAGGGTGAGGCAGGCAGCTCCCAGACAAGGTAGCAGGCATTTCAAAGGCCTCTTCCACACTTGAGGAAATAAAAATATAGACAATATAATTTCCATGTTCTTCATTTAATACCACTGGTGCTCAACACCATTATCAATGGAATATGAGTTTTAAGTCATTTTACATAGTAGTGGCAATGGATAATGCCATCTAAATGTTTCTAAGAGAGTGGACAGACACGTGAATCTGGTACCAAAGCTATCTGTGTGACTCTGGGTGACTCACCTGAATTCATAATTAGCCTGACATTAATGACTCTTTAAGGAAAGCACCTGAGTTTAGTCTGTGATTCTTGTCTGTCAACTTGGGGACAGCAGTGCCTGTGTGTAACCAGGTAAAGGGGACAGAGGAGACAATTCGGTGAGAGGTTGAATTCAGAATGTCACTGGAAGATTTTTAGCCTTTTCCTCCAGTTAGTAGAAGCCAGTCGAAGGCTTGGCTGGGTGGTTGGACAGGGTGCTTGCTGGTGGTATATTACAGAGCTTTGTAATTACTCTTGCTTCTATTGCATGGCAATAAATTTATAATATATAGATTCCCACACGATGACTTTTCAGAGTGGGAAGTAATTTTTTACAGATTGAGTTTTTTAATACTCAGTTTTGTTTTGTATATGGATGTTTTTGAAGTATAGCTTGTAATCAAAATCATATAATAATATATCACATATGAAACTACCTGGAATTGAAGAATGACGTGACAATTTAAGTCTGAAAAGTTCTTATTGCTTGGCCATAAGAATAAGATGTTGTTTTGATCTCAGCATTTGCATGTGGCATCTCTTTGGAAATAGCCAGGTAATTTTGATAGGGTAAAATGAACTTTCTCAGGCCCTTTTTCATCTTTGTGATCAGCTGTGAAATAAGGAAGAAATAGAGCAAAAGAAATGTATGATTTCAGATGAACCAAATTTTAGTTTTGGATGCTCAGGATAATGAAAAGAACATTACAGGAAAAGCAAAAAAGGAGACTTTTATTTTTCTGAGGTCTGCTGAGCTAGCTTGGAGCTAGTTCTGGTATTTCTAATTCAGTGGGTTAGTTTAGTGGTTACCTTGATTTTTAAGGCTTCAGTTGCTGGATTGGCTCTGATCTAAATCTAATATTTATGCAGAAGTCTGGGAGCTAATGTTCACTATTGGCACTTCAACAATATTTATAGATACTGAAAAATTTATAGGTGATAAGCAGTATTCTAGTATTTTCTATGTATTGACTGCATCGTCAAAACAACCTTACATAGTAGGCATTATCATCATTTCCATCTGTCAGTGAAGGCACCACTGAGAGATTCAGTCAGTTGATTGAGGTTGCTTGGGGAGAAGAGCTGGGACCAGTGTTCCAGTTCCGAGTCTGACTTAAGAGCTGACGCACTTCACCACCTCGGTCAACTCCTAGGGACCACTGTGACTTGGGAAAAGCTGATTAACCTTAATGTCCCATCCCTTTGTTTTTGAAAGGTTATACCAGCACTTCCTGCCTTCCTGGCTCAGAGCAATGTTATGAGATTAATGGCAACCTGTGTCCATTTCAGTCTCACGGGTCTTCCCCTTCGTGCACCACGCTCCCTTTGAACTCAGTAAACAGCCTGTGTGTGTGTGTGTGTGTGCACGTGTGTGTGCGTGCGTGTGTGTGTGTGTGTGTGCAGGGCAGCTGGGTTCTCGGTGGGCAAGGGGATGTGTAGATAATAAGAGAACATGTATAAATCACTTTTGAAAAAATGATCTATATAAGCATCAACTAGCATGAAATGTTTTGTGTCATGTTTGCAGATATTTTCTCATAAGTGAGAGTCTCATTTGGAAGTCACATGCCATGGAAAATACCTGCAAGTAATAATTTATATCTCTAGTGTTGGCTCCTCAGGTAACTCATAAGTTCTCAAGGAAGAAGCTAGGTCTGATCCCTCTTTATTTTAGAAATGTTCTTATCTTCTCCTTTCCATTCTCCTCTGGTATCTGCTTTGGTACTTAGTTCATAGTAGATGCTCAAAAAGCTTTGCTGAGAATAAAACTAGGAGATTTGGGTTTTATGTAGCGATTTCTCAGATAGCTTCATGCATAATAAGGGAAGCTACCTGGAAGGGTAAGAACTTTGAGGGAAGAATTTTGACAAGAATATTTTAAAAGGTTCTAGTAAGAGAAAGTGCACATGAGGAATTGAGGGTAGAGTTTAAGAGGTGTTCCTTGACCATGAGAACTCTGAAGTTGTCCTCCAGTGGCAAGGCTGCCATATGTCTTTTCAGATTTTGAATTAAACCTGCTTCTACCTGAAAGTATGGGGCTGATCACAGAGAAGGAGGATACTGTCTCCCTTCTAGGCTCAGATTTTATGTCAAGAGCATGGCAGGAGCAAGGAAAACCCAGTTGGCACAGAGTACAAAAGAAGCTGTTGGCACATTTTTAAGATGGATCTGGCAGACTCGATCTGCGCCACAGAGGGCGGTCAGTAATAAAGTCCTTAGCCTCGTTACGCCTGCTTACGAGTGCGGTCTCCTAAGAGTCTCATAGTAAGTCTGTTTTTTCCAGTGTCAACCTACTCAGCATGTCCATATATTGGAACAGTTGTTGGATGAAGCCAGCTTTCTTACTAGTTTTATACATTCATTTTAACATTTATCGAATCAGGGCATGCAAAAATGTACTTAGAAGCCAGTAACTGCTTTCTCCCATGAACTGAGACTTCATACTCTGGCAAATTTTGTCATTTCTGAGCTAATTAATCTGGGCCTTTGGTTTTCTTTTTCTTTCTTTCTTTCTTTTTTTTTTTTTTTGAGGAAGACAAAATAATCATAGGAATTTCAATTCCAAATGACAAAGATCAGTGACTTTCATTTTCCAATCAGTAATCAATATATTTTGTGGCTATTATGTAAAATTATCATGCTACAATTAAATTCTGAATTAAAAGAAGAATTTAAGATGCTTCTGGAACACAAGTTTGACCAATTTCTTGTTAATTGGATGGGATGGGTTAATTTTAGAAATTATACAAATAGGATTTAAAATCCATGAATCTTCTCATAAGGCAGAAAAGCATTTGATAAAAATCAGTCTTCAATCTTAACAAAATCTCTTAAGGTACAATTATAATGATATGAATTTAAAGTAAAAATATTGTTTGAAACAGAGTCTCACTAACTTTCCCAGGCTGGGTTTGACCTTGTGATTTTCCTTCCTCAGTCTCCCAGCATGCTGAGATTACAGATGTGCATCACCACACCTGGCTTAAATAAGAAAAAGCACTGTAACTATCTGAAGACAGAGGTTAGAGAAATCTACATAAAATGAAGAAACAAGGCATTTTATCTGCTTTTACCATTATTCCTTCTGCTTTGGCAACCCTAGACAATGTCATCAAATGGGAAAGGATATAAAAGATAAAGCACTGGACATAAAATAAAAGACTAATAAAGTCAATAATAGAACCAGACAAGTGGGTAACTTTAAGTTTATAGCCAAAATTTTAAAAATTGCCTTCTTTTTCAACATATTTTAAAATAAAATTTTCGGATTAAATGGAATGAACAGTTTTATTAACAATAACAGCAAAATAGAGTATTTGTAGAAATAATAAGAAAAGTATAAGACCTAAAGTGAAAGAAATATATAAAATTTAACATAGTAAATAAAAGAGGGCTTGAATAAAGCAGTACATAAAAATTTAGATACAGACACAAAATACCACATTCTTGGATTGGAAGATTTAAAATCTTGAGGAGGTAAAAATCTAATGCAAATGCAATCAAAATTCTAATGAATTGTTTTGGAAACCTGAAAAATGATTATGTAATTCATCTGGAGTAATACAAATAGTCCGGGAAGAATTTAAAGGTACAATGCTCTAGAGATAAAAATGTATTTTAAAGACTCACCAGTTATGACAGTGTGATACTGGCCATAAAAAATATAAATGAATCAGTGGGCCAAAATAGAAACTTGCAGAGCAAATTCAGGTGTTCACCAGAACTTATACTCATAAAGGGACAGTGGAAGGATGGTGTATCCAAATAAAAAGTGGCGATAGGGTAACATTCAGGGAAAAAGTTTAGATCCTTACCTCACTTAACCTAGAAAAAAATTTCAAAAGAAATAAAGATGTCAATAATTTGAAAGTAGAAGAAATTATTTGAAAGTAGAAGAAAATATGAATATTTTATAATCTTCTAATGGGGGAAGTCTTTCCTTAAATAGTATCAAAAGCCTAAAACAAAGTTTTGATAGATATAGCTATATAAGAATATTGGCTTTAGTATAAAAGATATGCCATGCTTCATGAAAGTTCTTCTACCACCCAGCTCATAAAGACCTGCTGGTAAAATTTTCAGAAATATTTCAAGTTGGTTGTTAAACGGAGCCATCATTAAAAATTATGTATGTTTTAAATTAAATAGACTAAGAACAGACATAGTAAATCTATAAAATGGCTTATCGCTTCCTAATTATTTCATTTTACTTTTCTATTGTCTATGCTCGAGTTTGTGTATCCATATGATGGAGAGTTAGTATAACCAAATTACAAGAAGGACGACCACTGTAACCAGGGACCTCTTTAATTCTTCTGGAACTTTTTTCTAGGCAAAGTGAGGTAAGGAGCTAGACTTTCTCCCTGAATGCTACCCTATCATCACTTTCTCTCAGCTTCTTCCTTCTCTATTCTTGTCCTGCCCTGCTTTTTTCCTGCACATCGTCACGGTCCTCTCAGCCTGCAGACCAGTTGTTTGACATGGTTGACACAGAACAGTCAACAACTATCAGACTCCCATCTTTAATTTTATTGTGAAGGAAGCACCCAGGCACTAAGATTTTCTCTCTTATCTCAAAGTATAAATAAAGTATAACTTGCCCAGACCTGTGGGTCAAGGACCATCCCTGGACCATCCCATGTGGCCACCCAGCCATGTGGCCACAGGGATTTGCTGCAGGACTGGCCAGAACTGGTTCAGTGTGTGGCCCTGCACCTGTGTCGAGGTAAGTGGTCTTCTGGAACATGGCCACAGCTTGTGAAGCATGTATTTAAAGAGGCGTTTCCCAGAGAAGTATGTGGCTCACAGCAGGCGAAAGAATAGACTGTGAGTGGCTACTCTTAAGTTTTACCCAAATTCTAGAAAAAGCCTTCCATGAAGTGCAGAAGCTTGTGAGCCACAAGACTTGGGTCATCTTAGGCCTAAATAAAAGCCTATGTTATTTTAAAAGTGACCCCGGAGAGCTGAGGGTACAGAGAAGCTTTTGTCTTTTCTTCTGTCCTGATCTCCTTGGTCAGTCTTCATTCCCATTGTCAATTGAATTCATAATCTCTGAAATTCCTTTTTTAAGAAAATACTAACAGATAAATGTAATACCATAGAAACTACAAAGAAAAAACATCTCCATTTTATCATTTAGTCTCCCATGCACCTATTACAGACTTGAATTTACTGAACATTTATTGACCAGTTACTAGGCTGATGAGTCCTCAAAGCCACTTCCCTGTCCCTTGCGAAATGTCATGAATCCAGCCATAAAATTAAATCTTAGCACCAAGGCCAAGGACCTGAATGAAACCTTATGGCATCTAAAGAAGTCTTTGTAGTGGTCTTAATGGGAATCAATGTCTCTGGTTTTTTTTTTTCTAGCTTTGTGCTGGAGTGATTATGATGTTCTGTAAGAGGGGCAATTCATGCTTTTGCCTGTCTTTTTGTTCTATTTATGAATAAAAATCTATATACAAGGAAACATTCTGCAGTTGTCTTTTAACACTTACAAAATGACCATTCCATTCAGGTCATGACCAGATGTTTGTAGGACTAAGTTGAGGTCTGTGTCTTATCGTAATCCAAGAGCTCCTCGTACAGTGGCATTTATTACACATCACCTGCGTGTATTGGTTTAGGGAAGAAATGCTTTAAAACTAGCTGCTGAGTGAAGCATTTCATCCAGTTATGGGAAGAGTTAGAGGACTGTGCATATGCATTGGGAAAAGTGGGTACTCAAGCTGGAGAAACTCTAATTTTATGGAAACTTCAGCAGCCTGGCAATTTTGGAAAGCCTGTGCCAGGCTGATATGCTCAATCCAAAGTTTATGAACCACTGCAGCAAGGAAAGATTTGAGCTTCTTCCTCTGACTTTGAAAACAGAGACTGCTCCAGGCCAGAGATGTCAGTGTATATAGTTAACTGTTATGGATCTTACAATAAAAATTTGTTGAAGGTCATTAAACACTCATCTCTCTATGTTTATTACTTTAGTCTTTTATTTGTTGGTAGACATGGATCGTTTGATGTCAATTACCACCACACTTGGCATTTTATGCAGTAAAGGTCCTTATGGCTCTTGATGGGTAAATAAACTAGCTAGTGAAAAGCTACAGTGTTAGTGATTCCTGCATTTCTGTTCACTTAGCAGCCTGAAGTGGCTGTGTTGTGTGTAGCGAGGCCTGGGGTGGGATCCGTAGCCCTGACCTGCTTCCCCAGACAGCCACATGCATTACTCCCAAAACGTGCAGTGACCTTGGCTGTGCTAGGAAAATTAAGGGAGGTTATTTCCTTTCCTTTTCTTTCTAAAAACTCACCACAAAGCACTTGTTTATGTAGAGTGCCTTGCTTTCCTTCTGAATGAAGAGAGAAATATATCCTTTTGTTCAGAGTAAAAATTGCATTTTAAGCACCTTAGAGTTGAGGTTGAGCATTTTATTTTTGGATGGGGTAAAGATGAACTCAGACTTTTATAGGTAAATGGATGCAATCCGAGACCATACTCATAAGTGAAATAAATCAGAGCTACATGTGTAAACATCGTGTTGTCTCACTAGTATGAACATCTGAAACAGTAAACAAGATCCAAAATGTACCATAGATATTGTGTATAGGGGAGAAACTCTTCAAAAGAAAAAAAAAACTGTGTTGGGCAAAAGGGGAAAGAAAGGAAGGACAAAGCAGAATATATATATATATATATATATATATATATATATATATATATATATATATTATACACCCAAGCTAGTTAAGATAGTTATAATGCTGGCTTCTCTTGGTTCATTGAGGGGAAAGTTTTGTGTTAGTATTACTTTTTCTTTGGGTCAGCATTTCATGCCTGTGTCTTGCACTCTGAAAAACTACTGTGAATATAACAATATACAATGTGTTGATTATTGTTACTCTCCTAGTAGCCTGTTTTGAAATTCTGTTTTATTGTTATTTTTAAATTTTTTCTGTTTTAAAAAAAACAAGACAGAGTGACCTGCTTGTGACAAGCCTTTTTGAGAATATTTTTGCTTAGCTTTGCCCTATCTACATACGTACATGATTAGATGTTTTTTCATTACAAATGTGTCAATGTAAAATAATATAAGTTTATTAGTTATTTTCTTGGAGTATATATCATGCAGCATTTTGCCTAGTTGATCTGATAGCCTTATGACAACCCTGTGAGTTAGGGATTTATGCAATCTCTATTTTCAGATGAGGAAGCCAACGTCACCATCTGCTCAAAGGCACACAGCTAATTAGAAGCAGAGCTGGGATTCTAAATCCGATCCATCCACAACCACTTGCCAGCTCCAGCTCCAGCTTCTGAACAGTCCAAGCTTTGTGCCTGATGCACCCATTGCTTGAGGACAACACTAAATGAATATGCTACTCAGGCAATTTTCAAATCACAATTAATGCTGAAGTTATACCTGTGATAATTTATTCTTGATTTAATATTTTATAAAATTCTGCAGAATCTCAGTGCGTTTTGGGATCATCCTCGTAAAACATTAATTATTCTTATCTTGTTGGTAAGGATGCTGGTAATAAAAATTTTTGTTTTCAAAGCAACCAGATGAACCTAGGATATTGCGCAGGATAAAGAGATACTTTTGTTCTTGCTTTCTTCTAATGCTGTGAAACTGAAGAGGCAAAGGATGAATGAGGTGGTCCCTGAATTCCAGTTGAGTAATCAAAAGAAAATGTAATGAGCTTAATCCTGAGCAACAGTAGGCTGCTCACACAGAAGCAATCATTTATTTTGCCTATTTTTGTTGTGTTAGTTTTTTCTGGAACTCCATTTGACAGTTATATTTGTTTTTAGTAAACTTGATCATGTAATGGTTATAACATGGTATAGTGAATCATTACTATTTTTTTAAAAAAGAAAAATAGGCCAGTAGCCAAATGTACTTATTTACTCAGTAGACATATTAAATATTTACTAGTGAAAAGCTAATAATTATCTATGCTTTCAAATAAATAAATTTGAAATTAGACCTTTTTGTCAAAACATAAGCATTCTCTTAAATGAAAACAACTGCTTCTAACTAAAACAAACAAAAAACAACCCCAAAATGAAACAAATTCCATCCCTACCCCCGTATCTGAGCCTGTGATAAAGCTTAAGAATTTTAGGCCTCTGTCCAGGAACACTCAAATAAATATTTGGTGACTTCCTCTTTAAAATTAATTGCAGCTTCAAGAAAGCAAAATGATGAGGCAAACCATGCATGCGCCTGTGTCTTCAGACCTGGATTCTCTCCCCTGATGTTGGCTTTCATTTTTTTCTGTCAGTGTGTTCCTATTATCCTTCTACTTAGCACTCAAGTTACTTAAAGTAGATTGGATTTGTGGAGTTATAAGGAACTCAGTAACAGCACTGCCTTTCATTTACAGGCACATTTGGCATATTTATTAGAACTTGGCCATTTCATGAAAATATTTCTCTTCTAACGTTAAGTACAAAATGTTGTCAACAGGTGATGAATTAATCATCATTTAAATCCCTTTTGTGAATTTAGGCATAGTAGTATGTCTAATGCATTTCTAGTTGAAGTGTGTGAATTTTTAAGTACCATATTCCATTACTCAACATAATTCTCTTAACTTCTTATGTATGTAAAAAGCTCACATTCATATTAAGTAATTCTTTTCTTGCCCAAAATAGGAAATGAGGACCTAATTTAATATTTCCAAACAGTCCATGATTGACTAAAGCCAAAGCTTTTTAACAATGTTATATGATTGATATTATAACATCATTCTAATAGTGAGCTAAGAAATTATTTAAAGTATTGTCACATAACAGGATATGTCTCTGCATCTGCATCTGAATCTATTACCTATCTTTATCATTCTCTGGACAAATCACATTTCATTTAACTTTTTAGTAAAATTGCCATGATACTCTAATACCATAATTATATTATGATAACAAAGGAAATAAAGTGGATAATGACAAGTTCCAACTATAATGTATGTTTTTGTGGCACCAAGTATCTCCAGAGGTGTTTTCTATTTTAATTAACATTCTTGAAAAATGCCACATGCACTTGTTTTCTTTCTGGAAACTTGGACCTTTATTTAAAGAATTTAAGTCTCAATTGTGGTTTTGCCACCTTAGAGTACATGACTTTGGAATGTCAATTATTCATTTAAGGCTGATTTTTCTCTCTTAGAAGAGTTCATGCATATGGCCAACTCTTGTTTCTCACCTTTTGCAAGAGTGTTTTATATCTTACAAAGGATATTTAAATGGAACACGTTAGTAGAATTTATCTAAATATGTCCTTTAGGAATATTTTGGATGAAAAGTCTTCATTTCTTCAAATAGAAGAGGCTATTTTTTTATCTTTACCTTTGTGAAATGAATATTTAACTGAGAAAAATGCTGCTAAAAACATTATATGAAAAGAATAATCTAGTTCAAAGTGAATGCCATTTTATCTAACTTAACCAAATCAGAGTACAACCAAAGAATTTGAAAAGCCTTTTGGAAGTGTAATAGATTTTGACTTTGTTCTGGGCATACAAGAATCAATCTTGCTTTTTAAATTGTTGATAAAAGTAGTATAACCAATACTTTATATGCCCAGAATGTTCAGTTTGACTAGTGAGATGCAATAATAGATATTTAAGAAAGCAAGGCATCTGTTGTAAGGTGATGGTTAAGTATACAGACATTAGAGCTGGGTTTGAATTCCTGCTCTGAGTAGGCACAAACACCTGTAACTCTCTGTGAGGCTCATGAGAGGCTGGTATTAGTTATGCCCCAACACATGCAATCAGTGACACAGACTGTCTTTTGTAGTGACATCCTCTTACTACTGAGCTGTCCCTGTTACTGAAGCATTAACTCAACTCCTTACACTGGGTCGCAGATGCCCATACAATATTTTCTTAATGAAAATATGTACTTTAGCATAATGGTAGCCAGATGTGCATCTCAGTAGCTGCAGTGGGAGAATACAGGAAGCAATCCTTGTATTCACCCATTTAATGTGATGAATGGCAAGGTGCATACACAAGTGTCAAAGTGTAAATCAATGAATTTTACCCATATTATGGACCATGTTAAATTTTTGTGTATTTATAATTTTTTGTCAAGTGTTTTCTTTTGATTTTTTCTTGTAGAATTAGCTAATTCAGTGCAGTGGCACATGAAAATCCACTTTTACAACTTTGGGAGGAGGTTGAAAGTGAGTCATTAGGCTGGGTCATCAGGCTAGGGAGGCTGAGGCAGGCGTATCATGGTGAGATTGAGGCCAGCCTGGGTTACATAGTGAGTTTAAGACCAGCATTAGCTACATAGTGAGACTCTGTCTCAAAAAACCAAAAAAAAAAAAAAGCAACAACAAAAAAAGAAAATGAATGATCGTATAACTTGGCTACCAATGATGACTTGGATTATGTAAGCCGAAGAAGTTAGCAATATATAACAGATATGGCAGATAGAGAAGTACACAATGAAGATCTTGATTCAGATGAGGAAGAAAAAAGTAATATAAATAAATATTTGACTAGTTAAAATGCTACAAAATGGTCACATATACCTAAACAATCCAATGTTAGAACTAGGTCAGCACATAGTTCAAACATAAAGGTTCTTTCCAGGGTGGAAACTATTGGACAGAATGCCAACACTGTGATTTACTATTGGAAATTGTTTGCAATGAACAATATGTTACAAGATGTTGAAAAAAATCCAACAATTTGGCTGTTCTTTACTCATTTGTTGAAAGCTTTGTTTGAATTGTCAAGCAATTTATACACCATAGACTACATGACAACTGATGAACAATTTACATCATTTTGGAGTTTTTGAAGCTTTCAGTAACATATACCCAGTAAACCTAAATATGGTATAAAAATATATGCCCTTGTAGACGCAAAGACATTTTACATTTTGAATTTAAAAATTTATTCTCAATCTCAGACACTGAGTCTTTCTTCATGCAGTAAAAATCGTATGACTTTGTGAATGGACTTGCTGAAGTATTTCAAAAAGTAGCCCAAGAGTCACATTTGACACTTGTTCAGTAGTTACCCAATGATGTTACATTTGCTACAAGAATAACAACTGACCAGCGCAGAAACTATTTAAGAACAAAGCTGAGACTCTGGGAAAAATGTAGTAAGTGCACAACACAGAAATGTATAGTACAAACTCTGGATTTCAGAAAGACATAATATTAGACTTCTGTATGGTAAAGAAAAACATAGCATTGATACTGTCAACATTACACCACGATGATAAGATTGATAGTGAGACTAGATGTGGTGGTTCATGCCTGTAATTCTAGCACTTGGGAGACTGAGGCAGGAAGAGCCTGTGAATTCAAGATCAGCCTGTTCTACATAGTGCATTCAAAGTGAGACTGGATTACACAACAAGAATTTGACTCAAAACAAACAAAAGGACAGAGAGACAAACAAACATATAATGAATCTTCAATACAAATGAAGCCAGAAATTGTCACATTTTTGCAACAATAAAAAAAAGGGCAGAGTGGATGTTGTTAATGAGTTATGAAGCAACAAAGATTTCACTTGAAACGCAAAGCATTGGGCAATGACTGCATTTTCCTCAATGCTAAACATATCAGGCATAAATAGCTTCAAGTAATAAGCACAAAAATAGCATGGAGAAATTTCCCTAGAGGATTGGGGCTGGAATTGATAAATGATCAAATACAACAGAGAAAGAACAGTATATATCTGCCCAAAGAAGTTCTCAAAAGAATTCTGGAACAGACTGGTGAACAGACAGGTGCGACGGCACAAGAACCTCCCAAGAAAACAAGAAGACCAGCAAGACCATGCCAAGTGTGTCCCACCAAAGAAGACAGGAAAACAAAATGTACATGCTGTCAGTGTAAGTTGTTATGGAACATGCTGTTCTCATGTGTGAAAACTGCCTTAGGTGTGATAGTTGAAGTAAAGATTATTTTCATGGTAGAGTTTTATTTGTATTTTCATTGTAGTTCATACAGAAGTCTATTTCTGCTGCTATTTTTTACTTTTAGTAAGCAAACAGTTGATATTGAAAATATTGATATACTAGACACTCAGTATATATTTGATATTTTATTGATATTTCAGTTTCCTGCTAAGTGGACACTGTATAATATAATAAGAAGTTTCTGACAAAAGCGGAAGACTCAGGAGGTAACAAGGATGACCTGCCAAACAGAAAAGGAAAGCCAGACACATGAGCTGTCAGTGTAAGCCAGACTTGTCTATGGAATATGTTGTTGTCATGTGTGAAGAAGCATGCTGTCATGCTCTAGCTGAGATAACTGAAGCAAAGATTATTTCTGCAGTAGAATTTTATTTGTGTTTTCATTGTAGTTCACACAGGAATTTATTTGTGCTGTTATTTTTTAGATTGTGTAAGCAGGTAAACATTTGCTACTGAAAATGTTGATGCTTATTCTACACACCCATTACTTAATAAAATTTTAATATTTTATGTTGTTGCTACTTTATTTTACCATTAAGTATACATTGTTTAATATAATAAAACTACAAAATTAAAAATCCATCAATAGAAATACCTTTAAAAAAATAAATGTGAGCATTACATACTCCCATAGTGCCAATTTACCATGAGGCCCGCAGGACTAGGGTAATCTTTAACAGTACAGAAATTCCTCTTTGCACTGAGGGTTCTATTGGAAATTGAGTTTTAGGATGGATTGTCATCAACACAAAAGTTAAACAGTTGTAAACTTTCATTGAAATGAATGCTTGCTCATTGAGTTCTAAATCCTAGAACTCACAGGGCACAATGGAGTATATACATTATACACAGGGTACCATAGTATTTGTATTAGTTACTTTTCTCATTGCTGGGACAAAGGACTGGACACCCAAAGTTAAAGGAGGAAAGGCTTATTTAGCTCCTGTTTGTAGTGGTTTCAGTCCATGATGGGCTGGTTCCAGGGCAAAGTGGCTTTGCAGAGGAGAACAGTTCATGGCGGGCAGAAAACGGAAAAAGCAACAACAAAAGACAAGCCTCTTTTTGTCCTTTTTATCTTATCCAGACTGCTGAGATTCAAGTGGTGCCAAACCAATCAGTGGACCAATTCAGCAATCACATACCCTTAACCCCAGCATCACGCCCTCTAGATTCAGCCACCTCTGAAAAAGCCCTATGACTACACGAGGCTTTGTAGGGGAATCTAGACACAAACCATAACAGTATTCTACTCATTTATTTAGGCACATGAGATACACACAGTATGTATGTTATCTTTTGTCATCAAAGAAGCTCTTTGTGCTAAGTAACACTAACCTGCTTTTACAAATAAGAAATCGAGGTTCAGAGACTTTTAGTACATAAAACACAGAGGAGCTAGATTTTGAAACAAATTGTACCTGAATAAAGAAATATCTATTAATTTAACCACATACTCACCACAGGGGAGTAATTCCCCAAGCTCAGCTGTTGTGGAAAGGATGCCAACTTCCCTTGCTTTGGAGTCCTTGGATGGAATATACAGGCTGTTATATGGCACTGAGTCTTAGCACAGAGAACCACATTGTATGTCAAAGTTACAATGCAAGAAAATCCAATACATAGCCAAAAGACATGTAAAAGATTCTTTTTCTTAATGTACTAAGTAGAAGGTCTAGATTCATTCCTACAATGGTACCACCCACCACTTCCAATCTATTAGCACTGTCCCATAACACTTAAACATGACTAATAGAGAAATAATAAAAATTTCTTACCATTAATATGCCAACCCGGGGATAGATGGATGAATTTGCAGCAAACAGAATGACCACATAAACCTCTCATGGATGGAGGCAGACCGAGCAGGTATAAAGACTTTTCCGCTTTCATGTCTATCTTCATTAACTTTACATATGCCTCCGGGTGGTGACATACATGTACTTTCTTCCCTTATCTTTGTTCAAAAGAAAACAAAAAAGAAAAAATGTGTCTCTGAAGACACCCTTAGCTACTTTATCATGGAGAATCATGCATAACACATTGCTGTTGCCTACAACTATTTGTTGCATGATGTACTGTTCACATGGCTGTGACATTTCATGGCCAAAGCAAATGTAGTCTGTAATTACGAACTACTGAAGTGCGAAATACATAATACCGGTAGCACCTCTCTTTTGTCTCTTTCTACTGCTTCCTGTGTATCTTCTCAGCTTTGTATCTTCATTAGCAACTAATAACAATAATGAATTTAACATTTTTTGCACACTTTAATGTTTGCTATCTCCTTTGCTCTCCGAAAAATGCAGTTTGTGGTATGTGGTTAAATTAATAGAGATTTTTTTTCATCAGATATAATTTGTTTCAAATTCTAACTCCTCTTTGTTTTATGTACTAAAAGTCTCTGAACCTCAGTTTCTTATATGTAAATGCAGGTTAGTATTACTTAGCACAAAGTTATTAAAATTATCAGTGCTCCTACTTTATTAAATACATGATAAACTATTGTTCCTATTAAGATGATTTAAACACACAGCGCGCTGTCTGTCTTACTGTGTGCAGTTACAAAACCTGAATGGGATGCATGGGAGAGTTACTTGAGGACTTTAAAAAATAAATAATAGTAGATGGAGAAAAGGAAAAGTGTTATCAGACAAGCTGCTGTTTCGCCCACTGGCTTGGACTCAGTGTAGCCCCAAATCCAGAAAGGGTTGTCATGGTACAAAGACAGCTTTAGGAGAAACCTTCTCCTTTTGGACTGAGAATCAGGAGAGGGTATTCCTAACATTTAGAAATAATGGAGATCACCCTTTTTTTCTTTTTAAAAATAATCTATTGTCTTGCATCCGAGCCTTACTATAATTCTGTGGTGGTAGGGCGTGTATGACAGTCAACATTTTCAGAGAGGTGAACTGTCCTCTGATCTGTAGAGCTGTGGTCTTTAAAAAAATTTGCCTAACAGAGAAAACCTCTATAGATTAGAGTAACGAAAATTCCTAACTTTCTGGCAGGAGGACAGAATTATTTTCTAGGAGTTTCTAGTACCAGAAATTCCTTGAAAGATCATGTAGAGGAAAGAGCTTTGGAAAATGGTCCTTATGAAATGATTTATCAATCCCAGCACTCACCTTTGATTTGTGTTCATATGACTCTACTCCCAAGTATTGTACAGAATATTTGGAGAAATAATGTAGCAGGTAGACTGCGGCCCAGATCCCAGAATGGCAATTAGACAGCGCCATGGGGCACAAATGGAAATAGTATTGTAAAAGCTTGGAATGCTGAACTAAGATCAAAACTGTACCCTACAAGAAATAATTTGGAACTTGCTGCCTGAATTTAACTGGGTTAATTTGCATAATGAAATAGAAATATCAGTATTCCTCATAGGGTTTATGAAAAGTCCTAGATAGAAAGTCCTAGTCCTTCATAATATAATATTTAAAATGTTCAGACATGATTTAAAATTATTTGGCATTCAAAGATGAGAAGGGTAAAATATCCTGGGAAAAATAAAGGATGCCAACTCAAAGATGAAACTGATATGACAAAAACTTCTAAATAGTTCATATAAAGGTCCTCTAAGAAGTAATCTCAAACACTCTTGAAATGAGTTAAAATGTTTGAAATAATGTTTGAAGGTTATAACAAAGATTATAACAGAAGTTTATAATAAAGAAATAGAAGGTATAAAGAAGTATCAAGAGGACATTTTAGAATGAAAAAATATAATAACTGAAATAAAAACTCACTAAATGGGCTTAATAGCAGAATGAAGAATAGAATTGAAAGTCAATGAACTTGAAAGATCAGTAGAATTTATCCAACCTAATCAATAGGAGGGAGAAAGAATTTTTAAAAATGAATAGAGTGTCTTCCACTTTCATCTCAACATTTTTTTTTTTTTTGTCCTTTTGAGACAGGGTCTCACTATGCAGCTCAGGCTGGCCTTGAGCTCACTTTGTAGCCCAGGCTGGTCTCGAACTCACAATGATCCTCTTTGTCTCAGCCTCCTGAGTGCTGGGATTACAGGCATGTGCCACCATGGCAAGCTAAATATTAGCTTTATGGTAGCTGGTAGGGATTTTTTTTTTTTGTAACAGGAATCAAACTCACAACCTCACACTTACCAGGTAGGTGTGCTATGCTGCTGAGCTATATATCCTCAATATTTAAAGAACTTAGAAATCATAGCTTCTCTTCTTATAACAAGAGAAAGCTGACTAACTGAAAGTTAATGACTTTTCTTGGACCCAATAGAGAACTAAGTTCACAGGAGTAAACAATGCTCTAAAATTTGGAGAGACAGGTAGGTAAAGCTGGAAAGAAATAGTTTGCATGGAGCAGGAAATGAGTCATAAAATGGTGGGAACACTTACATGGTAACTTTGACAAACTTCTAGAGGTTAACTGTGGATGAGTGTGGCAGTGAGAAACTTCTAGTAGCTACAGTCTTTCATGGGCTTTATTTACCTCTAGACCTCTACCAGTGTCTCACAGCAAAGACTTGAAAAGATTGCTCTTGTAATTTAGGCAGGGGGAGGGACAATTAATCACTGTAATATACACCCAGGGCCTTCTCCATAGTAAAGGATTTTCTCTAGGGAAGGGACTTTGCTAAGCTCTTTTTCCAGGTTCAGAAAGGGAATTCATCTTACTCTTACCTCATTTAGCTTTCCATTTTCATGCAGGAGGAAAATTATAGTTGCCAGGGGTCAAGGCTTCAAAGAAATAAGATGACAATACTGCATCCAGGGAAAGGAATAGAGGACAGGTTGGAAAAAGGGTTTCCCACTGGAGAAACCCTTGTGAATATAACAGGCACAGGTACAGGACACAGGTCTATACATAATGTAAACCTAACTAAACTAGAGGATTATCAAACACATTTCTTCTTTATAGCTTACCAAGTACTATCAAGATACTAGTATAATAATAGTGGATTATAGTTGAAACATCTGTAAGATCTTAACAGGAGTCCTTAGAGGACTATAAATTCAAGAGGTGACAAAGTAATGACACTAAAGGAATTTGAAGGCTCTGGCAACTACAGGTATAGCAAATATCAAACATAGCTCACTCCTACCCAACTGAACATAAATGATTGCACTAAAGTCTTACTTATCTCACCTTACTGTGTCTGTTTTCAATGAAAAATTACAAGGCATGATAAAAGACAAGAAAAGCCAATCTGAAGAGTTAGAGCTATCATTAGAACAAGTGTCAGACATGACATGGATATTGAAATGCTCAGAAATGGAATTTAACTGTGATTAAAATAGTAAGAACTCAAATGAGAAAGTAGATGACATGAAATAACGAGTAGAAGTAAATTCTACTTCAATTTAAACAAGCAGAAGTAAATTCTAAGAGAGAATGAAATGAAGATACTATAAATCAAAGGCATTGTAATAGAAAGGAAAAAGTCTCTCATGAGCTCATCAGTACTCGACACAGCTAAAAAAAGAATCAGTGAATGTAAAAGTAGAGCAATAGAAGCTTCCCAAAATGAATTGCAAGGAGAAAAAGAAAGAAACATAAAACATTGAAGAGAAAAGAACGGTCAATATATGTGAGACAATCACAAAACGTGTAACAATGTGTATGTAGTAACCTGGAGTGAAAGGAAATAGTGAACAGAGCAAAATGCATCTTTGAAATAATATGGGCTAAGAACTTTCCAAAAGTGATAACAGACACCAAAAGGAGCTTAGAGAACATCAAGCAATATAAATCCCCAGAATCTACACCAAGGCATATCATATTTATACTGTGGGACATCAAAGACAGAGAAAATCTTAAAAGAAGCCAGAGAGCAGAAAATACTGCCTCCTCTAAGGATGAACAAGATTAAGAATCACAGTAGACTTCCTATCAGAAATCATGCTTGCAAGAACATGGAGTAAAATATTAAAGAAAAACACCCCAGCCTAGAATTTTATATCCAGCAAAGTTAACCTTCAATGTGAATAAAAAATAGAGGCTTCATCAGACAAACAAAACTGAAAAAATTTGCACCAGTAGGAGAATATGTGCTGAAAAAACAAAGTTATATAAGTTCCTCAGACCAATGGAAGATGGTAAAGGTCAGAAATTGAGAGAGAGACACACACACACACACAGAGAATAAAAAAGATAAAGAAATCTTTCTTATATTTAATTGACCTAGAAGATAGCTGTTTAAATAAACAGTAATAATTGGGAATTACAAGGTACATGCACTATATATGAAGTACTGATGAGTTATTTAGAGGTAGACTTATAGTTAGAATTTGTATTATAAACTCTGCAAATGACAAATTTCTCATGCAATGCTTAGATGAGGTAATGTGAAATCATAAAATGCCCAGTTAAAATCAGTTAAGGTGGAAAGATTGGGGAAAAGAAACAAAGAAATGCAATAAACAAAAAAAGTTCAAAAATGGCTGCTATTAACATAACTAGATCAATAATGTTATATTTGTATTATCAGCAAAGAAGAGAAAAAGTGTGTTGTTAAAAAATTATTTGATGAAATAGTGGCTCGAAACTTCATAAGTTTGGTAAAAGATAAAACCCACTGTTAATAAGCCCAGCAAATGCCAAACAGGATAAATCCAAAGAAATTGCTGCTTAGATATATCATAAGTAGTTTAAAACTAAACACAACAAGAAAAAAAATTTAAAAATAGAGAAAAATAACATTACTTACAGGAAACAACAATTAGATGACTGTGTGTATTTCTTATCAGAAATCCCGAAGGCCAACTGCTAAGAGAACCACTGGAGAAAGGACAGTCCCTTCAATAAATGTGGGGAAACCGGATATTCACACTTGGAAGGACAAAACAGGACTCTCATCTCACACTGTGTACAAAAATTCACTCAATTTAAAAATGAGACCTGATGCTGTAAAACTGTTAAAAGAGAACATAGAGAAAAAGTTTGACATTGGCCTGTGTAATGGTTTCTTGGAAATGACCCCAGAAGCACAGCACCAACAGAAAAAATAGGCAAGTGGGATAAAAGCAAACTAAAAAGTTCTGCACAGCAAAAGAAACAATTTACAGAGTGAAAAGAATCGATTGAATAGGACAAAATATTTGCAAATGTATATTTGATAAGGGGTTAATATAAAAATATATAAAGAATTCAAATGACTTGATACAAGGAAACAAACCAAATAAAAAATGTTCACATCTCACTAGACATTTCAAAGGAAGACATACAAATGATCAATGGGTATATGCAAAAATACATGTTGATGCTAATATAATGATGTTGATTGATGTCTAACATCATTAATTACCAGGTGTTATGGTCTGCATCTAGGTGTCCCCCTCCCCAAGCCTCATGCAACCATAGATGCAGCAAATGAATCTAGCATTTGTTATGGGTTTGTTGCCTAGCTCTGGGATTGGTGATGTGAGTGCTGCCCTTCCCGGGGCAGAGCTGACATTACAATGTTAGGACAGGAAGAACGAGTGTTTTGTTGTTGTTGTTATTTTGTTTTGTTTTTTGTTATCCTGTCCTTTATCTCTTGTCATTTGGGGTCTCCATGAACAGCTGCCCCTCAGCCATGCCATCCTGCTTTGGAGCCAGCTGAATATGAGCTGAAACTTCCAAAACTGTAAGATAAGGGCCAGGGATTTATCTCAGTGGTATAAATGCCTGTGTGGCAAGTGTGAGATCATAAGTTCAATAAAAAAAAAACCTGTAAGATAAATAAACCTTCCCTTCTCTAATTTTGGGTATCAGGTATTTTGTCTCTGCAATGAGAGAAAAGTAACCAAGACACCAGGGAAATACAAATTTAAACCATAGAGAGCCATCAACTCACAACTGTTACGATGACTTTTAACAAAAAAAAAAGAGAAAGTTTTCATGAAGATATAGGAAAATATAATCCTCATACACTGCTAGTAGGAATACAAATTAGTACAGTCATTGTGGAAAACAAAATATAGGTTCCTCAAAAAATTAAATACAGAATGATACAGTTAAGCAACCTCATTTTTGAGTATACTATTTCCAAGGATATGAAGTCAGCATTTAGCAATATCCATGTTCCTATGTTTATTACAGCAGTATTTACTGTAACCAAGATCCAGTTAACTTATCTATCAGCGGAGGAATGGAGGACCTGTACATTCTGCACCCCTCACACACCCTGACTTACGTATCTCTTCTGCCTGTTACACACGTGTATCCTTTGAAATAAACCAGTAAAAAAGTCTCCCTGGTCTCTGCAAGCCTTCCTAGCAAATTAATCGAACTCCAAATGAGATCAGGAGAACTCCAATTTGTAACCAATGGGTCAGAGGTGAACATGGCAACCTTATTACTTGTGATTGTGTGAAGCCAGGAAAAAACTTGTGGAACTGAGACCTTAACCTGTGGGATCTGATGGTATGTCCAGGTAGAAGTGTCCAGATTGACCTGAATTGGAGACTACCCAGTTGGTACTCTCTTAGAATTACTTGGGCAGTGTGTGTGTGTGTGTGCCCATATACATTTTGGTAACCAGAGATAAAGCATTCTGAGATAAAGAATTCTGAGATAAAGACAAAGAGATAAAGCATTGAGAGATAAAGAAAAAAATCCTAAGTCTGACATCTACTGAGACCCCCATGCTGCAGTTTGTGCCCCCCTCCCTAGGAGAACAGGCAATATGTGCCCTGACATGACCCTTACTATAGTGACATGCAACTGTGTGTTCTCTTATCTGTCTACCTGCATCCCAGCCCCTAGCACATACTAGGAACTCTGTAAGTATTTATTTAGTGGAATTAAAATAAATCCACCCCAAATAATTTTCAGAAATAGACAATTTTCAGGAACACATAAATACAATGAAAGACAGTTCTATCATTTCTTTCTGGGAACTGATACTGATTTTTTTTTTTTAGGAATAAGCATAAATACCAGTATGACAAAAAGAAATGCTTCCTCCTGTGTAGGAGAGTATGCAAAAGCTGCTCGCCTCATAATAAAGGGAAACAAGGAAGTGAGGGGAAGGGACCAGTGGGGGTAGTTTAGGGTGAGGAGTCTCAGGGTCTCTCTCTTTTGCTTGGTGAAGAGCTTAGGTGAGGGGTGGGGAAGGGATGATTCGCCTGCTCGTCAGAACATCAAATGGGTGGCAGTCTCAAGGGGGTATTCCCGGCTTACCATATAAACCTCATGCCCATGAGCAGAGATAAATGCTGACTTCCTCTAAGGAATTCATGTCAAAAGGAAGCCTGGGAAATCTACAAATGAGACCTGTTTCTTGAATCACAATTTCTTCATGTGAAAATGTTGCATCCACTTAGGGAGCAGTGGGGGAAAGAGGAAGGAAAAGGGTTGGGATTCATGAATGATGACAGGCCAAAGCACATATCTTGTCACTGGCTTATTTGCTTGACAACTGTACCTATCTTTAAATTGACAGACTGCTTCACTTAAAACAGTTCTTGTTCTGATTTAGCACCCATGTTTTTTGAAATCAGTTTTTGCTTACTTGCAGGGATATTTATGATTTAGTCTACTGTCCTTTGAGCTTGGATGAATGCAGATGTTATGTAAACACCACAAAAATCAAATTCCTGGGCAATTCCCAAATTACGTACCCAAATTATCTTGTGCTACTCTCTGGAGAGCTCACTTTGTGCTCTATGACTAGGGTTGCATTTCAAACCCGGTAAATATAGCTCACAAGTAGATGGAACAGTAGGCAAGACACAATAGGTTAGGATCACTTGAAAAGTAAATGATGAACACTTTTCTGGGAGTCTTACATATAACGGACAGGAACTTAGCAGAGTAACTAAGATGTTTCCTAGTGTCTTCCTATTTCTTGGGATGCACTCGAGCCCCTGTCAGAAAAGACCCAGGAGTTCTGTGCCTCCCTGAGAGGGCAAGGGGGAGGGGAGGATGTGCATTCTTTCAGCCACTTTTGGCTGCTCTCTCCTGAGTCTGCACATTGTGTCTCCTGTGAAGTCTGTGCTGGGCCCCATGGATACAGATAGACACGTATTCAAAACACACTACTTGAGACTCCTGAAGATGCAAGTCATGCTTACATCACATCAAAGTGAATAGCTTCAAGCTGAATTTATACGTTTCCTCCATCTTTCTACATCACACTGCCAAGGGATTTATATCGCTGTTTCTCAAGTGCCCATGTCATGCCTCTTTCCTCTGACCTGCTTCTGTTTCCCCGTTCTCTTTTCCTTGAAGAAGAGGTTCGCTCTCTTTTGCTATCTTAGCTCCCTTGAACCTTGGATCCTCAGGTTTTTTCCTAGTTCCTCCTCTAAGTTTATGAAGGTATTTTCCTCAACAAAGGTTATTTCCTCCCTAAAGGAAATTTACTAGCTGTTAAGATTTAAATTTTTTTTCTCAAAATGCAATAACTATAAAATGCTTTGAGATCTTTATAAGTCTCTTTGACAAGAAATTTTGTTATTTCAACTAATTGTGTAGACTACGTGTGATAGGAGGCAAATCTTGTTTAAACTGCCTTGCAACACTCTACACTGTTTTAAATGCTTAATAACCTCTGGCAAAGTAAAGTGGAAAAACATGAACATTTGATCTAGAATTTAGAAAGCTGAGAAAAGAGAAGAAAAACATGTCTTTAAAGTTTGGCACTTTAAAGGTCTTGGCCTTGCCACCTACCTTTTGATGGTGGTTAAGCCCTTGTTGGAATCAAGGCCTTTCCAGATGTTAGTGGAGGTCTCCGCTATTTGGCCATTTCTTCTTGGTGGCCCGACTGGTTCTGCCCTCTGCCTTCCCCTCCACCTTCTGAGTGCTCCCTGTTTGAAAACAGGTCAACGGCTTGTTTAAAAGGTCAAAGTGAAGAGGAACAGAAATGCGAGTAGAGACGTGGAGCAGCTGTTTCTACGTCGAGAGCTTTCGAGAAGGACAAGTTAACACTGGACAGGATAAGCGTGTTTGTTTTGTTCAAGGCACAGGAGGAGGAGTGAATAATGACAGGAAAGATGAGGATGTGGCTCAGGGCGACCTCCTTTACTGCATAGGGGAGGAGTGTCTTGAATTTCTGAAGATGATAGATACCTTTTGGAGATAAAGAGACAAAGACTGCTGGATCACTGGGGTTTGTCCTTTTTTGTCCAAAGAGTTCTAACATCAATATTCCTTTCTTCTTCTTCTCCCCTGTATCAGTCTTTGGAGCTATTAATACAATGTATTTTCATTTAAAGGCAAGGCCTGGCTGCTCATAAAGACAACTGGGCTTCTCCTTGTGGACCTTGGGAAATTGCATGGTGGGAAGGAAAGGGAAAGATGGGCAGCACAGACCTCTTCCCTGGAGGCTCTAGGTTGTGGTATTTCTCAGGCATTAGACAAGGGCTATAGGAGCAGCTCACCAACACTCAAGGCTGATCCAGCCTCACACATAACTACAGAGAGGTTGCCTTAGTGCACATGAGGTACTTTGCTCCCTACTGGAAAAAGTGCCTAAAAACTTTATTTTCTTTTGGTCAACTTGCAAAGTTTTATAAAAGAAAATGTCACTTTTTAATCTACTTCCATGTTGGATAGAGTAGAGTGTAGGGATTTGAGGTCACTAAACCTACCCTGTTACAGTGAGTATTTGCAAGGAATAGATTTGCTACAGGATGCATAATTTATACTATTATTTTATATTATTCACCCAAAAAGTAAAATGCAGAAGAGTGCAAGAGATCTGTCCACCTGCTAGAGAGCCAAAGAAGCCAACCAGGGGCCTGGATTCCATAGCAATGTCCTGCATGGGTCCAGCTGAAACAATGTCCTCCATGAGTCTGTATCAAGATTTGCACTGGGAAGGCCCAAAGACCAGTGGTGGAAGCTAGAAAGTCTGCACTGGTGGGATGAAGGATCTGTGCCAGAAGACTGAGGAATCTGTACTGGAGCCAGAAATTGATGCTCAAGGCAAAGACTAGAGCTCCCTAGAAGAGGAAAGCAGCCAATCTTGGTGAAGGTAAGTTTGAGAGCTCATCCTCCAAAGAGAACAGCCAAGTTCATATCAGCTAAGCCAGCTGCAGCAAACTTCTCTAGGAAAATCAACAGCCATGATCAGCAATGAAAATCTTCCTCTCGGCTAAAGATGGCCGATCAGTGAGCAACAAAATGCAAAGCCTCCCAGGAGAAAAAACTCTTATGCCAGAATAAAACATCCTGGAGAAATCCAGACAGAGGGAGATGTATCCTCTTGACACAGGAAGAAATTAAAATGGAAAAAGCTCATCAAATATGCAGTCTTGGGGCTACAACTGGAACAGCTAAAATTATCAGACATGGTACTTTCACTGCAACCTGCCAAGTTCATGCTGGCCTGAATTCACACCAGCCTGAATTCACACCAGCTGGCAGAGCTGCCCAAACTCGTTCCTGCCACCACTCACAGAGCTACAGCTGCACTGAAGTCAGGGGTTGGTGAGCCCAAAAGAGAACAGAGCTGGTGAAGGGACCTTCATTAATCCATGGTCAGTGCTGGGAATAGGACCCCAACCCCACAGGATGGGTGTAACCAAAGAGTCGACATGTTGGAATCAGGCAGGAGAAACCTGAACAGGGAACAACAGTGACTTCAGTTGGTTGCTCCCACCTCAGAGCAGATTCATGGGATTTGCTTGAACTGGGTCATGCCCCTGGCTGGGACCCAGTATAAGCCATCATAGATCGATTCCCTATGCCTAGCACACACTAACCTGTTGAAGGCCCCTGAAATTTGACTGGCCTGGTGGGGAGGGGCCAGCATATGCAGCCCCTGCTTATACCTCAGTGACAAGAGCAAACAGGAGAGGGCAGAAATCCCTCACCAGTGTGCTTCAGAGGGTCCATAACCAACAAAGAAAGGGGTTGGTACCTCCAATATACACCTGTATGGAGGAGACCAAAACCATGACAAGAGAGAGAAGCAGGAGGAAGCCCCCAACCCAAAACCCTGGGAACACTGATCCAGAAGAGGGAAAAACAAAAGAGACTGAGGGCAGTGAACATGCAACATCAGACATGGCTTCAATGGATATTAAGAGATATCTTTGGGACCTTGTGGATGAGCTCAAGGCTGAAATATTAAATCAGGCAAAGCAATATATAAGTAGATTAATAAAAGACATGCTAAGCATCTCTCAGGAAAACACAGATGGAAGAAGGGAGGAACCCCAAAAAAGGAGAGAAACATTTGATAAGAATATAAAGAAAATATAGAATACAGCTGGGAATTTAGCTCAGTGGCATAAGTGCCTGCCTTGCAAGCAGGCAGTCGTGAGTTTGATTTCCCATAGTGATAAAAAAAAAAAGAAAATATAGAATACATGAAACAGATTCAAAGAGATTACCTTACCAGGAAATTAAAAACTCCATTGAAAGCTGGCAAAATGCCTTAAAAGAAACTAAGGATAGACTATCAAAGCTTGAAGACAAGTTTGCAATGTGTGATCATGAAAGGAAAGATCTCTTAAAAACAACAAGGAAACAGGCAGTAACAATACAAAGGCTAGAAGATGAAAAGAGAATCTATAATTTAAGAATAAGAAATGTGAATGAAGAAGCAGGAATACAAACAGGTGAATTACAAAGGCTATTCATGGAAATAATTAAGGAAAACTTCCCAAGCATGGGAAAAGAAAATGACATTTGGTTATGTGAGGCATACAGAACTCCAGCCACCTACAACCAAAACAGAGCTATACCCAGACATATAGTAATAAAGATACTAGAAATTCAATATAAAAACAGAATATTAAAAGGTGTCAGAGAAAAAAAACAGGAAAGCCCATCAAGATCATGGCAGACTTCTCGACACAGACCATGAGATCAAGAAGAGCTTGGAGTGAAGTATTCCAAGCCCTGAAAGAAAATAATCTCCAGCCCAGATTGATGACCCTGCAAAGCTGTCACTAGAAATTAATGGAGAAACAAGATGCTTCCATGACAAAGAGGAACTGGGGGAATTTGTGACCACCAATCCAACCCTACAGAAAATACTGAAGGACATTCTAGAGAGAAAAGAAATACCAGGATTTTAGGAACAGTGGCAGAAAGGCCTCAATGAACAGGGAAGGCAGTAGAATGAAGGAGAAAAGTAGACAAAGGCAGAAAAATAGCATAGCAGAAATGAGGCAGAGAAGGATGGCTAGAATCTCTGACATAGATGGCCTTGATACACTATATTGTTAATAGTGTACACCAGTATTTAAAACCCACTTTACTCACACCATTCTGATTAGATGTATTATATTCTGTTCCAGTTTGTCTACTTGTATTAGATTTGAGGGCACAGAGAGTTATCCTGAAAATGGCAGGATATAGTATGGTAATCATCCTTAATTTCCTATTAACTTAATCTAAAGCTCTGTATAACCTACACTGTTTTACCATGACTGATCATAATGAAATCTGGTTTCTTAGATCGCTGTTTTATATTGATAGATTTTATTCAAAGCTGTTATGATTGATAGTATCAAGTTTGAGAGTATAGGCAACTGCACTGAAGATAACAAGATGCACGAGAATATCCACTCTGGTTTGATTATTACCTGTCTTTGAAGTTTTATACTGTCTACAATGTTTTATTTTCACTAATATTATTATGTACTGCTATATTCAATTATACTGCTATATTCAATTATGCCTGATGATATAGACAATTCTATTGAAGATAATAAGAGACAACATGGTAAACATTGTAGATCACCTTGTACTGTGGTTTTATATGACTTTTTGGTTTCATGTTTTTATAGGAATTTGTTTTCCTTTGTCTTGCTATGTTTTGCTTTTCCCTTTAAAACAGAAAGGATAGAAATACATGCATGCATAGCTGTTTACAGTCTCACTGTTTGAATATCTATTTTGTTTGCTTGAACAACTATTTCCAAGAGGACAATATGTAATTTATCAACTATTTGATTTCTTACTGTTTATCTTTTTTTTGAAATTCTGTATTATCTCTACCCTTTACTTTTTTTTCTCATTAAATAAAAAAAAACCTTTCCCTCCTGTTCTATACCTGTTCTGACAACAAGCCTCAAGTGACTCTTCCAGAGCCATGCTACTCAATTCAGTTGCACATTCCTACTCAAGCTGACCATCAGTTAATCCACCACACATCCTAAATGGCAATTCTGTCTTGCAACAACTACATGTTCTTGGTGAACACCAAACCAGATACTGTTGTTGACAAAGGGCATAGAATAAGAGGAGGGAAGACCATTCTGATATTGCATCTTATGGAATCCTGCACATAACTCTTTCTTTCATAACTTCTCATTATATTATCTTTCTTAGAAATGGTTCTTATATCTTTCCAAGAACAATATTTTCTTGACTGTCTTTAATGATTTACTCCCAGAGTCATAATGCTAAAGAGAGCCTTTTACTTTATTTCTAATT
Source organism: Hydrochoerus hydrochaeris (assembly GCA_004027455.1). Taxonomy (NCBI): domain Eukaryota; kingdom Metazoa; phylum Chordata; class Mammalia; order Rodentia; family Hydrochaeridae; genus Hydrochoerus; species Hydrochoerus hydrochaeris. Next base: position 123,786 of record PVLA01001119.1, read on the forward strand.
TTGGGTGCTGGGGATTGAACTCAGGCTCTTATGCCCATGCTAAATTGGAACTCTTAACACTGAGCTATATCCTCAGCTTGAAAGAGACTCTTTTAGATTACCCTTTCAATGCAGAAATTAGGAAACAGACATTTACATTTTAAACATTGGGGTCTACTATTTAGGAATTCCAACAGGCTTGTTTTATTATTTGTTTCTCCAAACTCCACTTAATTTTCACTTCAAATTTTACCATATACATATCTGAACAAACATTCTTAGAATCCAAATTATTTTGAACAACCCACAGTGCATGTGTCTACTTCATTCTATCAGATGTGTTCCAAAAAATTTTGAGCTGTCTCTCTATAAATTTGATTGATTTTTTTAGATTCTTGAATTTTTACCCTTATTTTTAAAAATAAATTTATTTATTTATTATTTAACATTAAAATTATACATATTTTGGATAGTATGTATTTTGATACATATATCCATTGTCTAATGATCATCTCAAGATATCTGGGTTAATTTTCATCTCAAATAGTTAACATTTGAGAACATTTAAAATCCTATCTACTGTTTTTACTTTAGAGTACAATATTATTGACTGAATTATATTTCTGTGTAGTAGAGCACAAAGACTTTCTCCTTTTATCTGGCAACAACTTTGTATGCCTTGAACAAGTTTACCCCTTTCCTCTTCCCTCCCTTCCTCAGCCTCTGGTAATAACTGTTTTACTCTGTGTTCTGTAAGTTGGATTTTTTAGAGTCTACACATGAATGAAAGCATGTGATAGCTGTCTTTCAGCAGCTGGATTATTTCATTTAATATGATGCTATCCAGGAATATCCATGGTGCTGTACCTGATAGAGTTTCATTCATTTTTGATGCTGAATAGTACTCCACTGTGCATATGTTTCCTTTACCCATTCATCCAATAATGGATGGTTACATTGTTGCCATATCTTGCTAATGTGAACAGTGCTGCAACAAACATGGGCATGCAGATATCTTTTTGACATATTGATTTCATATTCTTGGGATATATACACAGAAATGAGTAATTATGTTTTTAATTTTTTAAGGTACTTTTCTGTTTCCCATATTGAGTGTACTGATTTACACCAACAGTATACAACACTTTCTCTTTCTTTACATCTTTCCCAGCATTTATTGTCTTTAGCCTTTCTTTTTTTTTAGAGAATAAAGCCAAACAAAATAAAATAGAATAAAGTCAATCCAAACAAAACAGTGAAGGTGATACAGGTCATCAAAACAAGACAATAAGAAATCAACAATGGCTAGCATAACATCTCTTGTTATCTCCAAAATAGCTGCCCATATCATCAGACATGATAAAATCAAACAAAGCAGAACAGAATAAAGCTAATCAAAACAAAACAATGAAAGCAATATAGGAGGTCAGAACAAGATAACAGGAAATCAATGACTACCATAATATGTCTTGTTATGTTCAAAATAGCTGCCTATACTATCAGACATAATAAAATCAAACAAAAAAATTATGGGATAAAACCAAACCAAACAAAACAATGAAAATGAAACAGGACTTTAAAACAAGATAGTAGCAAATTAACAATGACTATCACCTTCACTGTTTAAACATTTCCTCCCCTTTCACTTTCAGATCCCACTAACTCCTTCAGTCTTTTATACTAGGTAGACAGCATGATGTTCATGTACATGAATCCAAACCATTTCACTCAAGAATGTGATCACAAGTTGCATTCATTTCCCTGCAAAAGCCTCATGAATATCCTTCTTTATAGCTGAGTAGCTCTCTATTGTATAAAAATGCCATATCTTTCTTATCTATTCTGTGGTTGATGGGGAAGCTACCCCTGCTTTTTTCTGGTTCTCTGTCACATAGAGCATTGTTTTTGCTTCTTTGACTTTCAGTCTATGAATTTCCTTTTGAGTTAATGTGTTTTTATATACTACATGTTTATAGATCTTGTTTCTTGATCCATTCTGCCTCTGTTTCTTTTTATTGGTGAGTTGAGGCCATCTACGTTAATGGTTATGGCCAATATGCACTGGTTCATTTCTGCCATGCTTTTTTCCTGCCATTGGCTCCCTGCTTTTCCCCTCCATTCAATTGTCTGCCCTGCTTGGTGATCCCACTCTGCTGCTGTTCTGCTGCTGTTCTCTCTCTGTAATATCCTTCAGTATGCTTGTAGGATTGTTTGGTGGTCATGAATTCTTTCATTTATTCTTTGTCAGGGAAGCAACCTATTTCTCCATCAATCTGAGTTAGAAGTTGTTTTCTTTCAGGGCTTGAAATACTTCACTCTAAGTTCTTCTTGAGTAGATGGTTCTGGTTGAGAAGTCTGTTGTGATTCTGGTGGGTTTTCCTTTAAGGGTGATATATTTCTTCTTCTCTAACAGCCTTTAATATTGTGTTCTTGTGCTGACTTTCTGGGATCTTGATTACTGTATGTCTGGATGTAGATTTATTTTGGTTATGGCTAGTTAGATTCTATGCATTTATCTGTGCATCAGGTCCTTTTCCCATGCTTGGGAAATTGTCTGCTATTACTTCTATAACTAGCCAGTCTCTTTATGTCAGTTGTGTTGCTTTTTCACCTACACTTATTGCTCTGAAATTATTTTTCTTTGAATCTTCTTGCAGTTGTTGAATTGTTTTTTGCTGGTTTCTTGTTATTTTTAAGAGATCGTTCCTTACAATCATTGCCAACTGCCATCCTGTCTTCATCCTCTGAAAGTCTTCAGTCTCTTTCAAGTAGTTTTGCCAGCTTTCAATGGAGTTTTTAATTTCCTGGGTATCTCTTTCATGTATTCTAATTCTTCTATATATTATTTAATGTAATTATAAAAACACTGCAAATTGTTTCATGTATTCTAATTCTTCTCTATATTGTTCATTCAAGGTTTCCCTTATTTTCCTATGCTCCTCTTTTTTTTTTTTAACTCTGTGTCTTCTTCAGGTACACTCAGAAACCCTTTTATTATGTTTGTTATTTCTGATCTGATTTCTTTTATAGCTTCATGATAGTTTCTTTACTTTAGTTGCCGTCATCCCAGAAATTTCATGTCTGCAACTTTCACTTTCTTCCATGACTATGTCTCCTGGATTTGTTCTGCTAGGTCTGAGGCCCACATTTTGCTCCTTCATCTTGACATTTTTCCTGGATACCTCTGCATAAGTGGGTTTTAGGGTGCCAGGCACTTCCTGCCTTGGCTACCCATCCACAACGTAGGGGGATTGGTAAGGCATCTGGGTTTTTCTTAACTGGAGAGGCAGTGGGGTGCAAGGCAGACCTCTCTGGACACTCCTGGCTTCTCCAAGATTTGGCTGGCTGGTTCTTCTGGCCTGCATTGGGTACAGGTCCTGGAAGGAAATAGCATCCAGTAGGCTTGCAGGGGCAGGCTGGCTGTTTCTTCTCCCTGCTGGTTACCCATGGGAGAGTCACAGTGGTAGCTGGTGTGTGCCAGGGGCTGGGATGGCTTCTCCCCGTCTGTGCTGGTTACCTGTGGGAGAGTCCATAGTGGCCTGAATGCATATGGGTGTTGGGCTCTTTTTAACTTTTTTTGATAATGGCCATTCAAACTGGAATGGGATGATATTTCCATGTAATTTTGATTTGCATCTCCCTAATGATTAGTGATGTTAAGGATTTTTTTTCATGTATTTGTTGGGCTTTTTAATATCTTTTTTAATAACTATTTTTTCAATACTTTTGCTCATTTTAAAATAACATTATTTGGTTTTGTGTTAGGTTTAATTTTTAATTTTTTAAAATTTTTGGCTGTTGAGTTCCTTGTATGTTCTGGATATTAACCCTTTGATAGATAATTTATAAATATTCTCTCCCATTCTGTAAGCTGGATCTTTACCTTGTTGATTATTTCCTTTGCTCTGCAGAAGTTTTTTGTTTGATGTATGTACTTCTACTTATTTTTTCTTTTACTACCTATACTTTTTAATTCTTGTTCAAAAGATCTTTGCTCAGACAAATGTCATAGAGCATTTCTTTTATGTTTTCTTCTAGTAGTTCTATAGTTTTGGGTTTCACATGGATTTATTTTCAGTGTATATGGATTATGTTTGGTTTTAGCAATTCTGTCTCTGTCTCTACCTCTCTCTCTCTCTCTCTTTCTCTCTCTCTCTCTCTCTCTCTCTCTCTATATATATATATATATATATATATATATATATATATATATATAGGCTGGGAAACCTTAATACAGAAACCCACAAGACTGGCCAGTATATGTACAAGTCTATTTTCAACAACAAATTAGACAAAATTTACAATGTTTTTATAATTAGATTAATATCAAACTTCAAACTCACTATTTGTGAAGGTGTTACCAACTCATAAAATAACTTACTGCTTATGCCATTGAAGTATACAAATGACTTGGCCCCCTTGGAGGAAAATGCTTATTTCCTTTTGCTTTATTTGTGGCCACTAAAGTAGTTAAGTAACACTTAAAAAGACATTGGACAACCAAGAGTAAAGTAAAACTTTGCGAAGAATTTGCTGAGGATCTCAAATTTCTAGATGAATGCCAACCAAAGAAGGCCTTTATATTAAACAATATATCATAGTCAGGGTTTACAGGGGAATAGATTTAATACAGAACACATAATTCATAGGATTATTTTATAATATTCACTCAAAGAGTCAAATGCAGAAGAGTGCCAGAAGTCTGTCCACACCCTAGAGACCCAAAGAATCCAGCTGAGGGCCTGGATCCCATGGCAATGTTCTGCATGAGTCCAGCTGAAGAGCCCATAGCAATGTCCTCCATGGGTTAAATGGAGGCCTAGAACCCACAACAGTGTCTCATGCAAATCTTCTTTAAGGATTTGCACTGGGAACCACAGCCATCCTCAGCAATAGTGAGGACCCAAGCTGCTCCTACAATGAGAAGAGTGAAGGTCATTTTAGGAAAGCCAGCATGGAAATCTTCTCCAGGAGAATCAACAGTATACCATCTTCCCTCCAGTTTTCCTTTTCATGCTGTTGGCAACAATCCTTACGTGGGCCTTCTACTCAGAACCACACTGATTCAGATCAGCTGAGCATTACAAGTTGACCATTAGTTAATCCACCATACAATACAACTAAAATAAGATTTTCAACTCTGGGATTGTTTACACATAAGAGCCATTTGGAACAGTCTTCATTTAGAAATAAGATTAGCAAATGGTCCTCTTTTGTAAGCAGTTAGAATGGAGAAAGTTCTGGCCAACCATTTTGTCAAGTAGTTTTAATCCTTTTCTGGATTATGATCTTTGAGAATCCCATAAATCCTATAAAGATGAGCCTAGAAAAGCATATATATTACAAACACATAATATTTGCCTATAATTTCAGGGAGCTTATAGGTATTACAAAATCTACCAGTAGGTCCTCTGGAGGATCTAGGGAACCCAGATTGAGGACCAAAGGAACTAACAAAAGCCCAAAATGTGAGTTGTCAGCTTCCTCTTTCTCTGATTCCCATCTTCTTTTTCTTTCTTCCTTGTTGCTATGTTTTTTTCCTTTGATGATGTTACAGGTGCACCAATTTTATTTTTTTATTGCAAATCTCTTCCCAAATGAAGGGTGATAGGAAGTCTGCTCACTGTTTCTCTCTGTCTCATTTAATTGATGTGGCACCATAAACTCCGTCAAAGGGCCAATATCCTAGATCTGCTTTATTACAATGGAAGTCTGTGTGGTGATAAAATTACTGACATGTCTGCAGATGCTAGAGTCAAGAAAACTCACAAAAGGTCCTGGGGCCTTCATGGGGGCAAAGGTCAAGCCAAGCTCTACTCCACTCCCTTAATGAGTAGCTAGGAAAACTTTCACCAAGTTCACTTTTGAGTGGTTTAGACCTTGTTTTGGAAAGTACCCATCTAACTTCTTATTATTATAACAGCCTTTTATTTACATTTAATGTTAGGAAATTATACATTTTGATCAAAAAGCTTCCTTGCCCTTCTCCCATCCAATAATGAGTAGCAATATAAACAGTACTTTAGTGATTCCCTTATGTTAATGCCAGACAACCTGGGAAACAAAATGTACATGTGAGCTTTCCAAATGGTGTAAGTCCATAAGACTCCTATAGCCCAGAGAGGAAAATTTGAGACTTCCCACAATTTCTTCCTTTAGAAGTACAGAATAATATTATGTCCTTATGATCTTGATCCATAAAAAATATGCTTTTTTACCCCCAACCAATGAGGTTATAAGTTATATCAGATTCTTTCTTGCCATCTGAGATTTGGACACTAGTTTGGCCAATAGGCTTTCATTCATTCATGGCTTTTTTCCCCCTTCATTTTATTCTAGGGCCTCTTAAAAACTTTCCTACCAAAAATAATAGTATGCTTCTTGTGTCCTGGTAAAATGTTCCCAAGTGAATAACTCTTATTCTGACTTATATCCTTTTCTAGCCCCTGATTGACATTTGGGAAGGAAAATGGAGAGCTAGAATAAAGTCTGATAAGAAATATGTACATAATAACCTCAACATAGAATTCTAGCTTACGGATATCATAATGGTGTGTTTTCAACAGAAAAACTCATCTTCAAAGGTTTCTACTTGAAAATGTAATAAAGATCAAAGCAATCACTTAAGGAAGTCAGGTAAATATGCTGCCATTTGTGAGCAATATCAGCAAAATGATAGGACTTGGAGGACCAGTTTCCCTGGAAAAGCTTCTAACCATTTAAATCACCATCCTAGTGTTATTAACTGAATCACCTCCGGGAGTCAGGTACACACCTGTGATCTGCTGGTAATTCAGCAAAGGAAGCAGCCTTCCCCACACCCTGCTTATTGTTTTTAAACAGTTCTGGTGTAGTAAACCATGCACACAATTTTTGATGAGCAAGGAAGATACGGTAGTAAGTTAAGGTTACTGCTTACGGTTACTGCTCCCTGTCTAATGCCCAGCCCCAGCCCACAAAGCTAATGGCAGGAAGTGTGTGGTGGTTTAGCACCTCAATATGGTGTACTTAAAGATGCAAGGCCAGGCCGGGAGACAATAGATATGAGGAGTACTTGGAAGGCAATTCAGCAGTTCAGTTTAAAAATGAGAGTAAATGATGCATGTTGGGAAGAGCAAAAAATGGTAGCTGTCTTGTTTAAACTAAATGTTTAAGCCTCGACATGGCCATTGGAATAATAATCTCCTGGAAAGCAATATTTAAATGTATCCATCATCATTTAGGTTTTAGACACACAGTTAAATATTATTGATCATTTGCAATTGTGTGCATCCATGTGTACATATATTAAACCAAAAAGTAACAGTAGCATGTAAAGTGTAGAAGATGAAGTGTAAAAATAGTACTTGAGTTTCTAATTACCAGTTTTTAATTAAGAAAGCCACAAGCAAATTATAAACATCCAGTTTATAGCATTGCAATCTTAGAGGCTTACACTCATGAATATGGTAATTTTTTATTTTATGTCCTCTTGAGATGTCTTGTTAAAAACATTTTATTGGGGATCCTAAAATTCAGTAAATTTGAAACCCTTGGTACCTTGTAGATAGTTAAAGTTCTTCAAAAAAAAGTCAGCCATAAATATCTGGCAAATATAAAGAATATGCACATTTTCCCAAGTGGGTGATTTTTTTTTTCAGTTCTTATATTCAAGTGATGACACTGCAGTTCAAAATGTGAATGCATATTGATATTTTCTTCCAGAAATTGCATGGGTTGCTGGGAGAATACTGCTCCCACAGAGTTATTTTTATGTGGGCACCTGGAAGTGGTGGCATACTTGCTCTGGCGTGCAGAGCTGTTTTGGACAATCAGGTGTATATATGAGCAAGTGGTCTTTATTTAGAGCAATTAAAATTCTAACATTCTCCTCTCTTGACATGCAATTACTAGGGCTCTGCTGTTTCCACTAATTGCTCTTGCTGGGGACATTGGTGAGAAGCCAATGATTTTGATGGGTAGTGGATTATCATTTTTACTTTGCTACCTGAGAAAAAATCATTTGCAAAATCCCATGTGTAATTAGCAAGACTCATGATTAATTGTCCTGCAAAATTAGCTTCACTGTTGCTTTTATTTTACTGCTTCAAATATTAATTAATGTTAACTCCTTTCCTTCAGTTCCAGCTTTTGAATATTCAACATGGCTTTGAAAAATTATCAAGGTTTCTACTTGCATTAGCATGCTAGAGCTTTGATTTCAGGAATAAGTATTCTGATTTAAAAGATCACACTTGGGTCATAAATAATTTTTATAGGAGGACAAACAAAGCATCAGAGCATCGTGGGAAGGCATTCATGCACTAACTGAAAGTAAATTGTTTCAATAATGATTCATTCCTGCATGCTTTTGGGGGAAAACATCAGCAAATATGCAAACCACTGCATTGTGTAGGGGTAAAAACTATTCCCCAGTGATGAGCAATCTACACAGTCATTTTTCTACCTGTAAATGTGTAGTAAGTAAGCCTTAGAGCCATGGCAAGAAATCACAGACTCACCAGTTTAAAGAAATCAGAAAGGTCATCCTGTCCCAAGATTACCAACTCTTGCGAGCACTGGAATCATTGCGAGTTTTATGGAAAGTACAAATTCCTTAGTCCTGCTTCTGATGAACCCATATGACCTTGAGCCTGGCAATATGTGTTTTCTCAAGGTCCCCCAGGAGACTGTAGTGAAACCACTGATTTAGTTGAGCACTATCTAGATATCTGAGTTTCCTCTATCACATCTCAGCCAAGTGATGCTTGAGTAATTCCTGTGTTGGGGAACTCACTCTTGCCCTTGAAAATAGCTTTCACCTGCAGTTTGTTCCCAGTGTTTATGCCTCCTGGTCTGATAATGGCAGGTGGTTAATTTAGCGGTACAAGACTGCCAGTGCCTACTGCCCATGCAGTAAGGTAGTTTTCCCTCACATGCTTCGAGTTAGACTGATGGTATCTCTCACACTGGCTTGGTCAGAGTTACACATTGCATCTAGACTCCTGGGAAAGAAACCGTTGCTGCCCTTTCCTTCTCCTCATAATCTACTGCCATGTATGGCCTGTACAGGGAGTGTGTGCTACACAAAGGAGCCTGACTGGGGGCTGCACTATGGGCATGAGGCCAGCATGCCTCTCTCTCCCCCTGCCTCCTCTGTCCAGTTGCCCAGCCCAGGAGCAAGGGCTCGTGCAGATCTTGTGGGGGCAGGGAGGGCAGCACTGACTGACACTCTGTAAAGCATTTATTAATAGATCTTGGCATCTCCTAAGATCTCTTCCAGCATAAGATCTTTATCCAAAAAGTCTGGGTGGGGCTCTGCGTTGCTTCTTCTTTCCTGACCTCACCCATAGGCACCAGCATGTCAGGCTCCTGCTCCTCCTGCCTGGCATTGAACAGAGGTTGCTCTGGTTGTGGGGTCCAGGTTGGATCATCCAAGCAGCCAGTAGAGAAGGTGGGGCCTTGAGGATTCTGCTTGGTGGTTCAGACTGTGACTCTCAGAGCTCTTCCCTGGCAAACAGGTGCTTAAATAGTTTAGAAAGGGTCACATAGATGCTGTGACACTGTGGCAGTTACTTAACTGGTCAGTGTTTAGTTTTCTCATCTGTAAATGGAAATAATAGCAGCATCTCCCCTCTTGGGTTTGAATGAGGCTTGAGTGAGCTAAGATCAGTTAAGTGCTTCCCACAGTGCCTGGCTCACAGTGAGATCTAAATAAATGATTGCTGAATAGGTAAAACTAAATATTACTGTGACTTTTGTTGAATGGACAAAACATAAAATCCTCAAGTGGTGCTTCCTGTTGATTGCAGGAATGCCAATTATAAGGAAATTAGTCACGGATACCAGATCCAGCAAAATTCAGTCTTTGCTTATATGCTAAGGTGGTAGGGTACTGCATTTAGAGTCCCCCTCCCTCCTTTTTTTTTTTTGTAACATGACAAATTTCCAGAGATAAAGGTGTAAATCACGTTAGGCCTAGAAGACTACACATCCTTACTGAGACAAAGGGGTTCCAAAAGTCTCTTTGCCCCTTTCGAGTTGATCTCATGAAGCAAAGTGGCTCTGTGTGGTGGTCCTGAGACTCACAGCTGTCACTGTCAGTACAATTTGGGGTCTTATTTTGTTCAGGCTTTCCCTGCTTCATAGCGGTGGGTTGTCCCCTGGTAAGAAGCTGAACACTTGTAAGCCCTGCTCTTGGCCGCGTTCTGAGTGCCTGGAATGAGGAATCCAAACAGGTTTGTTGAGTGGTTAAGAGAGTAGAGGTGAGGCTGTGTAAGGGCCTGACTAAATAAATAAAGCCCACTGACAATCATTAGCGCAGTGGTTCACCAAGCCATGCTGGCAGGAGACAATGAGTTTTTCCTCTGTAGAAATGTCCTTGTTAGAATCACCCATTTACAGAAGCGTCTGACTTTTTTTCTCCCCATGAGCCTTATTAGCCATGTCTGCAAGGGGTGAAAAGTAAGCATCACTCCAAAGTAACTCAGAAGTTCCAAGAAGAGGCTTTTGTATAGAACGCTTCAAAGAAAAGGATTCAGCTCAGGCTGGGGTGGGGGTGGGGCAGAGGGTGGAGGGTGCCTGTGTGGGTGAGATCTGAAGGGGCAGCACCTCCACATCTAATGTGCATGTGGGCCTGCAGCTGCTTTGACTTACCAGGCCTGGTCTCCCAGTAATTGTGATAAGACATAAAACAGAGGTCCTGACTATGTGGCATCATTAAAGGAGCCCATTCCGCCCCTTCCCTAAGGTGCTCTGGTTAGGTTGCAGCTGAATTAGCTGCCTCCTGCCTGTCAATACGGCCCTCATCCCACCCAGCTCTCCACCAGACAGGCTTCCGGAGTGTCCCCTCTCAGCCTAGGGATGATGAGATGCTGGACAGGGAGTCAGGAAAAGCCATAGTAACAACGATAGGCCCAGAAGTTTGCAGAGTAATTTTGCACCCCTTTTCTCATAGTAGTCCTGAGGATGTTGGTTATAAACATCTGGCTCTATAAGGAAACTGAGGCACAAGACTAAGACTTGTTCTGGTGAAGGAACCCAGACCTGGCTATTCTAAGCCTGGGTATTCTTCTTCCATTCCAGGACAGTTTTCTGACATCAATCCTAGAAAAAGGGTTTGATGCTGACACTGGATCAACACAATGTTTTTTAGTTTAAAAGCAGAGTAAGAAAATATCTTCTACAGTCCTCTAGAATTGAATTTATTTTTTAAATTTTGGCTTGACTTTATTTCTGTATTACTTTTATTGTGTAGCCATTGGGCATTGGTAAAGGTTTGAAGTGTCAGAATATAGGAGACAGGGTTCAAGAAAATGCGACAACTTACATTCCTGCCCAGTTATCCTTGGGAGATGAGTTGAATATGCCACAATATGATTGGATTTTTATTATGGGTGCAAGGTAGGGGAGAGAAAAAACAAGAACAACTTCTGATTGCTTTTATTGCATTGACTTTGAAACTCTGGAATCCCTGAGGCTAACATTTCACAAAGAGGCATAAACATTAGAAGCAAGTTCAAAGCTTATTTTAGCTCTTCTATAGGTTTTTCACACCTTCCTGGAGCCAACTTGGATCATAGAAATATTTATTATTGGTATTTCTTATGGAAAATGATTCCTTGCATCTACCTATCTGCAGCTGTAACTTTGTAACTTAGCAGAAGTATTAGCTTCATTTCCTACAAGCTAGTACAGGTTCCAGATTACTTGTTCTGGTCCAGAATATCTGACACATTATATATTTACAGCCACTCTGTTCAGTATTAAGATGGCCTTGACACCGTATTTACTCCTAGGTTAAAGTCCCATAGGTTATTTGTTAATGTGAGAAATATAGCAGGGAGAGTGACTTGAATACAACACTAACAAGACAGTAAAGCCTATAGAAACACTAGATAAACACTGTTCTTTTTGTATTGTGTTAATTTTAAGAATAACCTTCCAGTAGCATTTCATTATGACATTTGCATTTATATTCTCTAGTGAAGTCTTAGGTTGCTTCTTCAGGCACAGAAATATGTTCTTCTTGCCTGAGGCTGCCAAAGTAAATAGAAATCAATGGGAAGCAGCAAAAGTGTGGAAGTCATTCCAACAAGGGAAGAGCCTGTTCATTTAAATTTTGCACTTGATGTTGGTGAGGACTCATAGCAGAAAATAATGTCCTAGGCTGACTTCTAAAGTCATTGTGGTCATCACTTACCTTGTTTTCCTTTGTTGCTGCAAAAATAGTGTTACAAACAAGAAACACATCTAATTGTGATAGATCGTTAAAATAAGGGGAGAAAATAGAAGTTTTGTATGTGTAAGTGTTATTAAATCCTTGGGAAACTTTTGCACAAGAAAGATCTCACCATGTTGCACTTGGATTGAGTGGCCTGTATGTGTGCACGTACATGTGTGTGTGTGTGTGTGTGTGTGCACATGAGCATGTATATATATTTCCAGAAACTTCAAAGGGTGCCTCCTGCTGCTTTTAAAACCAGGCAAGTATGTTAGAGGCCTGGTGGTAATTTAAGATAGGAAGATAGGCACAGAGCCTAAGCTGGCTACATAGGAAATGAGAAAAATCTTGACTCCACCAAGTAAAATGAATGTGTCATTGTATCACTAAATAATTGGAGAGGTGGTTCTGTGTTGCTGATGCTAAGCAGGTGTCCATAAATCAGTAGAGATGTTTGTAATCAATTGCTATTAGTATTAATAAGAAAAGGTTTTAAATAAATTGACTTGTTTTTCCTGCAGTTAAGTCTCTTTGGGAATTCAGGTGTTGTCATTTCAATTCTAAGTGGATTGAGAGGCTGAAGCAGTCTTGAGAATTCCATTGGATGTTATAACCTGAGACCCGTTCCTCCCCCTTTTCCCTTAATGGAGCTCTTAACTTTAGACAACAGTTACATTACTGGTCTGAGTCATGGCTCCCCTGTGCTGTTGGAACACCCACTTCAAAGCAAACTTTGTTTTTTTTTTTTTTTTTTTTAAAGAAAATGCCAGTTTGTTGATTCTTGGAGTGAAAGTTTTAGATTGCCATCTTAGGTCACGTCAGCCTATTCTGTTGTGGGTCCATCTGGCCTCACACCTGTCTCAAAGAGGTCAACCTCGTTTGGTCGGCCCAGAACATCTGCTCTCTCTCCATCTTTTTCACTTCAAAGACAGCTGTTAAAGAATACCAGAATTCTCTGAATTCATTTCTCAGATTTTTGGGAAAGCCTGAGTCAGACACTTTGGTCTTGCCATATCTCTCAAGCCTGGTGGTAGGAACTGTTCATATTTCATTCATACACATTCCTATAAAGAAGCAGTCCTGGAGAAAGACAGCCTATTAATCCATCAGATGGTGGGGAAAAGATACTGCGGAAAAGGAACAGCTTGGCATCTACAATCTACTGTAGGACTGTAATCTTCACAAGAAGAGATTAGGAAGAGGAGGAGTAGGAGGAAGAGTCTGGGTGTCTGCAGAACATGACTTTGAGATAGGGAATATGTGGTGAGATTATTGTCATAAGAAAACATAAAAGAGAACGCTAAGGCTGAGGATCACAAGTAGAACTCAAAGGTCTAGCAATGGCAAAGTGCTATTTATTCTAACCTCAGCAAAGTGGAAAACAAAATGCTTTTAAAAAGAGTTTTAAGGAGTCTAAGGGAATAAAAGAACACAACCAATATGCTCTGCCTCCAGTTTTTGATGCCCGCTCACAGGTCATGGCCACCAGCAATCTGGAAAGACACTAGGTGGACCACAGCACCATTAGATGGACATCCAGCCAGGAGGCTGCCACAGCGCGGTTGCCCAAGGCCAGGTCAACATGACCGAGAAAGCAGAAGAGGGCAAGGTTTACGAGCATTGGGCTGAGCCCACTCCCGCTTGCATGGCTCAAGAATGATTTTAGTGATGGAAAAGAGAGATAGGAGAGGAAACTCAGTAAACTTGCCAAATGTGAGCTGTAGCTGGGCTGCTCTATGCAAATATGGCAGAAAAGCATTTAAAGGTCACGATACTCTCTTTCTCTTTCTTCTTTCTTTCTTTCTTTCTTTCTTTCTTTCTTTCTTTCTTTCTTTCTTTCTTTCCTTCTTTCTTTCTTTTGTTCTTTCTTTCTTTCTTTCTTTCTTTCTTTCTTTCTTTCTTTCTCTCTTTCTTTTCTTTTCTTTTTTCAAATGAGCTACCCAGCATTGCAGTGAAGTGAAATCATGTGTTCTGTTAAAACATTTTGAATATTTCTACAGTGAAAGATAGGAAGGTACAGGACAGCAGCTTGGTTGGCAATGCTAACTGCCTTTGAAGAACATGCCAGAGGGTTCTGCCGAGGGGGTCCCTGCTTCTCTACTCCTGAACTCAATTCACTCAGTTTATGTCAGAGTGTTCAATAGTGTCCCTCACAGAGCCCTCCGGTGTCCTGCTAGGCAGTGGTCACCCCCCACTACCCATGCCAGGATGAAGGTCTACAGCTTGGCTTAGTTCTGCTTTGTATTGAAGATTTTCCTGCAGTAAAAGTTAGCTTTCTGGAAATATTTTGTAGAGTGATGTGTCACATATCCAACTCATAGCACTATATTTGTCTGCCATCATTTGGCCTGGAAACTTAAGCAGGAAGACAAGTTAGGGTCCAAATTCAGAACAAACCGTCCCTAAGGAGTAGCGTTCATATTGTGCTGTTCAGTTTTGCTACACTTCCTAAGTTACTGTTAATTCTCAACATAAATCTGCAGGAAGATTTTACCCTCTGCATCAAACTCTTACACAGACCCATTTCTGCTCTCATTTTAGAAACTCCACTCTATTAGGCAAAGACAGGCAGAGACGAATCTAGAAATGCAGACACGGTGCCAAAGGGTTAAATCGTGTGTCAGAGGTGCAACCATAACATAGTACAAGCTTTTCATCATATAAGACATCACCCAGGGACAAAAATATTTGGGGCAACTTTTCTAATTCATCTTCCTGGTGTTAGAAAGAGTCCATCTCTGGTGTTTCTGTCTTTCTACTTTAATAAGGCAATCCATGCCTGCTCTTTTAGGGAACTATTAAAGGTTTATTACCTCTGTTTCACTGTTAATATTCAATTTCTCCATCTTCACTTCCCTTTCCAATCTCCGCCTTCAGATCTGGTCTTGCTTATCACAGTGCCATACAGTTTTGGCCATTGTTTTATAAAACTGTCATTATAAAGATATAATTTGATTAATGAATATAAACAAGTATTTATGTACTTGATACATTCAGTGGGTCAGAGGTAGACAAAAGAAATATGAGGTGGCTCATGTTCTCAATAAGGGGGAAAAGATGTCAGTACTAAAAACAGCTAGAAAAAAATTTACTATTAATAGAGAGGCAGATTACTGTCCGGCTAAGTAATATAAAAGTTTAGAATAAAAAGAATAACTTTCTTAATTAGGAGAGCCTTTCTGGAAAGCAGCATGCCACATTTTTTTTTTTTTAGCAGAAAAGAAATGGAAAAGCATTTCTGAGAGAATGGCTTGGACATCATAAGTAGGGACTGGGGTTGGGAGAGGAGAGCCAGAGGGAGCTCATGTGGCCACCTGGGAGAGACCCCTGTGCTGGGGGAGTTGGGTGTGAGAACCACTTGTGGAGACCTGGAGCTGAAGGATGGAGAGCTATGGAGCCAAGACAGGGATTGCTGGAGGATCCCTAACAGAAAGCAAATGCATGAGAGGAAATGTGGTTTTGTCCAGAAAGGGCATGCAAGACCTTCTTGGAAGAGGATACAGGGCAGGAATGAAACTATAGGTGATTGGACCAGACACCCATTGACGTTCTTTCCAGCCCACACTGAGGAAAATAATTAATGTGATTCTATACAGAGAGGTATAGAGTGTGAGAGGATGGGAAAGAAAGGGAAGAAGAGATAGAGAGGGAGAGAGGAGAGAGAGAGAAAGATATCATAGAAGAAGGAAAGGAAAGAGAAGGAGAAAGAGATGGAGGGAGAGACAGAGACAGACTGACAGAGAGAGACAGAGGCAGAAACACCAAACTAAAGGTGTCATAGAAGAAGTGACATACACAGTGATGTCATGGACCTTTCAGGAAGTAGTAATAACATAAGCAAAAGCATTGAAGGATGGGAAAGTGTGAGACTATAGGAGGAAAATTACTTTGTTTGGAGGGGGGCATGAAAAGAAATCCTGAAGTACATTAGGATGGAGTGTGGGGGAGATTTAACATTTGTCCTTCTACCCCCAAATTCATGTGTTGAGCTCTAACTCCAATTTGATGGTGTTTGGAGATGGGACTTTCTGGAGGTAATTAACTCATGAGGATGGAATTTTTGTGGGTGGGATTAGTGCCCACATAAGAAAAGGCCAGAGAGCTGGCTCACTCCCTTCCCTCCATGTGAGGATGCAACCTAAACTTACCTGCCTGCAACCCAGAAGAGGCCCTCACCAGAATGTGGCCTTGACATATCTAGGGCAGTTTGGAAAATGAGAATACTTTTCTTTATATTGGTCTCAAATTTGTCTTCTAATACTTTGCTCCTTTTGATCCCCTTTATAATCTTTGAGGCTAGAAGAAATAACAGCTTATGAAAATTTGAATGTCAGATCCCAGGCTGAGGATTTGAATTTAAATTTGGAAGCAGTTCATCTAGGAAGTGTAACTATCTTAGTTTAACTCCCGAAGTTATTTGAATAGGAGAATGGCAAGATTATTTCTATCTTGAGGAAGATAAACATGGCACCTGTGGATGAAAGAAAGCCAAATTGAAGAGAAAATCTGGGAAACAAAGGAGAGCATGAAAGGAGAGGTGAAAAGCTCCCTAAAGTGAATACATAACTGCAGAATTCAGGAAGCCTTGCCTATCTATGGGACTCAGTTTCTTTATCTTAAAAAATATGCAAGACAGAATACTTCAAAGATTCTTTCCTTCTATCTCATGATTCAGAATTTTTGGAGTTAAGGGAGATATTTGCAAAGTAAACAGAGTTTGCATTATTGTAGATAAAAAGCTGAGAGGGTCTAGAATGGGAATGGAAAAGTGCTGAATCCAAGAAATACTTCATGGAAGACTCAGAAGGCAAGATGACAGCTTGGCTGTGTAGGCCAAAGGGAAAGGAAGAATTAACCATAATTCAATTCCTGGGTTATGGGACAGAGATGAATCATAATGCTTTTGACCATAAGAGGACTTTTGGAAGCAAAGCTAGTAGGAAAAGGTGGAAATGTGAAAGTCTAAGGTGAGAAGCGTAGGCCAGTGTGTCATGGCAACAGAAATTCTGCTGAAAGGCTTGGGACAGATGTTGTTTTTAGGAGAGGGAGACAAATAAGAATGAGGGAGGCTGTTCCCCATGTGTGAGAATGGAGAAGTCATTTAAAGGAAGAAGGAAGATCAGCCAGCTGGGTAGCAAGGGAGAGAATCACGAGAAGAAAGAAGCCATTTTGTAAAGAAAAAGGCATCTGACAGCAGGGAATCAGCAGAGAGGTTCAAGAGGAAGAGTCCCAAAATGCCACTGCTCAGTGTTCCTGAGAAAAAGTACTTTCAGTGAAGTAAGAGAGCTGGAAAGCACTTTGTAACAAATTAAGGAAATCATTCATTCATTCATTCATTCACTCAATAGAAATTTATCAACCATCTCTTATAAACCTGGTATTGTTCTAGGTACAGGGAGTAGAGCAGTAAAGAGGACACCTGAAGAAATAAGAAAAATGACAATGAGCATTACAATGGAGTGATGTGATAGGTTGGGTGGCTCCTGCCATTTAAGTGATCCGGGATGGTTGTGTAGGAAACCTTGTCAACAAAGACACCAGCCAGTACAGGCCCTGAGGTGGGAAAAATGGAGATGCAGGAAATGTGGAAGAAAGGCCTCTCTCCAAGTGTAGGGGCATAGTTGGAGAAGATTATTATTATGTTACAGGAGTTTGCAGGATCTGGAAAAAGAACAAGGTAAGGAATTTGAACTATATCTGAAGTGAGTTTCTTCTTATAACATATGTCAGAAAGTGATAGGTTTACGTTGGAGTTTGACAGATGCACTTTATTTCAAAGATTATCTTGTCTGTCTCCTGAAAATAATTACAGAGGAATGTAGGTGGTGACAGGCCAGTTGAGAGGGGATTGCAATGGTTCAAATAATTGCTGTTGGTGATTTGGGCAAGATGGTAGTAGAGATGAAAAGAAGATAGATTTGAGGTGTAATTTGGGAGCTAGAATTGTGTCTTGGTTACTTGTCTCTTGTTGCTGGGACAAAATATCTGACACCCAAAATTAAGGAATGAAAAGTTTATTTAGCTCATAGTTTGTGGAGGTTTCAGTCCATAATCAGCTGGCTCCAAGGCAGGGTGGCATAGCACAGGGGCAACACTTCAAGGCAGCAGAAGACAGCAAAAGCAGCAAGAGCTAAAGGGGTGAGCAAGCCTCTTTTCCTCCTTTATATTCCTCCAGGGCAGGTGTATCACTCACAAAATCTCCTTGCCCTCCTCTTACACAGGGAAGATGTTTACAAAGTAAGAACCTTGGTTCCCTGCTAAGTCTCTTAGTTAAAAATTCTAAACTTCTGGAATTGACCCAAGGCATCAGCCATAATGAAAGAATATATTGATGGCTTGAATGGAAGACAGAGGCATACAATGGTATCTTGGTTCATGAACTTTATTTTGATTTTGGAAAAGATGGCCAAGTTTGTGTTTGTGTGGGAAAGATGGCCATGATTGTATGTGTCATCTGATGCAGAGTTTGAAGGCAAAAAAATTTTTTTTTCCAAATACTTCTGCTTGTGAACCAAATTGTTTGCAAACAAAAGTGTTTGTGAACCAAAGTAATACTGTATATTGTGCTTAAAATTTAGGTCATATAAAGTGATTGGGTCAACATCAACAAAATGCATACAAATTCCTTTTTCCAACTCAGTCTTATTCAGCGATTGTCTTGCATGTAAGAGAGTTCGTATTTACTCATCTGTTCAGCATTTATAGGTACCTACCAAGCCTAAGTATCAAGCTGGTTGCTAAACTGGTGAGCAAGAGAGATACAGATTTGAATGAGGAAAATATCTACTTGTTGAATAATTACTCATGAACGCATGAATACATATTATTTGAAGGGCCAAGAGGTAAATATACACAATGGTTTCAAACATAAAACCAGATAGATCTGACCTATCTTGGGTGGTCAGGAAAGTTCCCCTGGAGGTACCTGAAGGATGAAGGCAAAGAGAACACCATGTTCCAAACTCCTGTGGTAGGGAAAAACATTGTGATTCAGAGAACAGAAAAAGGCCAGCATGGCAGGAGCCTGGAGAACAAGCAGGAGAGTGCAAATACCTGAGGGATGGTTGGTTCATAGTCTGATCATGTAGGATTTCACTGACTTTGCTAGGGGATTTGTTCTTTATTTCAAGGGCAAGGAGAGAAAGATGATGGATTAGATTTGGAAAAATTTTCTCTGCTGTAGCAACAAGAATAGACTTGGTCATCACATTTAGGATCCCTAGAGGAACATGTGGATGGGTTAAACCTAAGTTGCATGCACTGCCTTGGGCAGGGAGTAGGGACTGAAACAAAGCTGGGGACCTGTGATAAACTAGGCAGAGAACAGTGCATGCTGGGCGGGTACCACACAGTGCATCACAACAGTTTTTTCAGGTCAGCACATTTCAGTAAGACCAGAATACATTTCCCCAGTGGCTTCATAATAAGCAATATAGCGTTGTCCGAGGCTTCTTATTGCTCTTAAGCTAAAACTGTGAACAAAGTACCTTATAAGACCCTATGTGACCCACTAGGGTCCAGCCCATGATCAATATTTCCTGCCTGCTGTACTCTTGGTTGGCTTCGCCAGGCCCTGTCTCTCTGCTTCCCTTTCAGCTTCATGACTGGGCCAACATCCTGCCCACTGCAGGGTTTGACTTGCTCTTTGCTCTGCCGGGAACTTTCTTCCCCTTGATAATTCTGTCTTAATTACTTTTTACTGTTGCTGGGACAAAATATGCGACACCTAAAATGAAGGAAGGAAAGGTTTATTTCTTACAGTTCTTGGAGGTTTCAATCCATGCTTAGCTGGTTCCAAGAGTGGCACGGCAGGGCTGCCATTCATAGCTGCCACAAACAGCAAGGCATGAATTAGCAAGAAAGAGAAACACACCTTCTTCCCACTGTTACATCATATCCTGGCCCCACTCCTGGGTGGGTGAACACTCGCACCACCATGAACCAATCACAGGTGATAGATTTGGTCATGTTCATAATTGCATGAGGCTTAGGAGCTACTGATGTAAACTATGGCAGTAACTGCTTAGCCAGGTCCTCTGCCTTCCTCAGGCCAGAGATGAACTGTACCTCCTTAGCTGAGTGTTCCATGACAACTCTATGTAGCAAAGGCCCTCTGGATTTGACCTCTGTCTCAGTCCCATATTAGGCATGCAGCTAGTCACTATTTTTACTTGTTTGCCTTTGCAGCATGAGAATGGAAACTTCATGAAACATGGTACCTACCATGAATGTCTTGTTCAGCATGGATTGCTCAGTGCTATAACACTCAGTCAATATTTGTTGGACACGAATAAAAGCCCTAGTCACTGGTCTTATTCTACTAAACAAATCTTACTTCAATTTCAGGATAAGTTACTGGCAGCATAACTCTGTAATCCACCATTTAGAAAATATGTCGTATGTTGATTTTCCTTCTTATACCCTTCTTTTTGAATCTCCAAAGAGATAGCATCCCCTTTACTCATCTTGGTGATGAAATTGCCTGTCACCTTTTGGGCTTCATCAAATCAACTCTAAAACATTCAAGCAAGTCTCTTCTTTGTATAGTGCATTTCAAATGCTATTCTCTACTCTGAATTAAATGTTAGCCAATGTATTGTTCTCTTTGCTTTCCCATTGGAACATTATTATTTAGTTGGTAGAATGAAGATGTACACAGATCTCTGAAAGCTTGGCACAAAGAACACCACATTTGCTTTTGGGGAGAGATGCTCATAGAGAGGCAGGGTAGAAGTCCCTTCCTTGATCCACTGCCAAGGGAGGGAGATAGGTTTCTGTTCCTCATGTTCCAGGTGTTCTCTCCTTTGTCATCTGAGAGTGGCTCAAGACATTCACTGCTGCCATCTCTCCCACACTTGTCAGACTGGCCAAGCACTATGTGTTGGAATTAATCCTGATGGCTCAGTTTTTGGCTCTGTGAGACACGTAACCCCACTAAATTTAGTAGCTGGCAGGGCAACAGATAACAAGAATGGAATGGGAGGTTTGACCTTCTGCCACATCTGGGGCCTCTTATTCTTAATCTGTAAGTCAAAGCTTTAAGCCTTTTCCCTCACCAGTGGGAGGAATTCCTGAACTCCCTCCTCCCTTTCTCCCTGCCCACTTGGAGAGGCAAAGAGGAAGAGATGGGAGGAGACAGAATATCCTCAGTGACCTGAGAGGACATTGTGAAAGCCTGGCATTTGCAGAAGAGCAACATAAAACTTTTCCAAACAAAGGAAATCTGGCCTTTAAACTTTATCTGTTAGTACAACACAGATTCCCACCTCGGTTCCAATAGTCTGCCAGATGTTTCTTGTTGTTTGGACATGTGGGGGCTCTGGTCAACTTGATTTTATTGCACTTTTAAAAAACCTAAACCATATTTGTTCTAACAATAGCTTGACACATTAAAAAGCTATAGTTATTAGAACAGTGTGGTAGTAGGGTAAGATCAGATATATAGACAAAATGAAATGGGCCTGTAAACACAGTCACGGAGATGTTTAAACTGCAGTCTGTACCAGAGACAATATCACAAAACCATGAAAAAAGAGGGTAGAGAATGAACCTAAGTCATGGGAAAAAATAAAATGAGATGTCTAGCTCATCCTGTATGCAAATATAAGCTCCAAAGATATTAAAGACCCAAAATGGTTTTTAAAATGTTTGAAAAACAAGATACAAAAAAATATACTATAGAGTAAAAGATATTGAAATTTGACTATAGAAAAATTATACTTCTTTTGTGACAAACACCTAATGTAAAACATGACCTACTATAAAAAGTTAAAATATAGCAGAACCAGACATATGACTCTCTTTTCTTTAATAAATAAATGGTGAGAAAATGAGAGGAATGACTACTATTAGGGACTAGGAGAGATTTAGAGGCCACAACAGCCAAATGAAATATGAGACTTTGGACTCTGAGTCAAACAAAGGAAATATGGAAGGATGTTTTGGAGTCACTTGAAATATTTAATACTAAGTGGGTATGCAGGGATTGTAAAAGATTATGGTTAATGTTTAAGGAATACTGTTGAGGGTTAGATCTAGAATGACTCCCCAAACTCTCCTGGGCTCAGAGATGGGGCTTTTGGAAGGTGACTAGATCATAGAGCACCCCTGTGGATTAAGTCATGATGGGTTCAGAACTAAATGTGCTTTGGGGAGGTGGAGTCTGGACAGAAGAGAGGGGTCACTGGGGGTGTGTTCTGGCCGGTTAGCTCCCTCCCCAGCCCCATCCTCCTCTCTTTGCTTCTTAGCCCCTGACCTAAGCTGCTGCTCATTATCCAAGCCCTTCCACCATGCTGTTCTGCCTTGGAGCCATTCAGCCAGACACTGTAAATGTGAACCAAATAAACCTCTCCTCCTTAAAGTTGTGGGTGTCTGGGCTGGGGATTTAGCTCAGTGGCATAAGCGCCTGCCTGGCAAGTGTGAGGTCATGAGTTCAATCTCTGGTACTGAAAAAAAAAAAGTTGTGGGTGTCAGGTATTTTGTGTCCATGACAAGGAAAAGTGACTAAGACCAATACCAATGATATTGTGGTTGTATTCTTTACAAAATCCTTACATCTTTAAGGTACTAGATGTGAATGAAATTTTATGATGCTTGGCATTTCCTTTAAAATAATTCAGCAGGTGGGTTAGAGAGGGTAAGGGGAGGGGAATGGGAAAAAGGAGCTTTGCCCTGTGTTCTTAATTACTGAAGCTTGGTGTGAAGTGTACATGTAAGAACATTACATTATTTCATTATATTCATTTGACATTTTCCATAATGATTTCTTAAAAATATGAGTTAATGGATTTAGAATCATGTTTGGCCTATATGTAAACATAGAATAAAAGTTACCTGTTATTATGACATGAATATTTTACAAAGACAAGTGCCACAGACAATGCTAGTAAAAGTATGTATTAGTATAGTCTCTACAGAGAATGATTTGGCAATGCCTAATTTTTAAAAAGGCAATAGGTGTTTAACCTAGTTGTTCCAGTTTTAAGAACCTATCTTTCAAACATTTGTACATGTATGAGATATTATGAGTAGTCACTGAAGCACAATTTTAATTATGAGAAATTAGAAACAATATAAATGTAACTCAGTAAGAAACTAGTTAGATAAATGTTGGTCCACAATTTAAAAGGAATACTCTGCAGCCAATAAAAAGGAAGAGAGGAGAGAAAAACAAATCGCTCCATATGAATTGATATAAAATGGTCTTTAAGATATTTTTAAGTGGAAGAAGCAAGACATATAACAAATACATAGTATACTAACTTTTAAATTTATAAACCATGACTGTAGAGAAACCATGACTGTAGAGAAACGCGTAAACTATTTTTATATGCATATAACTCTTCAAAAGGATACTAAAATATTGCTTTTCCTTAAAGAAGTGAAATTGAAAGAGGGAGAAGGAAGAGATGTGAGAGACTTTTCACTGTGTATTCTATATCATCTGAGTATATTACCAATTTAAAAATAAGAAGATTTATTTGGAATGTATATAATATCTTGTACTATTGTGCTATCCTAATAAATGGGTAATAGAAATATAAGTAAACCAACAGAAAAAATAAACAAAGGATATGGTAAAAGAAAACTTACATTCATAAATATGTGAAAAGGTAAACTTACTAATAACCATTAAGTGAAAAATAAAAGCAATACTTTTAGTTTTATTTATTTTCTAACTGTAAGATTAGAAAACTTTAGCATCAGTGATATATATTGGCCAAAATGTGAGGAGAATGACCCTATCATTTTATGCTGCTCTATAAGTCACTTTGGAAAAGTGACTTGAGCAAAATAGAAATTCTGTACACCCTAGACCCATAGATTCCAAGATTTAGTATGTTTCTTACACAAGGAATTATATGTGTGGTAAACAAGACATGGGCAAGAATGTTTATTATACAACTATAGGAAGTAGTAAAAGACTGGAAAGAACCTAAATATCATCATTACGTATATCTAAAATATATTAATAAAACTCCAGGATTTTAAAATAAAAAGAGCCTAAATAGCCATCAATAGTTGATTGCACAAAGAAATGTGAAAAACTAGATTTACTAGTTTAACCTGGACAGATTGTCAAAAACCCAATATTAACTAGAGAAAAAGGTAAGTTGCATGAACTATACGGAATAATGCCATTTGTTTAAACAACAAAATATGTGTGGCACACACATTGTATAAAGTGTACATATTTTAATGGATTGGGAGGATCTATATCCAACTAGTGAAACTGATTTCCCTTGGGTGAGGGAAGTGGACTGGATAGAAGGAACTGTGTAGAATCTGAAATAGATTTTTAAAAGACCTTGAAGAAAATATCACCAGATATTAATCATCGCTAATTCTGGGAAATCCGACTATGAGAATTTGCTTCAGCTTTTTTTTTTTTGTATCTTTTAAATTTCTCAAGAAAAGGGAGAGGAAATGGGAGAAAACTTTCTCAGGCAAAAAGAATAATGTAGATTTCCCTTTGAGCTTTGGAGATCTCAAGCAATGTGTGCTTCCCTTGTGAAAGAGAGAAGCGTTGAGCTCATGCTTGGCTTCCTCTGGTAGGAACTTGGCTTAAGACCGCTCATGTCCCTCTTGGTGATTCCTCTTCCTGGCCCACACCACAGATGACAAGAGCACTCTTAGGAAACACAGTTATTTCCAACCCTGGGAGGTTAAGTTCTTTGCTGCCCACATGGGACAGGATTTGAAAACAAAGAATTTCCCTGACCATGAGTCATAGATTTTAAATTCTACACTCTGTGTAAGTGTATTAGATTACCATTATATTGTCCTGGAAAACTTTCTGTGAAATAGGAAATAAATAATATAAAATGAGCTAAATGTGGATCAGAGGTAAAATGCATTTTAAAGGAGAAGTTCTGAGCCAGTTAAGTGTAAACACATTTTCCCTGAAAGAAAAAATATCAGTAGATTTTTCAGAAAAAAGTTTTCAGATATAATTCAGAAAAATTTCAGATAAAATGACAAGTTGATTGGTATACATATCTAGGAGTCAAAGGCATTCTGCTCCCTTCTGTTGTCCCTGTGATTAGGGCCAAACCTGAGAGTGGGAAATGATACCCCCAACCCATGCAATGACATACGGGTGGGAGCAACTTGGGTCTTGTGCTGAAGGGCTGCTGTCAAGAGTTGTCACTGATACCACACTAGAGCGCAGGTGTGAGCAAGAAGAGCTGAACTGTATTGCAGAGCAGACATTTGGATCAGTGAGCACTGAACAGTGCCTTTTTTTTTTTAAATGTTTTGGTACAATCAGAGTAGCTTATGGCACCATTTAGCTGCCACCAAACCTAGCTGTCATTCTTTTGACAATGATAGAATAATATAACCATTCAGTGTTAAGAAATGAGATGTGCTTGCTTCGACACCATTGTTTCTGCAAAGGAGAACAGAACCAGGTCAGAGAGAATCATCATCAGCTGGTAGCATCAGTTAGGAATGATGAGCTGGGCATAGTGGCACATGCTTGTAATCTTAGCCTTCTGAGAAGCTGAGGCAGGAAGATTACAAGTTTAAGCTCAGCCAAGGCAATTTAGTGAGACACTGTCTTTAAAAAAATAGTGCAAAAGGAAAGAGAGTTGTTTGGGGAGGTGGAGCCTTGACACGTGTTGGAGCTCCAGGGGAAACACGACCCAGCAGTTTGTTCTGAGCATGGGCCATGTCTGCTCTCAGTTCCATACCTTCTGCTTCCAGGTGAAGGGAAACTCACTTCTCCTGGTCCTCAATCACTTAACCTCTTATGATACCTGATACTAAAATTTAGCACATTAGCAGTTGTAGGGATTCCTGCTTGTAAAAATAACTCTTCTTCCTTAAGCTTTGATTTATTGTCTCTGGTTGTTTGGGTTTGGGGGATTTTTAACGAGAAGATAAACTGACAGATGGAAATTCCTTTAAGCCATAAATACCACTAATGTGCCTGTTTGAAAAGACACCAGGACTTAGCAGCAGCTCAAATGTTCCTGCCTTCCCATTGGCTGAGGAAAAGCCACGTCCCACTAGAAGCAGTGTAGGCGCCAGGGCCTGACCTGTGCCTGGAAGCTCCAGCACTTCACAGCCTCTGATGCACAGAAGGGAGGCACAGGGTGACAAATTAGTCTACCCCAGTTGGCTGCTGCAGTGGAGGCTGCTTTACACAGCACTCTCCTGAAGTTTTCTTATCTCTTTCTTGAGTCCCCTCTGTTTCTCCTAGCAGGCCATAAGCTTTCATTTGAGGGCTCAGTGGCTAAGTTCCTCACCCCTGCTCTGCTTCCCAATACTGTGTCTGTCTTTTTACTTAATCATAGTGCAGCTCCTGGAAAGGGTGAGCTGAGAGCAACCGTTTTGTCCTGTTTACCCTCAGACTCTTCCATGGCGTAGCATGCAGCACGTGCCACCGAGTAGGAGAGCGAGAAATGTTTGCCAGTCCGGTTATTCGGTAGTACCAATGCTGTCTGCACACTGACCACCGGGAGCTTCAAACAGCAAACAAATAAACCAGCCAACTGACAAATGCCACTCAGGCCTCACCTGATACCTGCTGAACCCTGATCTTTTGGCTGGGTGCTCAGCACTGGAAAACTGTGAAGTCCCACACATATCTGTGCACAGAAAAGCTTGATACTATGGACCAATGGACTTGTTGCTTCCAAGTGTGGGAAAAATCGACTTGAGTTATTTCAAGGAACAAATATTCTAATCACTGGGATAATACATAAATATATATATGCATGCATACATACATACAAGGGCTGGGGATTGGAGCTCCATGCAAAGGCCCTGGTTTTGATCCCTGGTACAACCAGAATGGGGTAGGGGGGAGGAAAAAGAAGGAGGAGGAAGAAGAATAGGAGGAAGAAGAGGGAAGGAGGAAGAAGAAGAAGAGGAAGAGGAGGGAAGGAGAGGCGAGGAGGGGAGAGGGGAAGGGAGGGAAGGGGGGAGAGAAGGGATGGGAAGGGAAGGGAAGGGAAGGGAAGGGAAAGGAAGGGAAGGGAAGGGAAAGAAGAAAAGAAAAGAGAAGAGAAGAGAGAGAAGAGGAGGGAAAGAAACATACACCAACACATATACAGGTTGGCCCTCATGGTCCTGTCAGGCTAGTTCCTTCCTCCTGCCCAAGGTACTGTACAGTGTGAGCTGTGTTCCCAGAAACTTGTATACACTGCTGGCACAATGGCCTTAAAAAGCTGCCCTTCTCTGAATTACTTTTATCTGTGAAAACAGGGACTGAGCATCAGTGCCTGCCAATTGCTCCTGCGCATCTGAGCCAAACCAGGCTCTCTGAGTCACTGGGACTAGCACCCTTTCCACACAAATTCTGGGCCTGTCTTTCCCTTAAAACCACTGTTACACTTTTGGTAGCTGCAGGTCCAAAAAGCTAGAAACAGCATTGTCTCCAGAAAATGTGTTATTTTCTCATTTGCAGCATAAGCCTGGTTTATGGGAATAATCATGGGAGAAAGAAGGAAATGGCCACCAGACAGTGATAGCCTTGGGCTCAGGGTGAAGCCCTTGGTTTCATTCTGTGGGTTTTCTGCTATGCCTGCTTCACCCAGTGCTGATGAGGTTAAATAATTAATGCATGTGAATGTACTTTGCAAGCTCTGAAGCACTGCAGGAGTATAATTAATTATGTTTATAATTACAGGTAATGTAATTATAATTATAATTACTTTGTGGGTGGAAGTAGATATATATACATTCCCATTCTACAGTAGGATACCCTTGGTGGCTATCCTTGGTTAGATTATCCACTTGTATATTTGGGCTCAACTCTCTCTGACTTTTTAATATTGGTGAAACATATGAGACTCTAGCATGAGGAAAAACTTCACAGGGTAAGGGTAGAGAATCTAACACCACAGTAGTAATATTCTTTTGAACTTCCCATTATGTAGATAAAGTTAAGACGATTTATTTATTAGCTTACCTATATACAGTGATAATATTTTCAGAGACCCTATAGTTAAACACAAAAATATACACATGTATGCATGATTTCTGATTGATATACAATTTGTATATTGCTTAAAATAAGGATCAATTTCAGAAATCTGCTGTAATCTACTATAGTCTAATATGATCATGTAGTTACTAAATTATAAATCTGTTCTGTATTCCAGGCAGTACTTGTTTATACTAAGCTAAACTATAGTACTGTATTTTGTTTGTTTAGCAAAATTAATAAACCTAAAAAGTGTCAGACAGTTGCTAGATTCCTTCCACTAACATGCTTAATCTTAGAAAATGAAAGTGTAGACCCACAAGTGCAGCACGAACTAAAAGAAGGTGAAGCCCTGCTTGGAATCCATGGTTCGTCAGAGAACTCTGAACAGTTACAAGTACTAGAGCCACAGTTGTTGTTTTTCCCATTTGAAAAGTCATGGCAATGGCCAAATATATATTTTCCAAGCAGCATTATTCTAGAGTCTCCCTGCTTGAAATTGCAAGATTCTGAGAAGCAAAACATTGCATTTCTTTGGCGTCTCTGACCTGCTGCCATTGTTCCTTACCCACTGTTAATTGTTGTTAATTTCTAACACATCATTAATTATTTGCCATTAAAGATGTGGGAGATGGAAATGCCCTTCACTCATGGGTGATCACACGAATGAACCATTAATAATTACCAAAAGTGTGCTATTTTGCATGTGAAAAGTGAATTTGAGCCATTTGTATGGACTTCAGTATATCTGTATTGCTGGGCTGTGACACAAGGTCAGCGTGGGTTGGGACACCACGAATGACCTAGTCTGGCTAGGAAGAATCAGTCTCCTCTTGCTTCCTTAATGACTGTAACATTTGGCCTCTACAGCTTGATAGACTCTTCAGAGAACTTTTTCTCTTTGCAACTTTTTCCTTCTTTGTAAAAGAAGCCTGGGGGTGGAAGAGTTTCCTCTGATGTCACAGCCAAAGTCAGGCACACAATTAGTATTTAAGTAGAGCTCCCAACTCCCACTCCCATTCAGCCACCAGACCATGCTGGGAGGGGAGCAGGTGGTGCAGGGAGGTGTCCACTCCCACCTAGGACTTTCTGAGAACTGAAGTCAAGGCCATTTCCTTGACATTGGGTCCCTAAGATATAAGAAAAAATACCCAGATGGCTAGATATTGTTGAAATTTTAATGCAGTGCTTATCTGGAAAGCTCAGAGATTCTTCTTACAAGTTTATAGCAATATTGAGATTTAGACATTTGATTGGAAAAGAGTATCAGACCTGATCTCTAGGTTTAATCACCCAGTAGAAAAATGTTAGCATATTGACCAAGATTTGAAAAAAGCTAGTGAAACAATATTTTATAGGTGCAGATATAAGCAGTGAAATCAAGACAGTTTGGATTCTATAGTTTAAACTTAAAAGTTGTTGCAAAGAAAATACTTAAGTTTTTTTTTTTTTTAAAATTTGTATTAGTACATGTTTGCAGTTCATAGTATCTACATTCCTTGTGGGGAGGTGGAAAATGTATATAACACATCTTAATGCTTTTATCCCTCCCCTCCTACCTTTCCTTCCAGCTCTTTATCCTCTTCCCATTTGAGAAAGGTCTATCTCCCTCCTTACTGTTACCTAACTGGCTCGTTATTTGTATTTCGAGTTTCTCATACAAAAAAAAAAAAAAAAAAAAGTGATATTTAAGCTTATGAGTCTGAGTCATTTCACTTACCAGTATGGTCTTAAGGTGAATTCATTTCCCTACAAATGACTCAAGTTTATCAAGGATAATATTTTGAAGGTGACGATTCTTTCCTTGTTTTGTTAACAAGACAGAAAGCATCAAGAGACTCTCTAGCGGTGATTTGAGTATTATGTCACTCGGTGGGGTGGTGAGGGCTGTAGAATTTTGTAGTTTGGTTCTATTTGTCATCTGGACTGTGTTGTCAAGAGCAAGGGCAGAATCTCCTTATTCCTTCCATTTCTTCCTTGTCTTTTTGTTCTTCTGTGCTAGCATACTGGGGAGGTCTAAGGGGCCGTCTCTGCTTCCTGCATAGAAAATCGGTAAACCAGATAGCGTGGGGCATCATGTGACATTAGGGACGAGTTGGAAGTCTAAACCAAGGGCTGTTTCTTAGAAACCCATTTAACCTTCACTCCCCCATTCTTTCTCATCTGTACAATGAGGCGCTGAAAGGTTACCTCTTAAGGATTATCAGGTTAGAGTCTAAGCTCTGAATTCTCCTGTAATGTCCTCCTGTCATTTTAATCATTTCATTTTATTGCTACACAACAATCTATGCCCAGCAAATTTCACTTTTTATTTATTCTTGCTCTCACTCAAGTATATGTAGGCTGTGGGAAGTTTTTCTATTAAAAGTAACGCTGCAATAAATATTTTTCTACCAATATCTTATGGGTATTTTAAAAAATTTCTCCAGTTTCAGTTTTTTAAAATGGGGCCAAATTAACCTCCAAAGTAACTGCACCAATTTACCAGTCTTCATTTTCTTCACCACTCCTCCCCCCACCCCCCACCCCCGCCCCCGTAAACTGCAGTGGGGGAGGGGCTGTCACAACTAAAACTGGTGAGCGAGACCCAAGTCTTTGTATCTCTGCTCCCATTGCTTTCTTCAAATCTTTCCCATCCTGGGGACCTTCTCTTTGGTAAGAAGTGAAAGGGTAGACTCTACCTTGAAATCATGTTTTTGCCCAACGATGTTGTCTCTGTCCGAAATGTTTATTTCTTGAAGGGGCTAGGCTTTGAAAATATACGAGTCACTAAAAGAATTCTTCTGTTTAATACTTTTTCACTCTTTCCTTGAGTTAAAGAATACAGGCATATCCAGCTGCTTGAGAAAGGGGAAAAGAAAGGTCAAGAGGGGGAAAAAAATGTCAGAGAAAAAAATCAGATCGTATCTTTAAAATAATATTTAAAATTTTGTATCCTTTAAAGTAATGAATGTAACAATTTGATTTTATTGAAAATAATAAAATTGTAGGAAGCCTAAACTCTCTGGGTCATCTCTTACATAGGGCCACTGTTTTTATCACACTCGTTATTCCTGCCTTGTATTATGGGATAATACTTCATTATTTGTGTGTTTTATATTTCTTGTAGGAAGGCACTGGTCTAGAATTTGGTAGACCAGCTGAGTGTATATCCAATCCGGGATATGACAAGAGGAAATCCAAGAAACATTTAGAAGGGGAAGAATTTGAAGTGGACAATCGGGATGAAAAGTTTAGGAGTGGTTAGGCCAGAGAAGCAAGAGAAATGTTTATTCCTTTGATAAGCAGTGAGAGAGGACTGTGACTTGGGTCTGACAGGTAGAAGAGGATGAATTTGAATTGGGAAGATATTCCCAAGAGATATTCACGCTGAGAGATTTTCTTTTCTCTAAAGCTAAAGCCAGGAGGGACCAATGCTTTTGTTGTTTGTGTATGTTCTGCGGAGACACTTCTACCATGTGGTATGTTTCTCCTGCCCATGCTGAGTGGCAATTGCCCTCCTTCCAGCCTTCAGCATTCTGCTTGTGCGGTGCTCTGTGTTTTCATCTCAAGTCCTGAACGTCTGACCTTCTCATATGAGCGCGCATGTACACACCCCTCCCGAGAGGGAGGGTTCGCTTCCTTCTGCACTCCTGGAACTGCCTCCTATTAAGTCACGGGTGGGCATCCTCACCCGGGAGCCACCTTACCACAGACCTGCCGTGTATCTCAGGCAAGGTAAATTGCCTCTTTACCAGGTGAACATTCTTGGGGGGTTCTCAGTTGCTACAGTAGTAGAATGAATCCCAGCTCCTTCTTTGTATCCCTATGGCACATGGGGATTCCTTGCCCCCATTCAAAATTTTGGAAAAATGAATGGTTCAGCCAATTTTATTCAGTTCCCCAACTTTCACCTTCCACCACATCAAGACTGCAGATACCTTAGGGCTGACTGCACCCCCTGTTCTGCCCAGCAGCCAGAGAGACACAAAACAAGGGCATCTAAAAGTTTATTTGGAACACTTTTTAAAACAGACTGCTTTGACTTATCAGTGATGTCCCATTTCTAGGACAAAGAATTATTGCTCCGATCTCATAGTTGCTCTTTTCAAGGAGTCGAGTTTAAAGGTTATGAGGAGCTATTCAAACTCATTTATTTCTAGTTCCCTTCTCCCTTCCTGCACTGCGTTTCAATGTGCAGTGGAACTCCTGTTCAGTCATAGGCCAGTTAAAGCTAGGGTTCCAGGATTTTACAAATGGAGGCTCATTCATTTATTCACCCTTTCAGCCAACATTTCCTGAGCACCTTGGCATGCTAAGCACACATCCAAATAGACCAAATAGACGCTGGAAGTCAAAGGCATCCTGAGAAATGCCACCTGGAGTGGAAGCCAGTTGCAAACAATTAGCTGTGGCTAACTTGATGCAAAGTGCCCATTATTTGCTCCCTCCCCCGTATTTGTTACTCTTTTGTTTCTTGTTCTCTTTTTTTGTATGTTTTCTCTTTTTCACATCATACGATGCCACATTATATGTTATATACAAAAGTCTAGCTTTGTCCTTTCTTGTTTCTTCTACTTATTCCGCAGTAGAAATAATTTATTGATGGGGGAAAGGCAAACCACTACCCTGCCCAACTCAAGGTCATGGTCACATTTTTAAATATTCTAGAGTATTTTGGAAGAATAGAAAAAAAGTGCATAAACCATTTAATGAATAAATAAAACTATTGGAAAAAGAATAAGGGTTTATGGCTTAAAAAGAAGACATATTTTTTGAACAAAAATCCACCTCCTGGATTAGTCAGGATTGGCTGGGTTTTGTTGCAGTAATAACATCCGAACACCAGTGGCTTAATCCAACAAAAGTTTATTTGTTGTTGATGCTAAATGTCAACATGGTCCAGTGGAAGTCAAGCTGAGGAATTTAGGTTATCAAGTACTCAGTCATTGCAATTCCTGCTTCTGAGATCACTTTTGGAGTGAAGGAGGAATACAGAATTCCCTCTATTGTCAATCAAATGCTTTGGCCTAAAAGTAACACAGAGTAGCGAAGCTCAGCTCACAATGGCATGCAAAGTTAGATGTACCATCTAACTGCAAAGCACCTAAGCAGCAAGCCTCTCAACGCCTGTAAGAAGCAGACCCTTTATTTTTTGTGGCACTAGTAATGTCCACAACAGCACTCAGGATGACCAAGTTGAAAGTGAAGTCTATGGAAAATCCCAAATGTTTGACTGCTGTGCTTGAAGGACAAGTGTAGGACAAGTGACTTATGATTTGCAACATCAGGCCTTTCTCCTCGCTTCTCCAGTTGCTGTGCTGCAAATGTGTTTCTTTGGCTCCCCACCCTCTTGAAACTTCATGGTACTCTCTTCCCTGGATCCCTGTTTATAAGGCTACCATCTTAGACTTATGCAGGACATTTTATCTAGTAAAATGTCAGTCTTAAATTACTCAGAAAATTCACCCCTAAGATTGAAATACTACTCTTAATTTACTCCTTTAATTAACAGAGGCTGGAGTTTGTAAGTCTTGGGCTATTAGGAAGCAGAAGTGTTCTGAATCAAGGTTGGGAGGCTGTCTCTCCCTTTGACAGTAAGGTGGAGCGAGGCTGCCAGCCAGATATCAAGGGTGACAGGACAGCTCTGTAATGTGGCCAACAATCTGTATACATAGCCAAGTGCACCACCTCCCTTGGACATATACTTTCAAAGTGAAATTACCTTTATGAGGTGTGCAACTGTAAAGGTTTTTTTTTTTTTAGATGTTTTTACATAATGTCCCAAGAGTTTATAGACAAGTGACTTTTGGGCAGCTGTAAACTAATTACCATACACTTCTAGACTTCCAGCAACCCCAAAGACAAAGGCCCTAACGGTTGTGCACTAAGAGTGGGTACGTGCTCATGACTAATCCTTTGATAGGGGGCAGTCTAAAAGCGGAGAAAGCTGACAAAATCAGCCTAACACAGTTTTAATAGTTAAAACTGTGTTAATAGTTGAAACTCCAAATCCAGGGTGATTCTGGGTTTGTGCCTTAGCTTTCCACTTATAAGCATGTGTGACCTTGAACAAGTTATGTAACATCTTTAAGCTTTAATTTGCCATAAGATGAAGATTAAAATAGTATTTTTCTCACATGCTTATAAAAATTAAATGGGACAATGATAGCATAAAGCCTGGCTAATTCTAAGCAGTCAGAAGACATTAGCTATTGCCAGTTTCTGTGATTATTAAATATTGTTCAAGGTAGCTAGAATGTATTGAATATGCACCACAAGCAAATCACTATGTTTAAGAAAATTGGCCTGAATGCTCAATTTAAGGGATTTGTAAATGTGTGTGTGTGTGTGTGTGTGTGAAATGAGGGGGGCTGAAGGAACGATTCAGGAGATAAGAGTAAAATGGAGAGAAAAGAAGCAGGATAGAAAAATTGTAAAATAACTAGAACAAAAATAGATAACATTTAATGGTGGGTTTACTCTGTAATAGGCATTTTATATAGACAGATTTAGACATAACTGATCTCATGTACTGTTCACATAACACTACTGGTAGGTATTATTATTTTAATTCTACATTTGAAGAAAATAAGCCTTAGAAATATCAATTAAGCTGCAGTGTCTGACATGTGTGGCTCAGGACATGGAGGGGCTGTGTGGTCCAGTTGAGCATAGGAGAAGACTAGCTGAGTGATACATCATATACCCGGTGCCCTAAGGAAGCCCTGTCCACCAGCACAGGAGGCCACTGCCTGTGCCACGTCCAAGGCCACATAGTCCTTCACAGTGTGCACAATGAGATTGTCTCGAGATGGTGCCCATGTCATCCAGAGGCTTGAAAACCAAAACACACATTCAGGTTGTGCTGAAGCTCAGCTTCCAATCACGCAGCAAGTCCAGAACAAGCCAGGAAATGATAGTCAACAGCAAACCACCTTTGCTTCCGGAATGCCAGTGAAAGTGTCACAGTGATCCATGGTTGACCACTAGATGGAGCCTTGCGGGACACAGTGACAAACCTGAGGACCACAGATGGAACCCAAACCAGCCTCCTTATCCCTCTGCCTCCAGAGCACAGAGAAGTTCATAGGACGGGCATCTACATTTCCAACATTACAAGGCCCAGACTCCATCAGTACCATAGTTTTAACCTCCCTGCATGCTTTCATGTAAGTTCATAGATCAAACGTAAAAGTTGGGAAGTGTAAGGAAACTTGGAACCTTGCAGGTTCACCTAGACTTTTGTCTCAGCATTTTGGGGGAAAGCAGATAATCTCCACTTAAAATCTCCGTTAAAATAACTTTGTGGGTTTATCTGAAATTAACACCTCTACAATTCTTGTTCCGTCTCTTAGCTCACCTACTTGAATCTTGATCTTATGGTTGATATGCTCTTTTAACCAGGTAAGAAGAGTATTGATGCATATCTGGATTGTAGACCAAATTTAATGATATCTAGAGTAGGAGCCAGGCTTGGAGTTTAGGTTTTTCCCTTCTTTTATTTGTGTATGATTTAGCGTTCATCCTGCACCAGACACTAAAATGCATTGTTTAATTATCTGAGCTCAACACACCATTTTATAATTCATTAGTCAGTTGCTCTTTGCAAAAGCTTATTTCTTATGAAACAAAAGTGGGAATCATGCAACTGGACTATTTATCTCTCTTTAGGGGTTGGGGGTTAATATCTGATAGCTCATAACATCTTTATTATAATGCATTTATAATGATTTACTGGAATCATTCTACAGTTAAGTATCTAATGTCAAAGCCAGGATCTGGCATGAAATAAAATGCTATATCCTTGGGTAGCTCTAGGGAAAAAAAAGGCCTCAGCCAATATTTTCTGTGTAATTCTACAAACTGTAATAAGGGTAGGGGTAATTGCCTTAATGTCAATTAAGCTATTAATAATGCCCATCTTGTCATTCCTAAATATAGCAGTGTCTCAATCATACATTACTGTCCCCTGTTAAGGCTACACAGAAAAGAAATCACAGCCTATGTGGATGGGGAAGTCTGTCTAGCACCAGTCTGATCTCCTTTAGATAAGGAAAAGTTGGTGGGCTCATTTATGTGTTTTCGATGGATAATTTTTACTTAGACATGTGTGTGTGTGTGTGTGTGTGTGTGTGTGCGCCAGCATGGGCAATACTCACGTGCTGGGTGAATGTGGCCAAAAGCACTGACTGCCCCTGTTGCTATTCTGCTCCTGGATGACTAGGAAAAATGCTCTCTACCAGGGCAAGAGTTCCAGGAGCCGAGCTGCAGACTGATGGGCCAGACGGTCCTCTAACAACCACACACACTCTTCAGCATCAGGGTTCTGCACTGTTGCTCCCAGGCTGCATGGATGCACACAAGTTCCTCAAGGACAGACAGACTCCAGGGAAAGAAAACGAGGCTGAGACCTGGTCACAAGTAGAGAGGTCAGTGGTTCATCAGCAAGTTTCAGCAGACAAGGTCAAGGCTAATGGTACATTTGGAATAGGAAATGGGAAATGAGCTGTAGGCTTTCGGTGAATGAAGAGAATGTCACCAACTCTCTTTAGTCAGCCCTAAATCAGGACACTTATTTTACAGAGAAGAAGCAGGATGAGACTCCTTCAGTTGGCACTTACAATTCTCCCGGGTGAAGGTTCTGAGCAGCCACTTCCTTCTGCCCCTGTTATTGGCTGTCTTGGTGAAGTGAACTTCTACTTGATGATATTTAGAGCTCATTAATTTGCCCCAAGGAAGCCTA
The DNA here is from genome assembly GCA_004027455.1 of Hydrochoerus hydrochaeris. Lineage (NCBI taxonomy): Eukaryota > Metazoa > Chordata > Mammalia > Rodentia > Hydrochaeridae > Hydrochoerus > Hydrochoerus hydrochaeris. Next base: position 160,626 of record PVLA01001119.1, read on the forward strand.
CTGTATGGCAGTTTAATGACAGAAACCTGTTTTAATGCAAATGGACATGTAATCCCACTAAGACACTCTGAGGGTATAAATTTAAAACAATTGCTAGGAAGTGACACCATAGTTTAATAAGATGGAGGGCTAGTTTCGAGTTCCTGGTACACCCAGGGGACCCTGCTTGAACACCCAGCCTTGGCGGTTTTAGTGCAGCTGGCGGTTACCATGGCAATTAAAAAGGGAGGGGGCCTGAGGCTAGGAGAGCACCTCTCAGGTGCAGGGAGCTGAGCTCCACAAGGTGGGAGGGGTGGGAAGGGAAGAAGGCACAAATGTGGAGGTGAGCCGGCTCTTCTGCTCACTAGTACTCGGGGCTCAGGTTGGGCAAATAAGACTGAGATCCAGGAGGTAGCTTTGAATCCTGGCTGATTATAAATGTCCAACCCAAGCAAATTCTTGCAGAAAGAACACAAAACCTTGTCTGAGACCCTATTTCTCCCAGTAGGTGAAGGGTGAAGCCTGCCTCTGAGAGGGGTAGAGGGCATGCGACAGAGGTGGGAATTGCTTGTGAATATTTGCCAGGTTATAATGCTGTTGGGTACTACATCATTCTCCAGAGAGACCTGAATAAGGTTATTATGGGTGAAGTCATTTTTGTAATAAAGTTGGCTGTAACTCTGGGTCATAAATCATGGTTTCAGGTACTAAAAAAATTACTAAACATGCCTCTGTTACCACATACTGTCCTCCTTTTAAATACTTTGATTTTACTACAAATCTCCCATTGACTGAGATGAGGAAATACATACAATGAGCAAAGGATTCCTTCCTTCACTGGCAGCAGCCCTGCTGGGATCTGGGCCTCCTGGAATGATTTCCTGAGGTGTGATGTTATTTATGGTGTGCTTTCTCTATCAAAAAGGCAAACAGCATCTCAAGTGACCCCAGAGCATTTACATCAGTGCTTCTCTTGCTAATTGATTCATTCCCTGGCAGGGCCCAAGCCATGGGCTGTTAGCTGGACACACTCTTTCCTAGCTGCAGGCCCTGTGGATTGAGGTGCATAATAAGTAAAGATGTTAATAAAATTGTTAAATGTCAAAACTGCAAAACCCACACCCATTTGGAGCCCAGCAGCTCTTCTGGAATGATTCTGTGAAATACCATCTCCTCCCCTCATCATTTTCAGTCTAAACTTCATAACCTTTTTTAAGTAAGGGGATTAAGACCTGTTATTAACAATACAGATGTTTTAATTTCTTTCATAACTTCTTCCTTTCAAATAAGAATCTGGCACAGAGTAAAAAGGAAGGTTATCATACGAAGTGCATTTCAGATGTAATAAAGCTGAAAGGAGAGGGTGGCCGCAGTGGCAGTTGTAAGAGGGACGAAGTGTGGATCTCTATAGCTCAGTGGCTGCAAAGCAGAAAATGAAGATTGTAAAAACGTCACATAAAGAAAAAATGCACAGTGGATTCGTTTTGCGATGCCCATAATTCAGTAATGCCTTTAAGTAGCTAGAAGAAATATAATAAATGTTTTTCCACAACATTGATCATACTGTATCAGAGGAAATATTAGTGTGCAGGGAGCCATGATTATACTGGTAGTAATTCTCCGTGCAGAAAACTAGTAGAAGATGGGACCCTTTATGGGCCGAACTTTTATTGGCTGCAGTTATTTACCTTTAAGAATACGCCTAATACATTGTCCTATAGCTAAATATTTTTGTGAAAATTCAAACCAGCATGATCAGTAAATCAGAAATCCTGCCACCATTTTATAGAATTTATATATATATATATTTTCCTGCAGATGCTCTGATATGTTCCAGAATCCAAAAAAAAAGAGCCAATTGACCATGTAAAAATTCTAGAAGGCCTGTAAAACGGACTCTTCCTCTGCATTCTGAACTCAGATAGGAGCAGACAGTTTTATAGCGTGTGATTCCATACAAATGCTGCCTGAATCTATAACATTTCTTTAAAGAAATTAAATGGATTATTAGATTATATGCTGTAGTAAAACTATACCTGGAGCTGAACTGGGGGTCGGGAAAGGAGGTGCATGATGTGCACCTGCTCCCCCCCACCCCGTTTTCTTGAAACATTCATGGAAGCTTTGCAAAGCAGGCTTTTTCCTTGAGGGAGGAGTAAAGACATTACTTTTTCATGCCAGCCTCTTGCTCCTCAGACTGGCAGGAGCTGGTAATGCGTGACAGTGGCAGTGGCAGTGTTGGTGCAGGAGGTCCCTGCATGCTAAGGGAAAGTTCCTCCTTCACTCCGCAGGGCTCCTGCTGGCTTCCAGAAATCATCCAATCAGGGTTCTAGGGTGCATGAGATAAGAGCTGGGTCAGCCTGACTCCTGCAGAATTAAAAGGAGAGGTGAGAGGAGGGCATGCTAGTCCTCCATATATTCCCGATAAAATCCTGCTGTGAAAAGGACTAAGAGATGCTGGAAGCCAGAGGAAGAATCTCAGAAGATACTCTGCGAACAGTGCTAACAGTGTGAGGAGACAGGCATTCTGCAGAATCTGGATAACCCAGCTTGCAGCTCAAAGGCTTTGTGAAAGCAAAGCAAACTGGTTTAAGGATGCAGAGTCACCTGCTCTGTCTCAAGGCCTCCGTCCCCTAACTCTCACTGACACTAATGGGAAGCATTTCCCAGAGTGGAAGGAGGCCATCACGTCTCTTTGTCTAGGGTTCTTTGCTTAAGGCAAATCACAAGTTTCATCATATAGGTCACCTTCCATCCAACACATTTCCTGCGGCACAAGGCAGTGTTAGCCAATAGACATTTGGAATTTTTACAAAACAGAATTAGACCTCGAGTTTAATGTTTTCTGTTGGGTCGATTTTTCCCCCTTCATTTTCTTTGTTTCTGACTCCTTAGCAAGGAGGTGAAGGTTCTTCCCCTTTCCAGAACTTTATAAAGAGCCAGGTGATTGAGAAACACTCCAACACCGAGAAATAGCGAGTGCAGGTGATGGTCTCTGAAGGAGTGGCACATGGAAAGTTCAAAAGTGGTCACCTGGTGCACTCTGCATTGCAAGAACAGGCATAATGTACAGGCTCAGATGACGTCACTGGCTTCTGTGGAAGTTCCTCCCCCACACAGGACCAGGGAGGTGTTTTAAGCATCATTGCACAAGTGATGATGTTTTAGGGCATCAATGGCAGCTGGCCAATTTTTGATTATTAATGAAAAAAATTTTGTTGTATTCAGTTAATTGCTGGCTGTTGAAGGAATGCAATTTAAAACAAGAATGCTTTGGAGCTGGGTATCTGTTTGAATCCCCTCTTTAGCGTATTATGACAGTAACAGCAGCCCTGGAAAACTTAATAAAGATCAATGAGTAGATCTGCTCCCCTCAGGCCCTCCTTTCTCTTCCTCCCTCCCTTTATTTCTTCTTTTCTCTCTTCTTCCTTTCCTCCTTTCATTATTTTCTTCTTTCTTGCCTTCCTTATTTTTTGGTTCATTTCTACTTTCCTTTGTTTTCCTTTCCCTTCTGCTTTCCCTTCCGTTCTCTTCATCTTCAATAGCCTGGGGAAAAAATCTTAGAGAAATGTTTAGTGCAATCTCCAACGATAAAAGTGTGCCAGGTCTCAGATGTTTTCCTTCAAGCAATTGACAGTGGTAAAGGTGAAACTTCCAGTTTTGCTGGGTGTGCATTTATGCTTGTAAAAAATAACTCAGTGTGCTTACATAGGGCCAGTGAGACCCTTGGGGAGTATACATACTGCAGTTTAGTAAAAGTAAAAAAAAAAGCCCACAAAAATAACAGAACAACAGACCTTGGAAACTAGATGGTGAATTGACAGAGTGCGTTTTGCTCTACTGGAACACAGCCTGAAATACTGGCATAGATAAAAGAATATATACTGCACTGGATAGTACAGAATAGTATTTGTTTATAATATAAAATTCTTTTTATAGTTTAAAATGAGAAACACTTGTAATAGTTCTAACAGCCGCTGGATGTCACTGTTGCATACTTCTGGTTGCAAAACTCCCTATCTAGAGGGACAATTTGAAACTTGCTCATTTTCAGAGCAGCCAGGATGCTCTACCCTTTGCTTGAGGCTTTTCTCCATTCACTGCAGCTGGCCCAATTCTCAATTATGCCACTCTGTTGGGAATTCTAATTCAACAAGGATAAGATTCCTCAAGTGATTATTTTCTTCATTATTTAAAAAGAATACAATAATTTTCTAGTGGCTCCCAACATTGTGTGTTAATTATAACTGGCACATTCTGGATACCAAATGATATGAAGTGAAAACGTAACCATAAAATGCTCTGGATTGATACAATCCTCTCCCCTCAGCCCCAAATTGCTTACGATAGTTTCATATCACACTTTCTCATTTGCTTCTCCAGTATGTCTAGTTATCTGCTTTAAAGCTCTTATGGGTAAAAGTTGACCTGTGAAATAAATGGAATGAAGGAATTATTTGCCCTGGCATCCCAGGAGCAAAATGAAAGCAAACATTGAAAGTGTGGTCTAGACTGCTCAATTTGGTTTGCACACACTATGAGCAGAAATTTTGGATTTCTTTTTTTTTTAATTACTTTAAAAATTTCTTGATTCTTAAACCTTTTAATTTCTGTTTATAAAATTCATTTAAAAATCTTGGCTGTTTTGTGCAGTTAACATTATATAGAAATTAGACCTAGAGACTGTTCCAAATCTGAAAAATGCCTGTTCCAGTCCAAGTGCTAGTTAGAGCAGGTCCAGTGAAACAGGTGAACAAACTTGCTCTACAGGTAGAAGTGACCATGTGCTCCAATGGGGCTATCCAATGCAGTCTTTTTCTTTTGAGTAAAACTTTGGAGTTTTTTATTTTTATTTTTATTTTTCCTTGCATGCCTTTGCAATGGGGAAACCAGAGCTGTTCTTGGAGAATTACTGGTCCTAGATTCTGGTGGGGGAAGGGAGGGGTGCTCTGTACTAGTGAATTATCAGAGAGCAGCGCTGCCTACCATCTATGCAATGCTTTGATCCAAAATTTTAGTCATTGTTTCCACATTTAGGGACTGGAATGAACATCAAAGAAGTGGGTGTATGGAATTCACTGAATGCCAGAGAAGTACAATAACATACAGAGGATATAGGCAAATCCCAGTGGCAAAATTTGCTGCCAATTCTTACACATAATAGAGGCCCTAGAGTGACAGTCTCTCTTTGACAAATGCATAATGATATCAACGCCAAGGGAAGGAACTAGCATGCTGAAAGGTGAATAAAAGAGCTAGGAACAATTCAGTGGACTTACACATTTCCTCTGTGTGTTTTCTCACAACTAGGAAAGCAGATGACACAAATGCATTAGGTAATCATCAGACAAGCCTGTGGACTCACCAGCAGGCTTAAATGAACCTGATTCTTTCAGGATCTAGCTCTAAAGTTGAGAATAAAATGTGATTAGAAATCATTCATCTTCTGGAGGAAAAAATTAGGAACAAGGAAAGCAAAAATAGCTCTCTTGTTCTGTCACGGGTAGTTCCAGATTTTAAAGCCCATATGTTGTTTGCTATAACTTCTTCGCCTCCCAGGGCCAATGCATTCCAAATGCTTTAGCTAGTGCACTGCACTAAGAAATCTCTGCAGCTAGGGCTCATTCCTATCTGTAGTCTTTGTTCAAATATGGATTAATTTTGGTTAATTTCAGTGGGTGCACATAAAGTAAAAAGTACAGAACTGAAACCACTGAAATAAGGCCATCATCTGATCATCTAAAAACCTACTTTTCAAGCTCCTTTAAGTTTTATTTTTGAAATAAAAACAATAAAAGGACTATAAAAAGTTTCCAAAAGCATTGACGTTATGAGCAATTGCTAACCAAGACTATTCCCAGAGTGATCAAAGAAATTTAGATATAATTCTAAAACAGTTAACTGCCCTGAAGTGCCAACTATAAGTATTTCTTTCAGAAGGTGATTCAGTAAGGACCCTGTGGAATATTGCTCCTGCCTCCAGGGTACCAGTGTCTATTGTGTTGGTGGCATCAGGGCTGGCATCAGAGGGCAAAGGCAGATTCTTGCCCTCCAACTACAGTCTGTACACAGTGGAGATGAGAGTGTAAAGTATTCTTCAGATTAAAAAAAAATAAGCTGCTGTGGAATTTAGAAGAAGAGTTTCAAAAATCTCCTAGTCTACAAGAACAGCCCACAGGGTTCCTAAGCACATATTGTAAGTAGGGTAGAAGCCTGATTAAGATGTGTGTGTTTATGTGACTCTTACTTGGTTGAGTAAGAAACTGCCAGCTGCAAATACAACCCCCTTTTCTGTCCTTCACTCTAGGCAGTCAGAGATTGGTTTTTATACATCGAAATCATTTGCAACACAACCCTCATAGTTCCTCAATGCTTCTCATAACATTTCTTCCGTGGCCTGGTACTGTATAATAAAGGAGGCCTTGGAAGAATCCTGCCCTGTTTATGATGCATGTTAAGTAAATGTGATGATTTTCATTATTTCAGACTCTATCGTGAAATGACGGAATGCCGGGCAACATTAGAAAATGGACAAACAAGCATTCAACTGGCTGGATGAACCATGGCTTTCTGGCATTAAAAGCGTAATATTTATGAGTTAATTTGATCATAGTAGAAAATATTGAGTAGGTGACTGAGTAAAATGATGACTGTGTATTATGTTTTTGCCATGCAGCTGGATAAACATATTCAATGACAGACCTTGGCGAGAACTGCAAAGATGCTCTTGACAATGGCATGAATAAATATTAGGTGCTGTCCGGAATTCACTGCAGTTGGGGTCTTGAGCAAAGCCAGGTGAATTTTAGCAGGAAAATATGGAAAAAGCTATGTGTGCTCTTGGGGATTAAATAAACACTGGAGTCTTTCTTCCGCCCAGGAATTACTGTAACGTTCACTGTCATTTACATCCCTGAGAGATTTTCTACCCCATTATCTTTGTCTGCACTTTCAGAAGTGCTTTTGAGCATAAGACCCAGAATCTGGGAAACTCAGAGTAAATATTTCAATGATGTGGACTCAGAGAAAAAAAGAAACACATTCTTAGGTTACTGAGAGCTCATCACAAAGGACCACATTTTATAGTGACCTGATTTAAACTATGTATGACAGTAAGTTTAAAAATTTATATGACTTTTTGAATTTCCTTAGAATACATGGTTTATGGTTGTAAAAAAGAACCATAAGAGAAAACACAACATTAAAGCGTGAGATTTGGCAATATTAATGGTCATTTAATGAAGTATTTGTATCCCACACACACACACAAAATCAGTGTACAAGGGTCTTATAGGAATTCATCATTATGGGTCACCGGATTTTTTTTTATCTTTAGAATTGTTATTTTACCAATGAAGAAAACTTTATTAAGGTCTTTATTTTTGAAGTTTTGGGGCACACACAATACTGTATCTCTAAAACAGCAGGAAGAAGGAGGAGGAAGAGATGAAGGAAGAAGAGCAGAAACACAAACACAGAGCAAGTACAACTTCTGAGCTACAGAGCGCGCGCCCCAGGCTTTCACTACATCAGGGAGTTTACTCTATTGTTCCCTGTTTTTTAGTTGTCTCAAGATGTTACAGTGTGAGAAGAGATGCATTAAAGAGGGGGGCACATCCTCCTGAGAAACATGCCATGTGAGTGTGGCCATTCCAGAGTCTAAGCAAGTCCTTTTTCCTCCCTGGGCCTTATTTTTCCATCTACATATTTTAATAACATCTGTTTGTCTATCTGTAAGAGTGTGGTTTTGAGAGGACAGTTATATAATCTATCTAAATAAAGCAGCAGTTTCTTTTGTTCTTAAACCACAATGCATTTAATTTAAACTGCTTTGTTCCAAAAAGAATCTGGGTTGTTGTTAGAAAAGTTAAAATGCAAATTTAAATTACTTCTATGATTTCTATAAATACCACCCAGTAGATTAGAACAAAAATGGTGACTGCTAAACTTCATTTTTTCCTTATTTTCTTTTGAAGAAATCTCAAAAATATTGATTTTTAAGACAAAATCTAGCTTGCTCCCCAGCTAGCTTGTCTTCCTGGTATCACCAATGGAACACATTCCAATCTAACATTTATTTTAACAAAGGGTCAGGAGCCGTGAACTAGGTATTGGAGACAGAAGTGGTAAAAAGAGTGTTTGGGAAGCAAAATTTCTAAAACTTGGTGTTAGAGGTGGGAAAATGAGAGAGACAAGGTGTCAAAGGTGATGTCCAGAATTTTTATACAGAAATCAGGAAAAGAAAGCAATCTGAAGGAATAATCAGGAACTTATTTTGGATAAATTCAATTTGAGATGGCTATGAAACATATGAAAAAAAAAAAAAAGCCAGGGAAGGACCTTCAAGACAGCAGCGAGGCCCAAGGAGCATCGGGTTTGCAGGCAGAGATGCCGCTTTGATAGAGAAGGTGGCCTCGGGCCAGGACCCGTTCCCCCACCCTGACCAACCGAGTCTTGGCTTTCTTATCTGTAAAGTGGAAATACCATGTTAACAGTTCTCTTATCACTGTCATAGGAAGATAAAATAGCACTTTTTGAAGACACTTTATATGGAGCTACTCTATCTCTTGTTAGATCTAAAGATGTAAGCAATAACACAAAGAGACCAACTGGGCTCCCTCTCTTCTCTCTCACTGGGGCTTTGAAAGTCACAGACTGTGATGCAGATGCAGCCAAGTCTAAGAACAACCCAGGCACAACTAGTCCCCAAAATTGAGCAGAAATGCCATCAAGAAACTCTTAACACAATACCACTAAATTATGACTAATTTCTTTGCCTTTTATGTTTCTTTCTCTTTTTATTTTGTACCAGGAATCAAAGTGATGACCTTGCACTTGCCAGGTAGGTGCTTATGCCTCTGAGCTAAATCCTCAGCCCTAACACTAATTTCTTAAGGAAGAGAACTCCAGTTTCCTGAGGGATGTGTGCTTTATCAAGAACTTCAAGAAGAAGGCATTAAAGAAGATGCAGGGTACCAATACCCAGGCCACGAGTACAAGTTTTGAAGCTGCCAATGCCTCCATAAAAGATCAAAGATCTGCAGGATGTTGGCAACAAACTCAACTCACCTGCATTGCACACCCTAAATGCCCATAAGTCTGTTCCAGCCAGTATTGCCAAAACTTTCAGCCTCTGCTCACCAGAGAACATGGATAAGGTTCAAAACCAGCTGTAAGCTATAGCTCCAGTTATAGCTTAGACTCCCAAAGGTGCCCAAGCTTCTGTGAAGCCTCCAGGGTAGAAGTGTCAATGGAATGACTGGAAACTCTAGTGACAGTGTGGGCATGGGCCTGGTGTCTTATATTGTTTGTGCAAACACACCTGAGGCAGAAGAAGAAGAGGGAGGAAGAAGAGGGAATAAGGAGGAGAAGGAGGAAGAGGAAGAGTAGAAGAGCAAGGAGGAGGAGGAGAAGGAAGAGGAATGCAGGGGAAGGGAAGAAGGAAGAAAAAACGAAGAAGAAAAGTTGCTACTTCTTTTCCTAGAGACACCCCAACCCTTCTCTCCTCAGTTGTCCTGTGCTTAGCTTGTGTGTGGCTATGTCGCCTCTCCACCTTCCCGGGGGGCCTGCGGCTGTGACCTCACCTCTAGAGTTTCAGAACTGCTGTGGAAAAGGATCTTTGGAGATTCCCGGTTAATCAGGGGGAAGCTCCTGGGGACAGGACTCATGGCTCTGGAATGTTATGGGCTTTCCGTGAATATTAATAGATGGGGATTGAACATTATTACTGTACTATTATATTTGAAGTTTGTGAGAAGGAGAAGAGATTTTTAGTCAGTAGGGAGAAAACGTCTTTACGGCTCTCTTGAGTTTGGAACCATCTGCTACCCCTACAGAGTCAAGCACCAAAACCCACCCTGCGGAGAGGCAGAGGCTGTGGAAAGAGGTAGGAGCTGGTTTTCCACCACCACCATTTATGTCTCCCCAGGGTGGATGTCTTAATCTTTTCCTACGCCAGTGGGCTGCAAATCTGTGTGTGACTAACTTGTTTTGAGTCCCCCACCAAGCAGGAATGCTGGCTGCCGCTGGTGGTAGGGATGGCTCTGGTTATTGTAGAGATTATGGAAGGGGAGTGGGGGAGAAAGCAGCTCCCCTAACACAGTGTCTAGGGTGGCCCATGCTTGAGGAATAGGTTCTGTGTGTTAAATACAGACTTCATAAAATTTCAGGATTTATTAAACTCCAATGTTAGAGCAAGGACTATAGATATATCTGAAATTCTTCTCAGCCTTTTCAGTTTATTTGAGGAAAATAATTTTAAACTAGTAGATAAAAGACTTGTAATTGGATAATGTCTAGTGGTAATTTGGGCAAGTGTCCCCTAAAGACTCGTGATCTATGTACCCAGAATGGTGCTAATAAGAGGTTCTGTGACTAGTTGGAGGCCCCTAGGTTCTGTATTCTAGGTTCTTGACCTCCTTTTTCTCTGTTGTGTCCTGGGAACAAGGCAGCTTTCTTTATGATGGCCTCCTTACCATTATCATTTGACTTACCTCTAGAAGGCCAAAGCAGCCAGGCATAGTGATTTGCCAGGTTGCACTTGGGAGGCTGAGGCAGGAGGATCACTGAGTTCAAGACTAAGCTTAGGCTACATAATGAATTAAAGGCCAGTCTGAACTACGTAGTGAGACCCTGTCTCAAAAAACAAAGCAAAACAAAACAAAAGCTCAAAGCAATGTCTTCCCAATCTTGGACTAGAATTTAAAACCACAACCTAAAAATAAACCTTTTATCTTTGTAAGTTAATCATCTCATATATTTGTTACAGTGACACAAAGCTGATACATACATATCTCTATGTCTGTGGTGTGTGTTCTGCTGTGCTGTCTTTGCTTCTTACACATTTATTTCCCCTCTAGTACGCTTGAGAATTTCCAAGTGCAACAACAAAATATAAAAATGGAAGTCAAGCTAGTTCCATATTTTCCAACGAATACTGTGCTTATGCTACTAACCTTTCCACCTATGTTATGTGGCCAGTGTTTGAACCAAAACTTGTATTTCCTAGATATTAAATCTCTATTTTTTAATTACTATCTCTAGTATGTTTGGTATGATATCTTAAAATAACCTAAGAAAAAGTCAGTCATGGGCCAGGCATGGTAGTACATGCCTATAATCCAGTTCTTGGTAGGCTGAGGCAGGAGGATCACCACGAGTTAGAGGCCAGCCTGGGCTATATAAGTGCATTCAAGGTTGGCCTGCACTGCTTAGTGAGACCCTGTCTCAAAAAAACAACAACAAAAAAGAGAGAAAGAAAGAAAAAATCAGCCATTAGAAAATTTTCACAGCTATGCAAGGAATCACTATAAGCAGACACGATGCGAAACTGCCCATGTACCTGTAGAGTAGACCATATGTCACTTTAAAGAGAGCTTGCCATTCTGTGTACATAAAGCATTTAGGACACTGTGCCTTATGTAACCCTTTTCTTCTCCCTCTCACCCAGCCTCCCCACTTCCGTTCTCCTTTTCCTCCTCCTTCTTCTCTTAGTAACACTACTATTGAAAGACCTAACAGCTGTGCTGTGACGAGGACTCAGCTGGCTTGGTTCCCTGAGACCTGCCGTCCCCTGGCGGTGAGCCAAGCATATATGCAATACACGCGCTACTTGCCATTTGCTTGTGTGTGACCTCTTGGAAGGCCATCTTCATGGGTGCTTATTTTTGCCATGATTGGTCTTTGAGTACTGTCACAGTGTTGGAGGGAAACCCTGGAGTCCCTGCACCAGGCTGTCTTCATAAAACAGTACTTCTCAAACTATCGGCGGGAAGCGTCAGTTCTTCCTTTATGTCCAATCTGTCACCAACTGATATTTGGTAAAGAGCGATAAAAGTAACTTAAAGAGGAAATAAAAAACAATGCATATAAAATTCAAGCCCCTTTTTATTGTGAGATTCAATAGACATAAACGTATGCTCCACGTTTTGAATGCTGCCTGTCAATCTGGTAGCCAGCAGATGACAGACTCGGGTTCACTCTGAACAACAATGTCATGGAGGACAGTGAGGACCCAGGGAGGTCAACACTTCCCGTGCCATCTTCCTTCCATGGTGCCCTGAGGCGCCGGTCCAGCAGGGGATTCTCCAGGTCAGCAGGCTTTGGCCCCAGATGGAGGGGATCAAACCACCCAAGTCAAGCTGGTGCATGGCAGGGGACTTGGAGAGGCCCTCCAGGGAGAAGTAACTTTCTGCTTCGGCTGCTGGGCATTCTCACAGACGGGGACCCAACCACAGCTAAGCGGTGGGCTCTTTAGTGCCGACGCACAGGTGTGGAAACAGTTTGTGATAGGCAGGTTTATGGCGAATAAACACATTGTATGATATATTGTAATCAACTATATAAACAACTTTAAAATTGTCTATACTTCATATTTCCTGCATTTGGTTTTGTTAATCATATGTCTTCCTGACAGCAATTAAATAACCTTGAGAGGAAATGTACACCTGCTGTCTCCCCTGGGGAAACTTCATCTCTTTTGTGAATGACATAAGTTCTCCATAAAACATAACTGATGATAGGAGAATTGAATTTGGAGATATGTCTCCTTCGCCTTTTGTTTTATCTCTAGTTGAATGGGAGTGCATGGTTTAATATAGCTGATCTTTTTCTAGATCTTATTCTGAGATTTTATTTAGACCAAACCATTTCCCTGAGGGAAAGATTTCAGACAATTGATAATAAATGATCCTGTGACAAGCTCTGCACAGGTGGGAAGGTACGCACCAGCTCTGCTGGCCTGCACTCTTGCCCTCCTCTAACTTCTCAGCTTAATGCTCTCTACTCTTCCTGGGTGCTGAGGCAGGGCCCATCCATTTCCATGGCGCTATGTTGGCCTTGCTTTCCTAAAAACGTAGCCACACGTGGCAAAGCTGTTTGTTTGCTTGACTCAGGATTCTAACGAAGTACATTCACTGGAATTGGTTCATTAAAAATCTGTTCATTTGCAGTTTCCCAGGTTCCTGAGATGAGGTCACACACAAGAAACTGGTGGCCCAAAGCTGCTGCCACTCTTGATAGTTGCATGAGTACTCAGGGAATTTGGTTGGTGATTTGAAAACAGCTGTCTAGGAGAGGAACATAGGCTATAGATTCCATTACTCTTCTTAGAACATTTCCAATCATCTGCCTACCTGGTAAGAAAACGGCTTCCAAGTGCAGCACTGTGTGGGTGTGAAATGATGCCTGACCAAGATGACCCTCAGACCAACCTGATATGATCTGGTCTGATGGAAAGTGGGGATGTCCTGAAACCTACTGGAACTCTCTAAATTTCCCTTCTTGGACAATGATAATCTCACTAGGGAAGAGGTAGTAGTAAATGGCTGATGGCCTCAGAAAGTTCCTACCATCATGAAGGATGCTATTGCTGTCAAGATAAATTCAACATGGGGCAGTTGCCACACCACTGCAGAAAGCAGGCTCCACCATCAACAAGAAGTCCTGAGGCTGTCACCACAACATGCTATGTCAGACACTGTGAATCTGAAATGGTACAAACAGCAAGTTTGGGAGCAACTATCTCATTAACAGTGGACCATCTAAAAATGACTAGATTGTTTCCATATTCCAAGGAAGTCTTCTTGCTCTTGGAGAGTGGGTGGCCATTAACAGGGAGTCATCTATGCCTTGGAGTCACAGAAGGAACTCTCAGAAAAGGACCTTCTCAGAAAAGGACACCAAGTTTGTACACATACCTCAAAAGGATCAGCTTCTTATGCCACTTTTCAGTACTGGCAAGAAAATAGTCTTAAACCTTGAATGGCCATATCCACATCAACCAAATGCTGGGAATCCAGGCAGATCTGAAGTTGTCCAGATCTGGTAGCAACCTCCTCATTTCTCTACCTCGTGGTCACCCTCTGCTCTGCTGCTTATTTGCTTGGACTGTACACTGACAGGATTATTGACCTTCAAGAGGAAAGTGTCACAGCCTGCTGTTTGCTGCTTCAATTCATCTCTTTTAGTACCATCATGGTAAGAAGCTGCTTCTCCCCACCCAGAGATTGCTTTCCCAACAATTTCCTAATCCAAGTAACTGAGCACATTACACTGATGCCTCAGCGGATTGAGTATCACTAGTGTGCCACTCTGTGTCTGGAGGAAACTGGACAGTGAAGCTCCAATGAAGTTCATCCAACATTGGAAGTTACCAAAATAGAAACACCTCCCTACTCTCCATCTTGGGTTATCTGCTTTCTTACTCAATGACTTTAGGTAAAGGTCAAGCCAAGATACCCTTTTGCTTATGAGAGGTTAGGGAAAGCACAACCACATACTATTTTCTTAGCATCAACTGTCACCAATGCCTGCTCCCCCAAAGAAAAAGAAAAACATACAGTCAACCTAGAGGAAAAGGAAAGGACTGTTAAGCTGCTAATGGTCAGCTCTTTGAAAGTTTCCAAAGCAAAAAGGAGCTCTGGCATCGAATCTTTTTATAGTGATACTACTAAGTGAACGTAATTCTGCCCCGTCTTTCTAAATATGATAACATAAGTAAACCTGAATTTAAAAAAAACCACTCTGGGTTTCTCTACCATCTCACTTGCAGTTTTGGGGGGTGCTGGGTGATAGGTTCTGCCCATGTGAGGCACAGTCAGGCTCAGAGTGGCACTGGCCCAACATGGTGCTAGACAGCGCCTCCCTTCAACTCTGTCTTCCGTGTTTTTCTTGCAAACCTGAAAATTGACCTTCCTGCTTTCCACACATGCGCCAGCACTCCTTGAATCAGCTGTCAAAAATGCATCATTCTGCCTGCCCCTTCCACTCCACCCCCTGTCAAAACCAAATAAAAACCCATGGGTTTCGTCTGCCTCGGACGGACCTTGCACTCTTCTCCACCCCTCCTGTGCTTACAACAAAGCCCTTTTTTTCCTTGTTTCTTTTCATGCTCTTGCTGCTCTACGTTGCCAAGGAGAAACCTATCACTGGGCACTGTTGAAACTGGCTGTGCTGGAGTTTCCTGGCTTGGATTTTGCTGTGTCACTCTGAAACTTCAACTTGGTCCTCTGTCATTATAGGCTATATGTTAGTTGGTACGTTGAGATGCTTGGCCAGATTCAGGTACAATTGTTTTATTGAGACTATTTCCTTCATGGCTTCTGATGGGAAGTTCAGCATGTCTAGTTGTCTCTTTGTCAGTGTTAACAGCCACTGGCGACCATTGCTAGAGCCATTAATTTATCATGAGGATGCAAAATGGTGATATTCTAATTCTACCATTCCCAAATCAATTATTAGCTAGAAAAATTCTATAAAAAACTTCTTGCCTTTTTGGTTATGCTGAGACCAGTTTTTAAATAATAAATTGACTCCCAAGCATTTTAAAAAAGTGATTAATGAGTTTACATTTTTGGTATCACACTAGATACCAAACTGAGTCTTCTTTATGGTGGTTTGGATAGAACAGCAGAAGTTTTTCAAGATAGTGGTTTGGCTAAGTCATTTTAATGGAAAGAGTTTAACAGGCTGCTAGGTTAGAAAGGCAGTAGGAGCCAACCGACTGAACGCTTCCTTTGCAGATGGCATTCGGTGTGGCGGCTGCCTCGACCTCTTTCCCTTCCCTTTACCTGATTTGTTCACATTTTAATTTGTTTCATTGCATGATGTCTCATCCCTAGCTAATATATCCTGAATTTCTCTTTCTGTCACTTTAAGAAAAGTTTGAAAGCAGTTATACTTCTCTATTAAGAGCAGAGCAAGTTAGTGGCTTGTGAGTACAGTGCAATCCATGCATTAATTTTGCAGAGATTCACAAAGCATCTACTAATGTGGCAGGCTTTACAGAGGGTGAGACAGACAAGAGTTTGCTCCTGATGAGTCTCACATTCTATAGCAGAAGTCAGAGGAGGAACAATGGAGAAGTGCAGAGCCCTATATACAGTACATGGAGGAATTTGTTCTGCGATGAAGAAGTGATGGGACAGAGACTGCCACCGGGGCAGGGAACTTCCTTAGCTTGTATGGTCACCCAAATCTCTGAAGATCTGAGCCACATGAAAACTCAGAGAGAGTGATGTCGAGGAATGTGTGCCATGTGTCAAAACAGAAAGAGCACATTTAGCTGGTGGGGAGTGAACTACACTGAAATATAATTGACCCCCAAGTATCTTAGGATTTGCTTCTTTGTTGGTTTACTCATTTATGCTCAGCCTTGTTCCAAAAAGTATTTAAAATACCTCTTTGAATGTTGCTGTTCCTTACAGCCCCTGAGGATATGAGATAAATAAAAATGAGTCCTGTAGTTTGCAAAGGCCAGCAAACATCTGAGA
Organism: Hydrochoerus hydrochaeris; assembly: GCA_004027455.1. Classification (NCBI taxonomy): domain Eukaryota; kingdom Metazoa; phylum Chordata; class Mammalia; order Rodentia; family Hydrochaeridae; genus Hydrochoerus; species Hydrochoerus hydrochaeris. Next base: position 176,876 of record PVLA01001119.1, read on the forward strand.
TAGGACACTAGGTCTACCAATGCAGGACACCTTCTTCTCCTCTTCTTCCTTTTAAAAAAGACTCACACACCTTAAAATGTCACTTAATAAATTATTTTTCAGAAAATTGTTGCACTGGATTTCAAATCCATACACCCATTATATTCTCTAATTAATCATGGCACATACTATTTACAAAACTCCTGTTAAAAACAAATTTCTTTTGTACACATTACAAAGAAATGTTACATAAAATTAAGCACCAAGTAATGACTTTAATTTGTGGTTAGTTAATAATACACAGATGATCACGCAGCTATAAAGAAAGCCACTTGGGTTATTAGCAGATATGCTGGCACAGAGGAATTGGAATCAAGCATGTCATGAGCCCTGCGGGCCCAGCTCTGAGTGGGAGGAAGGAGGACTTATGAGTCAATAGGCACTCTATGATTTGCTGGAAGGAGTAGGCAGAAACTTGAGGGAGTTTGCCTGAGAAATCCGAATGACTTCTAAGTTTCTCAAATGGTTTGTAAGTTATTGTTTACTTCCTTCCCAGCAAAAAGGGTTTTATAAAACTTAATAGAATTTGCATTCCATATGAGATTTACTGAATGACCTTGACTTGGAATTCTTTTCTGCTTTGCAGGAAGCTATAATTGTCCCAAGTTCTATGAGCCACTTTACGCAGCTAATTTCTTGGTACTTAATGATCCCAAGCTAAGACACTCAGACTTTACATTTTAGAAACAGAAATAAAATAAACCCTTAATATTTGAAAGAAACCAATGTTACATCTCTCTGAAAGTCTGCAGGCCACACAAGCAATCATATATACAGACAGAAAAATGAAAGTTATCTTACATTGTGGTGGATGGGTTGAAAATCAATGGCCCAGCAGATTTGTGATTAAAATTTGTTTAAGCCTCTAGAAAGGAGAAATGGAAAGTTGTTAGCAATCTGAAAATATTTCCCCCTTTTCTTTTACAGAACAGCTTTTCATATATTTTCCTGAATCTACTTGCTGGCATCTGAAAGCGAGGGTGGGGAGAGAAGGGATTTTAGCACAATGAAAGATTCCTGGTGGTAAGTCTGGAAATTTCTGTGTCCTGAAGTGTAGATCCCTAAAGGTCCTTCAAGGCTCCACCAATTCACAGTGTGACTCTTTTTTATCATCTCATGTGTCCATGTACCTGCTTTTGTTTGCATATAAAATGAGTATCAGAGAACCATATCATGCTTACATTTTCTTACAAAGATGACAAATATTCTTGGCATGTCAGGGATGGAGATCACGTCAGTGTCATCATTACTTCCCTCAGATGTTTGTGGCTGGTCCTTGTTTCCCAAGGATGCTGGGTTAAGTCAATCCCAAACTTTTGTACTAATTATTGAATAGGACGGCAACAAGGAGTTGTGTCTTCACTAGGCTTTGGCGCAATGTAATAATGTGCTCACACAAACAGGCCCACACCCCATTACGGGACTAATGATGAGCTGAAAATAGAGGGGGAACTTCAGAGAAGGGAGGCTTCAGAGAAGGATTAATCAACAACTCCAAGGCAACATCATGCTGTGCTTATGTTTTCTGCAAATATTGACTTTAAAGAATTAAACACAAGGCTAAAACAAAATCATTGTCTCCGTGAAAGAATGTTTCTATGTGGCTATTTCAGATCAGATGGTATGCAGAATAACAGGGAAATCGGGGCCCGTGTAGGGTGCTGTACCCGAGAAAGACTGCTTGTGCGTGGCAGGAGGCTTGCCATTTTTATTTAGCTCCTACTCTACCACCAGTGATAATGTTATCCACCCGCCTTGTTTCTGTCTGCCTGTCACTCCAACACATACACTCATAACTAGTGGAAGCAGGACAGGGCCTCTGTTTCATCTTCCTTTGGAGTTTCAAAGCCATTGCAAGCTTCTCCAAAATATTTTGGGACAGGGATAGAAGTCTAAACCAAGCATGGTTTAAAGTGGAGGAATAGAGAGAGAGGAGGTCTAGGCAATTTAAAGAATACAGCACACAAGGCAAAGAAGGCATGATTCCTTTAAGGACAAGGCTGGGTTGGGCTCTGGAAACCAGGAATCCCTCACTGAGCAAATGATAACCATTTCAAACAGAGTCAGCTGGGAGCTGACCAAAGAGCCAAATAGTAAAGCTTTGATGTGAAATCTTTGTACACATGGTTCTATAATATGAGCATGAAAGTGTTCCCCCACGCAAACAGACAGTGTCAGGCAAAATCTTAACTACATCTGATGGCATGTTTACTGACCATGTAAATTTGGATTTGAGCTTTGTGGGAGATTAGATTATCATTTGGCAAATATTCACTCCCTGTCCTCCCTAGCTCTGGCCCCTGCATCCCTCCATGCCTCCCTCCCCAGTTGACATTGGGCTGGGCCATGCGACCTGTTTGCCTGATGGCAGATTAGTAGACATGACACAGCAGGGAATGGAAATGCGCTTGTGCTGTTGGGTGGCCTTTTTTCTTCTGCCATGAGAACAAAATGTCGTGGCTAGCCTGGTGGTCCAGCAAGGAGGAAGAAAACATAAGGAGTAGATCTGGACCTGGTCTATAGCCTGAGATCAAGTCCAGTCAGCCAAATCCAAATATATGAAGGAGAATAAATGATTGTTTTTAAATTATGGAGTTTGGGGGTGGTTTGTCATATAACATTGCTGTAGTTTTAGCAGAACTGCTGAAGGAGCAAGTAAAGGAGACAAAGAATGCTCACTGTGCAGTACCAATAAGGCTTAGTGAGTGGGGGAAATGGTAGAATTCCCAGCAGAGACCTGCGCCCTGGAGAGAGGGGCTACTGTAAAAAGTGTTGACTTTGCACATAGCAGAATAATGTTCTTGCTAAACACAGATCAAGGTCAGCATTTGGGACCATTCTATGTATAAGTTTATTCGTGTCTGTATCCATGAGAGCTGTTGATTGGGGAGTGAGGGGAATGTGTTGGTTTCTTTATTTTTCGTTTGTTGTCTCATACAGTCTTAAAAGGAGGACATGGACTTGGAAAATTGAGGACACACTCTAGTCTCCTGCAACTGATTCCTAAGGATGACATATTATTGGATGGGGAAAACGTAAGGGCCAGGATCCTAAAGGGTGATTTTTGTAACAGTATGATCACTTGGATGACGACGCAGCCCATCTTGCACATATTTAAGTAGGTACAGACATAGAATGGGGATCATTCTTTCCTACTCCCTTGAGCCATTCAGTCAGCTTGGGCTCCTTGCAGGTTGGTAGGTTGGGCCAATGTTGCATGTGTTACAAGCACTGTGCTCTCACTGTGAGCATTACCAGCTGCTGCTAGCAGGAGCTACCTGTCAGCCTGTACTGAGTGGAGGGTCCAGAGCAGGGGAGGATGGAGTGGGACCGTGTGGGTGTCTGGCTGGCAGGTGTATGAGGAGACAGCACACTCTTTGGGGGCTTCCAGCAATACCTGGGAGGACTTGGAAGGAGGTTAGAGCAGGGTGGGGACAAGAGAAAGAAGTCTGAGATGATGTCAGTGGGAGCTCATCTGAATACCCATGCTGATGAGAGACATCTCAATTATTTTATGCATGAGGTTAAAAGGTCCAGCTGGCCCAATTCCCAGCTGGCAGTCCTCTTGTGACAGTCATAATGATACTGAGGGACATGGATCTCTCAAGCTGTGAGATGTACAAAGATTCTTTTTTAACCACTGGCAACACCAATGTCCTTTATTCTCATATACTTTGATACTTAGGCGAAAACCCAAGAAACCCATGAAATAATGTGGGGATTCCATTTCCAGAAGAAAGAGATGGGGGGAAAGTTCCTTAATACGCTATAATTTGTGTATGGAAAGTTAGTCACCTCCACTCACACCTCAGGAAATTCCCCCATCCATTCACACACAGAGAAGGGGGCTCTGCTGTGCTCACCCCCCAAGGTGAGGTAATAAATTCCATCTGCTACTGTTTTCACCAAAAAACATTTTGGTGAGAGCATCATCTGCAAATTTTTAAATATCACTGGCTTCTGAATCCCAAAGCAGCTGATTATCTGCAAAGCCTCACTGTCCCTAGAAATCTCCCAATGAGAAGGAGCAGCAAAAGACATTTTAATCTCAATGTAATAACTGAACTATACATGAAAGAAACAGTGATATTTACAACATTAGCAGTCAGAGCTTCCCATGAATATTCTCTCACAGAAGGAATTTAAAGGAAAGAGTCACTATTAATGAAGAGGAATTTTTAAAATTCAGCTAAGGAGTCACTTATTAGTGCCATAATTTGAGAGTCTCCTGTGATCAAAACCCTGGTTACCATGTTTAATTCTCTGCTATTGGCCCAGGAGGAGAGGAAAGCCCTAGAAGACAGAAAATTTCCTCACTAATTTGATCTTTCCATTCTTCCAGTTGGTCCAATATCAATGGGAAAAACTGATATCTGGTTATGTAGCTTCTGTGAGCAAAATCAGTTAATGAATGGAGTTTGGATAATGAATGAGCCTTCTTGGCTCCAGCTTGTGTGCTGGCTCAACCAGCTTATGAGCTCATTTTTCCAGTCCTTTCCATGACTTATACTAGGGAAAATGATTCATGGTTGTGTGAGTATCCACAATATCTAGTATCTAAGGGATATCTACTATACCCATTGTTCTGGAGGATAAAAGAGAACAGGAAGACAGAAGACAAAAGATGAGGAGGAGAAAATGAAATGGTCAATGGACCATGTGTCCTAACCTATTTTCAGCTAAGGACTGACTGAGCTCTAAAATAGGAAGCAGCTCCTAGCCTATACCTGAGAATAGGACTTTCAGTGCACAGACCTTGAATCCTCTGTATTGGTGTCTCTGCCTACATGTTGCATCTACCTGCATATTGCATGGATGATGCCATATATATATATTTAACATAAGTAAAATGGTACTGGTGGACATTGAATCTCAGCTCAGTGACTCTCTAGCTCTATGACCTCAGGCAAGGCATTTAACTTGCTCATTTCAGTTTTATCCATTCACTTGCTTATTTGTTTATTCATGGATTCATTCAGCTAATACTGAGATCCTACTGTGTGTTGGGGATTCTGCCAAGGGGGTAAAAAACCAAAAAGAATTGCATGCTCTAATCTCATGGAGGATAATATACTAATGAGGGAGACAGCCTAAACACACAAATGAAGGGTGGGACGTATCAAATAGAAAACAAGCAAGGTGCTGAGATGGAGAAAAAGGTAGAGAAGATTAGAGAAGATAATTAGGGAGAAACTTTTTATAGAGGTACTGTAATCTTAGGAATAATGAGACATTTATGCATAAAATTGGGATAACAACAGAGCTTTTATTAGATCATCGTGAACTTTAATTAGATGATGCATGTAATGTCTTTGATTTAGTGCATGATCTATAGGAAATGTTAATAATTGTTTATTATTTCTCTTATCTAGGACTGTATTTAGCATACAGACATTTCCTATTATGCAGTACATAGTACTTATCACATGGCCTTGTACTTAGTAAGTCCTCAAGAAACGTGTGCGGCGGATGGGTTATGTCCGGAGCATGATGCATGGTGCCCTCCCCGCACCGTCACCGTTCTCTATCCCGCAGCACTGCAGGGGCTGCAATTACCCTCTTGGGCATGGACGTATAACAGCAAGGAATATATGACCCTCCAGACCCCAGAGTGGGTCCCTGCAGGATAATATTATTCCAGGCAGAAATCAAGACACACTTGGTGCTGATTTGTGCTGCACCTTCTCACAGTATAAACAGAAGCCGCCAGGGCTGTCCACTCAGCATTTCTTTTCAGGCAGAGAAAAAGGGTGTTTTTCTTTTTTAAAAGAAAGATGGAAGAAGGGCATTTTCAGTGCAGGCTGCAGCTCTTTATAACATAAACTGCTTGGCCCAGAGGAATTGAAATGGATGAATCATATGCAAAGTCAGATAATGAATGGAGCGTGAGTAAAAAAAATAATGTTCAAAGAAACTGCTTGTTTTTATTTTTTGTACCTGTAGTAAGGCTTGTTTGACTTCTACTTGGTCCATGGTCTCAATCTCATAGACATTAAACATTTGGGGGAGAGGACAGTACTATCTTTGCGATCCACAGTGAATGTAGCAGGATTTCTTATCTTTAATTTACTTGTTATTTTTTTATTTTAAAGAGAAAAAAATAAAACAAAATTTCAAAACACAATAATTAGGGGGTAACAATGGTATATGTGTTGCATATTATTATCTTCAAATCAGTTACTCAGAGTACAAGATATCTGCATTTAAGTGTCTCAGCAATACTAGCACAGACCTTTCTCTTCAATGAGCTCAGAGAAATCAGTAGTATAATTATCTATCTATCTATCTATCTATCAGTTCAACTTCTCACACTAGTGAGACAATATAATATTTACATATGCATGTCTGGTTTATTTCACTTATGAGTATGGTCTCAAGTTGCATCTATTTACCTATGAAAGTCTCAAATGTATCATTCTTTATGGCTGAGTCATACTCCATTGTATAAAAATGTCACATCTTTTTTATCCAATTTTCAGCCAATGGCATTTAGGCTGTTTCCAAGAGCTAGCTATTATAAACTGTGCTGCTATAAACATGGGTGTATGTATATTGCTGTGGTATGATGTTTTTAATTCTTCTGGGAAGATACCCAGAAGGGGGATAGCTGGGTCAAATGGGAGCTCCAATCCTAGTTCTTTAAGGAATCTCCACACTGATTTCCATAGTGTTTGTACCAGTCTATACTCCCATCAACAGTGGAGAAGAACCTCAGCATTTGTTATTATTTGATTTCTTGATGTTAGCCATTCTTTCTGAAGTGAGGTGGAATCTCAGTGTTGTTTTAATTTGCATCTCTTGAATGACCAGTGATGTTGAATATTTTTTCATATATTTATTTGCTGTTTGTATTTCTTCATCTGAGAAGTATATATTCATCTCAGATCACCATTTTTGGATTGAGTCTTTAAATCTGGGAAGACTGATTTTTTTGAGTTCTTTACATGTTCTCAGTAGTAATCTTTTGTCTGAGGAACAGCTGGGAAACATAATTTGTAAAACAAATTTTCTATTGGATCCAAATTTTCTATTGGGTCCTGACTGTAAGAATTTCAAGGACCATCATTTGTTACACATGAGAAGTGAAGCTGTCATAGTTTCAGTTCACTGGGAGAACTCAGAGACAGCACCTCCATCCTCTAGGATATTAAATTGGTCAGATTATTAATGGATCATGGGAAAGAAAAAAATGATTGAATAGTAGGCAATCCCATTTCAGACCTGGGCAATTGCTTGTGGACCTGGGCAAGTCATTTGCACACTTTGGACCTCCTGGTTGCTGGGCCATGCAGGGGGTCACTTGTATATTGTGAACTATGAACACTCTACCATGGAAGCCTGGGTTAATTGAGTTGGTTGTCAGTCTAAGACTCCTAAAAAGCAGCCCAAGAGGGCCTTGATTGTACGGCCCACCATCCCTGTAAACGGCCAGTGTCATGGGCTTGTCTGCAGTGCACTGAGTACTGTCTCAAAGGTGATTCTTATTACTTACCTCAGCAGTCCACTGGAGAGAACCCTGCTGCCCACTGTGGGTAAGAGCACTGCAGAAATACTAGGGTCTTGTTCAAGGGGCCCAGGAAATGTAATGGTCAGTCTAAGTCTAGGTGAGTGTGCGAGATAAGGAGGCCTCTTGCAATGCACAGGTCGGAAGGAGCCCTGCACCTCTTTCTGCACATGTACATGAGGCCCATTTGCAGTGCATGGGCTCTTTTGATGGAGTCTATGCCAGAGGCTTGGCAAGGGCACTAGTTCTGCATGTCCACGAACTTTTCTGTTGAAATACATGGAATGAAAAGATTTGACTGAATTGAATTCTATTCTCAGTATCACAAGAAATTTCCACCTTTACATCAGTCAAAGAAAATGTAAAAGTAGAGCTCCTCAATTCCCTAAAGATAATTTCAATTGCTATAAATTTTTGAATGGCTATAAAAATGTATTACAATTTTTTTATCACCTACTTTGTATGAACAAAAGTTTCCCATGAAAGGTGATTATCAGGAATTTGAAGACATTGTTAAACAGACTTCTCAGGACTCTCTGTAGCCATTTCAAATATAAAACAGTGTAAAATGGTTATGTGCATGGAAACAAACTCAACTTCTAATTAAAATTTTGGAAAAAATTATTTTGAGTTTTTTTTAAGCTCAATATTTAATGTTCACTTCTAATGCTTTATATTTTATTTTTATTGTCATTGTCATAAATATAAAGAAAATGTAGTAAATGTTTTCATCAAGTACCCTCCAGATTATTTCACTGTAGAAGCACACATTATCATACATCATGGCTTTACTTTGAGTAGATACCAAAACACTTGAATGCTAATGCAGGTGTCTAGTCCATTTTGTGCTGCTAAAACACAGTACCCAGAGACTGGGTACTTTATAAAGAACGGTTTATTTGTTAGAGTTTTAGAGGCTGAAAGTCCAAAGTCAAGCCACCAGCAGATTAGAGCTTGGTTTCTTTGCTTTCATGTTGCATCTGTGAATGCTAAGTCCTCTGGAGAGAATATAATGTTCTTACATGGAAAAAGAGAAGAGGGAGAACCCGCTCCTGCAAATCCCTTCTATAATGGCATTAATCTCAACATCACACAAAGCTTTTCTAAATGAGAAGGTCTAGGGGAGAGGAGAAAGAGAAGAATCAAGTTATACCATATACAGGTACAAATTCTCTGTGATGAATGTGATCTAAAAAGTACCAACAAACTTAATTATAAAAAAGTGACCTAAAATGTACCAATAAACTTAATTAGTTATAAAAAACAAAACATATGCACCCAAAACAAAGCAAAACAGAATCCTAACATCTCCCAGCTCTCAGCATTGTTGCTTTGGAGGTTAAGTTTCCAACACATGGTTTTGGAGGGGACACATTCAAACTATAGCAACTGGTCAGAGAAAGTCATCATTCTCTGTCCTGGTGGCATCAGCAACTTGGGACTAGGTTCTTCCAATTATAAAATGACTAGATTAGCTTATATTATTTCAGTTACTGCAAATGCTGTTATTGTAACAACTATTTGCTTCTATGATTTTGACAAGCACTTATTTCCCATGAGAATACATATTAGTAGTCAATCATGATTTTTGAAATAACTTCAATAGAAAAGAGTCTTCATAAAAACTGATGAAAATCAGTACACATAACATGGATAATGGAAATTGCTACATTTTGTGCCCAAAATGTTTCTCAGCAAAGATCAAAAGGAAAACTTAGCCAACACTTTGACTCCAAAGAACTCAAGGTACTATGCTAATGCTACATGCCTGTTTGATCAAGAAAAAACTCCTGAAAACACTTCCTTTGTTCCTTTAATTTTGGGAACACAGGTCAATTTGAAGGAAGCCATGGTGTACTGTCCTTTCCTTTTGCAATCAGAGGGCTCTGCTGATACACACTGTGGCCACGTTGATCAGTTTTACAACCCAGCGTGCCTTCCTGTTTATTTCTAGTCATCTCTTTTCACTTTTGAAAATAACAATCTTAGGTTGACCACAAGGCCAAGGATCAAAGGCAATCACTACTTTTTGCTGGTTTGTTTTGCACGAGCATTCTACCTTACCTGCCTTCTGTCTCCTGTAAAAGCAGGCAATAAATTTTAAGAAATAAATAAAGCCTGATATATTCAATAGCCAAGAACAGAACACAGCTCCATTACCAGTCGTGTAAGTCAACATGCTTTAGAAGGAAGTCTAGAAAAGTACATTTCTGATTATCAGAAATGTTTGAGGCTTTAAGGATCTAATTTAGAGGAAAAGATTTTAAATAACTGAATGCATGTCATTTGATCAGCCATGGGAAACTTTAGCGCAGGCCATGAATTTGGAATGGAAGGTTCCTAGTTGCTCTCAGACAGTCCTGAAATCAGAAATACATGCAGCCTGCAGAAGTATGAGCAGGAGAAAAATGTGCACATGTATTTAGACATCCTGTCATGGGTGTGTCTATTTCTACCCTCAATTAAGCTTAATCTAGTCATTAACTGGCTCCATTCTACCTCATAGGTAGAGCTAGAGTCTTTAAAATTTTGAGCATTTGATTTTAAAGATTTCTGGTCTAAATCCACTCATCTGAGGTAAGAGGCAGCTTAACCAATTTCCAGGCATTTATTCATATGGAAATATTGTTTCATGAGCTCCGCCTGGAACCTAACAGCAAGTCCTACAGATACATCTTATGGCTTCTGGGGTTGGCAAGGGGATGATACCAATATAATTCTTCTACAGTTTTTGGCTGTATACTCTTCAGTTGACTTCATATGACAGTTTTGTAATATTTACAACAAAGAACATAGCAAGATTGTTCAGTCTTTCCTCCAAAAGGATTGATCAAAATTTGGTAATTTATTGTTGATAGATTAGAACTAAAGTTTCACTGTTACTATGTAAGTTCTCTATTTGTGAATTTTCCCTGTAGTTTCATTTAAAGAACAGGAAATGTTTAAAGGGTGTGTTGGTTACTTCTCTCGTGCTGAGACAAAATACCTGTCATACAAAGTTGTAGAAGGAAAGGTTTATTTCAGTTCACAGTTTGTAGAGGTTTCAGTCCAAAGTCAGCTGGCTCCCAGGCAGCATGGCACAGCAGTGGGCATCACAAAGGAGAAATAGTCCATGGCAAGCAGGAAGGAGACAGCAAAGCAACAACCAGCAGCAGGGAGCTTCCCTCCTCTCTATCCCTTTATTTTCCATCTAGGCTTTAGATCTGTTGATTTGTGCCACCCACGCCCAGGTGGGGCTGCCACTGTCTACCCCTTCAGTACTAATCCACATTCACACACCCTAATCCAGACACTTTAGAAACTCCCCACATATGACCCTCTGAGGTTTTCCCACAAAGATGCAAGCCATAGCATCTAAATATGAGCCATAACAAATGGTGATGCTGAATATGAACCTTCTGTTTCATAATTTGTCTGGGGCCAACTAAAGGTGAGTTCAGTAAAGCTAAAGAAATTTGAAATTCGAGGTGTTTTCCAAGGCTTGGGTGTCATCTTCAGGAGAAAGCAGCCTGGACCAGGAACTTAGGTTCATCCGGGAAACACCACTGCCCTTTCTTGTGGTGGTCCTGGGGCTATTTGTTGGATTGGGTGAACTCCAAAAATCCTCTCCATTTACCTTAGACTAATAGCAACTTCTACTGGCAGCCTCCTGGGCATCCTGACCTGCCTTGGCTTTAAGGACAAGGGGTCTAAACCAGGTCACACTTACTGCTGTTCTGTCATCAGCTTCAAAGCTCTCTGATACCCAAATCAGGCCTTGTAAGGAAAGGCAGTAATGACTGGGGATTGGGGTAGCATAAAGGATTGCCCAGTAGGATTAGAGGGCTGCAGTCTCCAAAAGCTTAGACCTGCAGCAAGAAACTACTGAGGAATGTATAGATATGGCATTGCCAATAAAAGGCTAATATGAAAAGTCACTTTTTGAAATCATCAATAACCACATTTTGATCAACTATACTACATGAAAGACTGAATTAGTCACCTGCCCTCTCATGAGGAAATATTATAAAATCATTACCATGTAAAGAGGCAATAATCAAAGAGTGCATAGGTAAAAAACAGCTTTATAGAACTATATGAGACAATTAGTTACTAAACACATACTCTGATTTTCCTGAGTTTTTGAAGTTGTGATATTTTACAGTTGTATAAAATTGATTATCTTGGAATTTCTTTATTCATTCGAAATATATGTTCTCATTAATGCCTGATTTTACATACATCATGTTGAATTATTTAAGAATTTCTCACAAGTTTAAACATCAGATCACACAAACCTGGACTTGTTCCTGGGGGTCAACCTGGGACCCCACCATCACCATGTCCATGGAACTGGTGTATCTGCCTATTGTAAAGTTAGGAAAAGGTCTCTGGTTCAGTTTCATAGAGAGAATGATGGACTGCATGGGACTTCATTTTACTTCCAGACTAACCTTGAACTAAGTATTTGACCATGGGCAGGAGATTGTACTGCTCTGTAAAGGGATTCTAAGGAAGAGCTCTTTCTCATCTTTTTGGGAATGTGTTGTGGGTAGTATTATAATACCACCGATGGTACAATCTGTCCAGAAGAAAACCAAAAAAGAAAACAAATAAGGGACATTGCAATCAACACTTTCATTTTTCACTGATTAGCAGCAAACTTTCAGAGATTATTAGTAGCATCTCGGCAAAACTTTACCACCTGAATATACTCCTCCCACTGTAATGTACTGTGATATACTGTAATGTGTGTTTTTCTAGATTTCCCTCAGGTGAGGCTTTTGGCAGTGACGATGGGGTTCCCTTTTCTGTTTCTAAATGTGGAAGAAGTAATGGAAAAATTCATTTCCCTCCTGCTCCCCTTTCTCTGCCTTTTTGCCTACTTAGCCCTTCCTCCCCCGCATCTTTATTATGTTCCTATCTCCACAATAGCTTGCTGCTACTGCCCCCTGCTTCCTGCTAGTCTCCTCTCCCAGCTGTTCCAGAAGCTGGGGAAGACAGCTTGGTAGCAGGCTGAGGTTCCCCTGCCTTGGACTGAGCATGAGCTGATAGCAGTCGAACATCTTACTGAGATTTGGGAAGGGCCCTTAGTGATGCAGCCAGTGGCCCTTTGTGTTCCTCGCTGATCATCCAGTGAGGTCACCCAGGCTCCCCCGGACTTGCAGAAGAAAATTCTGATTTGCTTCCTCTTCTTTGCCATACCCTCTCCCTCCCTCAAGGTACTTTTGGCTTCTTAAACACATAGAAAATGAGCAGCTGAAAACAAGGGGAAATAATTCATAATTAGCTATACTTAAGTATCTAAGAAAGGAAAGTAACACCTTCAAAGGAGTCATCAACTCACTTACAGGGCAATGAGTTGGTCCCACTTGGAAATTGTCTCCTGTATCTATGAATGTGTTACTTGAAGTAAATCACCAGCCTGTCTATCCACATTTGTTAACAATGCATGTAACTCTTAACAGCATCTCAAAAGCATACTTACTCTCAATTTCGCTTCTCATTCGTTTTTATGATGTTAGAGAAATTCAGATTATATAGGCTTTCTTTGTGCTGAGATGGTAATTTTATATCACTGTAGATTAATAGCATTTTTAGTGATATTTGGGATCACTCATTTGTCTCCTATGGTCATAAAGATATATATTTTTTCTAATTTGGCTTTGCCAACAAATAAAAAATAAGAGTCTTTTTCTGTTGAATGAGCGAAAAAGTCATTGTGATCATGAAGGATTATTCTCTTTTAACATACCCACAATCCACCATCTAATTGTTTTTGTTATTGCAGCAATACAGTTTCTGCAAGAGTGTGAGTGTGTGTGCCCGAGTTTGACCCGCAGAAGAATTTATCCTTGCTGCCACTTGACCTTCACTTTGAGATCTGATTGCTGAGTCTTCAGATTGTCTGATTAGCACCTGTTTTTCCAGGCACCCTCATTTAGAGACCTACCTCCTTCTTTCCCATTCCTTTGTCCTAGGCTTCTGCAGATATCTTTACTTGGTGAGCATATTGATATTTCTGGAATTCTCTTGTGGGAACTGGTTGCACAATGCTTACTTGGAACAAGTACCCACTCCAGGGATGAAATTATAGAACAGAAAGGCAGTGAGACTCGGTTTAGCTACCAGCTAAGAGCTTCCTCCATCTGCTAAAATGTGTGCTGCAAAGTTGTGCATAAAATGCTGATTAGTACCTTAGTGCAGATTCACATAATGATCCACTCTCTCTTGGTTTACATCACAGTCTCCTAAGTACCTATTCACCTGTTCTATTGGAAAATTTTAATCATCTCTCTGACATTAGCTTGGCAATTTCAGCGGCCACTTCACAATCTTTCAAAGTCTTTCTGCTCCATTTCATTCCTATTTCTTTTCTGCTTGTGTTAATTATTTTTGCAGCCAGCATACGTGTTTGTCAATAATGCATTACATTTTCCATGTGTCAGTTCTTCAGCCCCATCAAAGAGCCTTGCTTTTTATATTCTGAATCTATTTTTCCCTTTTCCGACTCAGCTCATTTTGCTCTGGGCTGCCTCTCTATTCCCCATTCCAAATCCATCGGAAGTTGCATGAAATTTGGCAACTGAAAAGCAGTTCTCAATTAAACTGAGCCTAGTACTTCACAGAGCGTGAAGTTTTGGTCAGCAAGAAGCTGCAAGTTTCCTAAAAAACCCAAGATTTTTTTTGATACCTGAAGTTCTTTCATGTCTTCCCTGTCTGACTCCATTCCAACACATGAGGCCTTTGCTTAATGAAATAAGCTAATGAAAGAAGCTCCCAGTATAGCGCTAAGCACATCCAAAGCTCTTTGGGCACATAGTTGAACGTAAAAAGCTTTGGACTCACAATATCTAGGTTGCCTCTAGGGATACAGAGGGGAAGTGTGTTGCTCATATTTTAGAAAAGCTTGCTCCTTCCTCAGTCCCAATTTAATCCATTCTTGAGAATTTTTTAATGGTTGCCATTTCCTTTTTCACGGTTACCGTTAGGGATTCCCGCAAGCTGTCATGATCCCAAGATTCTTCTTTTGTGGTTGCTTCTGAGAATTTGCTGACTAGTTCCCTGTCACAGGCCCAGGAAATGTCAGTTTCAGAGAACTCTGCTTCTCAGAATGAGTGATCCTTTGGTGAAGGAAGGAAATTTCTTTCCTTGTTGTGCTTTTGTTTTGGATTTCCTCAGGGTTTACACACTTCCTCTTCTGATCTCCCAGTTCCTTGGAGGAAACATTCAACCTGAGAGGGGAAAAGAAGGACAGAGGCTTTGGGACCAAGGTCAAGGAGATGATGTGGGGCTCCCTGTCATCTGCCTTCCCACTTTGTTGCCTCTTTGGCCCAAGTTCATCATTCACGTGCACTGGCGTCATCCAAATGCTGTATACTGACCTGGATAGGAGTCCATTTCTGACTTCCGTTCTCTCTGACCTTTGTTAGCCAGCTCTGCCTGATATTTTTGACTACTTTCAATGCCACAAGAAAATGCTAGAAATAACTGGGCAGATGAATCAGAAGTGTGGGAATGACTGTCAGGAAGAATAGGGATACAAAACTGTACTGGGAAAAAATTCAGGTTTCTGAATCCCTAAGGGTTTTAGATAATCCGAAATTTCTTTCCTTGTCAGTTCTTTGCTGCTTATCAATAAAAATGATCATTCAGCACTGACGGTCCTGCAAAGAGCACTGCATTTTCAGCTATTCCTCTTTATATTCTTAGGCGGTCATGCAAACAAGTACAGAGATTGACAAAGACATACTAAGAGAGAAGGAGAAAGAGAAAGTAAAGCCATACTTCATTCATCGCTCAGATACTCACCTGATAATTTGATGGAGGATTCACTTCCACCAAGTCTCTTCTTTTTGTATTCCTAGGTCTTCTTAAGGAATATCTTTTTCAAACTTGAAGACTCTTTCTAGATACTCCCAGATGGTAAACCTCCAGGTGAGTCTCTAACGTGCAATAACAAGAAGATGAAGCATTATTCTGCTCCCTCTGAACTCAGTTACCTCGTATTTGAAGTTGACACAGGATTGGCATGGGGAAGCTAATCTTCTCCGTTTCATAGTTAGCTCTAACATATAAGTCAGAAAAAGAAATTGCCTTCTCTGACCATTCAGTCTTTTGCCTGGTGAAATAGAAATGATCTATTAGTTGTATTCAGTTTACAAACTCTATGGGTCAGGGTAAGCTAATGAAAAGTAATTGCGTGAGAGAAAATTTTGATGAAATGTAAAAAATTTACAAATTCAGTATCCTTATTTACTAGAAAGATCCACAATTAATTGTGTTTTCCAAAGAGTTTTCTTAAACGGGTCATAGTGAAGAATTTTGTTAAGAAAAAATGAAGGCAAGGATATTCTATATCATGCCCACTATCAATGTTTTTAAAATTTAGACTTATATCAATTGTTTTTAAATTGGGACTCCCAGAAAAATTTTACCAGGGATAATTTTACTGTTTCCATGTATATAAAAATGAAAATTGTAATATTACTTTCTAGTGGCTTTATTGGATTATTTCATATGACATGTAGAAGAACGTCTGTCCAGGCTGGGCACTCATGTGGCATGCACAGGGCACTGTGTTTGATCCTAACAGTACAGACAAATAAATAAAAAACAAAAAAACCCTCATTGTCTAATCATCATGTTGTAGACTTTGAGTATATATAATATTTATTTGACAATTATACTTAGTAAAGCTGGGGGAAAACCTCCTCATGTCCACAGCAAAATAGAGTAAATACTTGAAACACTGTAAGTTTTCTATCCTATAATTGTATAAATGTTAGTAATTATCAACTAATAAAATTCCTAATTGTGCCTTTATCATATTACCCACTAGGAAAAGGTTGGAGAGAAGATTAACAGTCCCTGAACATGATACAAGCTGCATAAACCAAGTTTCAGGAACTTTTGTTTCAGATGCTGCATTTTCAAAATTGAAAAATTTCTTATCAGGTAAGAGAATAGTTATTTGCAGTTTTGCTCTAAAATGGAAAGACCTGTCTTGGACATCAGCCCTGCATTTTTTAAAGGCAATGATGGGCTAGAGCGGAAAGACACTGTCTTGTGTGTTGGCAAAATCCTCGTGGTGACTGAGGGTTCTCCATGCATGCCATTCTAGTATTTCAATTTCCCTCTCCTTTCTTATATTCTACAAAGTACTTTTGTATAATCTTGTCTATCTTGTTTTACATCAACTACAAGATAGGTAGGCAGTATTATCCATGATTTACTGCTGAGGAAATTAATAAAGGTAAGAAAAATGTTGCACTGTGACAGCGACTAAAATTCAGACCACCTCTTTTGGGGTATCCTGCTGTTTCTTACCCATGTAAACAAACTCTTTCCTCAAATTTCCTTGGAAACAATTTGTTTTCTGTCAATTTCAGTGAATGTTCTTTGCAGAGCTTTTAAGCAGCAGGGCAGCATGCTGTTCCAGTTTAAATGGTAAGCTAAAATGTGACCCAAGGTGTCTGAGGCAATGTCCTCTCCACTCTGCTAATAAACGGGGCAGTTTCTAATTATTTGCATGGAAGTTAGCTCCCAAGGTAATTCAGTGTCCGTGTGGTTCCATTTCACCTCTACTTATTTCCATTACCTTGCATATTAACTATGTCAAGTTGATGGGCTCGCTGTTCCCCAGGGTGGCTGTTATAAATACTGGTGCTACAGTGAAATGCTTCCAGTCTTCTGGAACCTCATTTGAACTAAGCAAGTTCTCCATAATGATCATTAATGATGTATTGCTTGCATACAAATGTTGGATATTAATCTTTTGTTTACTTTTTCTATGCCATCAGACTTTAGAGTTCTTTGTAATGTGCAGTAACTGATGATCAGGAACAACTTCTGCCTTTGGAACTGAGTGACTTCTTTAACTGACAGTTCACTGTGGCAGGTGTAGGACTGTTCTTAAACACCTGGCTGATTCGCCTCTTCCCTTCCCAGATATGGCTGCTAGTGCTCTCAGAGCTAATGTACCACTGAAGTTCAACTCTTGGAAGACTGCTGCCCATGAGTGTCATAAACGTAGGAGTGGAACCCCCATGTGAGGAGTCCTTGCAAGGTGACTGGGATGAGTCTAGTCACCAACACTTGAAGGAGGGACATTGTAGGTGCTGGATCTATTCCATCCTTTGCCTACCAGACCTTGATTACATACATGCCGCAGTGTATCTGAGAGTTCATCCAATCTGGATCCTTTGATAAATCCCCTTCTTTGAAGTCCCAGATGCCAAGTGTTAGATTAAACCCAAGATAGTCCTCCATGAGTTGAGATATGCTTGTCTTCTGTATTGAATTAGATTTGAAGAAATGACTGCAGTTTGGTTTAGACTGATCTAGTACCATGGAACTGGCCCAGAAATAGAGCAGCATCTATGCAGGAAATGATGTGGTGCTGGTGTTCTTCATGGCACAGGGTCACTGAGCTGAAGTTCAGGAGTGAGCAGACCTGGATGTGAATCCTTGCTCTGCCACCTACTAGCTAGGAAACTTTAGGGAGATTCTTGGAACCTTATTAGATTCTTAGTTTTCTGTTTGTTTAATGGGAATGATAACAGTACCCACTTCTTAGTACTGTTGTAAGGATTAAATGACAAAATACATGCTAAAACACTGAGCTCAGGTACTAGTACAAATAAGTGCTTTGTACAAGATATAAAGCTGTAATAATCCTTTTATTATTATTAAATGAGTCTACATTGCTCTCAGCTACATAAAGCTTCCTCTGAACCTCACTTGTCTTAAAAGACAGAAACTTTTTGCTGGACTGTCACCATGTGTCTATCTCTATAATGCCTGTCTTTGTGATCAAAAGTTGAACATGGTAGAGGTAAAGAAGGATTTTCTGGCTTAGCTTCCGAGAAGAGTGAAGAAATGGTGCTGTGCCACCTTGTAAATACACCTCAAGTCCTTTACGGCAAGGGATGTGCATTAACAGTTACAAGAAGCAGATATTTTCTCTCTCTCTCTCCCTCTCTCTACCAGGGATTGAACTCATGACCTCATGCTTGCTAAGCAACAGTTTGTGCCACTGTGCTATATCCCTGGTTCTAGGAAGCAGATATCCTTTTGACATATGAACTCATAAGGAAAGTATGAAAGATATTTTAGGACAACATAGGCACTCAGGCCACTAACATGGATGCAGTATAGTCTGGGATCATGTGGAGGTGTGTTTAGGTCATGGCTGCTTTTGATACCACAACTGTAGTCATGGATATGTCAGTGTCACTGCCACTATTCTGCAAATTCTCATCATCTCTCACTTGAAGTATGTGAGAAATTGTGACTCTGATCTCTGCTGTCATCCTTTTCTTGCTCCAATTCATTTTTCCACACTATTTCCTGTGTAGTTTTTATATAACACAGCTCAAATCAAGCTATTTCTCTACTCAATGGTCTTTGCTGGCCTCTATTGCTTACTCAATGAAATCCAGTGATCAGAACCAAAAGGATAACCCCTTAGGCTCTGCAAACATTTGCTCATCCTTTGATCCCTGAATCCTGGTGAATTTGGTTGATGACTCAAGAGAGTAGTGCAAGGAAGAAGCTGGGAAAATCAAGGAAGGCTTTCCTCTAGTAGTCAAATTGATGAAGTCTTAATCAGAAGTCATGCATGAGTTTCCACCCTTATCTGACAATTAACTATCTTTACAACCAGGGACATGTTATGACTAAAAAGCTGTTCAATCCCTAATGTTGATTCTGGAGTCCTTCTGAAGAGTCACAATAAAGGACTTTTTCAATGGATTTTCCTGTGTTTTTAGAATCAAGTCTTTATCTTTGTCACCCAGTGCCTCTGACTAAACCAGCTTTCCACTTTTTCTTTAAATGCGTGCCTGCACTATCTCAGCGGAAGTCTTTGCCACCCCATTGATTGCCAGGCTGATTCAGTTGAGCTGGCAGGCTAGGTGAGTGTCCCCTTCCTTCCTCACTGCTCCATGTGATTCCCTCCTGAAGCTGTGGCTCAGTCCCAGAGAATGACCACTTCCAACAGAGAAGGACCATTCCTCGGTCAACGGTTATATGAGTAGCAAGGCTCCCCTGCTAGAACCTCCAAACAAGCTCTCTAGAAGTGCCTCTACTGTACATGGCCTTTCCAAGATCCCCAATTAGTCATTTAAATCATATATAATAAAACTGAGGCTGCTCACTTTAGATGCTTTTAGAAGAACTGAGTTTTCCTTTGATATGCTAAGAAGCAACTCCTTCTTCAGCATAGGGGATTTGATTTGAAGGCAAGATAGATCATTTTTAGCAGAGGCTGAAGGGACAGGCCTTCTGATCTTTCTGCATTTATTTCAACTCCTTTGGTATCACACCAGCAAACTAGAGAACTCTGCCTCTCTCCTGGGATCTTGGGATACAGCCTGGGACACCACAATGGCGACAAGGGCAGCAAAAGAATTCTAGATTATGAAAACACTTTTATTTCATTGTAAACCATTTATCCCTGTGGGCCTAAATTTATCTGACACAACTCAGAAAATCTTTGGTCTCTGATTTTGAGATGAGCCAAGGAATTGGCTTGTGACAGAAGACCCAGAGTGTCCTCTGGCACAGTTTGCTGCTCTACTACCAGCTGTCAGAGCTTCATTTGAGCAGGGAAGGAAGACGAATGTAGTGTGCTTGCCTTGCATACTCTGTGGTCTTTGGTTTGATCCCTAGCAACACACACACACACACACACACACACACACACACACACAGAGATTTACTTACTCACTACTTACATAGTGGTCAAATTATATGGTGAATATTTAAATTTTCTAAAAAATCTATTACAGTAAAAGACACATTGCCATTAACCCTCATCAGAACAGTCCTTCCTCCCTCCTATTGTTCTTGTCACTTTCTAAAGCAGTTCTAGACATCTTCTCTCATAGTGTCTTTGAGACGTGTGATTAAAAAATATGGTGAGTGCTGCTGCCATGTGCCACCCAAAGGAAAAGCAGGCTCGCTGGAACCATGATGGTGTGTCCTCTTTCACCTGATTCACTGGGTCTGGCAGTGTGCAACTTTTGGCTCTTCTTCAAAGTCAAAATGGCCATGAAAAATGAACATTTTTAATTGATTAAGGATGTGGAGGCAGCTAGACCAACACAACTGAGGACACTCATGAAGGAGCACATCCAGAACTACTTCAGAAAGTGGGAAGAAAGATGGAATAAGTGTGTTTGGCTGGGGGGGGGTGTTTTGAGGGGAACCAGTAGCAATATATTATTTGCTGTAATGAATTTTTAAAGTCTAAATGCCAAGATTTCTATCATACCTTGTTGATATAAAATACTTTGTCTCAAATATTGAAAAGAAAGGGGTAGAACTTTGAAATCATATTATAACAATCATTTCCTGAAGATACAAAGGATAATGATGAATCATTGCCCTAATCAAAGAAGAGGACTTGCAAGATGACAACAAAAGATTTTTCACCCCCTTGCTGATAGAGCATTGAGTAGTAAGTAGTGCTACAAGTGAGAGTTCTATTCCTACGACTATTAGCTTCTGAGTCCTGTCACAGAACAGTCTAGCAAAATATTTGACTCCTAATAATATTAACCTATGTCCCAAATCAGTTTTTCAGATACATAGCTATTTTGCTCCCTGCACTCTTGTTTGTCACTAGAGATATGACCTGAGAACTCTCTGCCAGAAAAACTTGTACTCAGCAGCATATTTCTTATTAAGTTAGCAGTGTGAAAAACAAAAATAGAACCTAGTGATTTCCTACAGCCCCCAAACTGCTTTGTTCTTCCAACAGAAATGGTGCAGCACATTTCTTGAAAATGTAGACTAGGACCCTTGGGTATTTTACAAGTGAACAATGGCT
Source organism: Hydrochoerus hydrochaeris (assembly GCA_004027455.1). Taxonomy (NCBI): domain Eukaryota; kingdom Metazoa; phylum Chordata; class Mammalia; order Rodentia; family Hydrochaeridae; genus Hydrochoerus; species Hydrochoerus hydrochaeris. The sequence goes on from PVLA01001119.1 coordinate 198,235, forward strand.
GAGTCATTTAATTTAAGAAACACAGCTAGCTGAGCACTCATTTATTTGAGCAAAAATTTCAGAGGGCTTTTATCATGCTTTCACAACATCCAGATATCTGAAGGCTCTGTAAATTCAGACAGTACTCTGACAGGATGGGCCATTCCAGCTCTTAAAGACTCACTGTTGTCTGTTGGATCAAACATGTACTTCGTGAGGATTCTGGGGAAGAAGATTTATTTGTCCACCATTCCAAATCAAATCTCTATTTAAAACTCACTATCTTAGGAATGAACTTCAAACTATCTTTGCCTGCTGAAGCATTAAGTTCTCCTGTTAAGAAAGTTCTAGGAACATCTCAATTTCCAAAATTCATATCATCCACACCTGCAAACAAATCTTTTCCCTTTGTCTTTCCATAGGGGCAGGGGCTGGACAAAATGGAACTCAGCTCTCCAGATACATTTCATGGTATCAGGACTCTACCACTTAACTCAGATTTGACCCAAGACACATAAATCTCTTAATATTTTGGAGAGGTAAGTGTTGGGATGAAGAGCCAAACTTTTTACCAAAGGTCATTATGGTTTTTGCTCATAACCTGAAGTAGAAGCGGGGTAGTGCTGCCTCATTAATAGAAACAGAAGACAACTTCTGGAGGTCAGGAGTGGTAAGCAATGTCGGAAGAGAGAAAGGCTGAAGAGAATGAGAACTATGGAAAGAACCTTTTGTTCTAACTGCTTCCCCATCCCCTACTCCCAACAGGTCCTTTGGCTTGTTCATTCTCCAACCTCAGTGTCTGCCAACCCCAAATCTTCCTTTCCATTTGGTCTCTTACAGTTTCAATAAGAGGCCATTGTCATCTTGCTCCAGAGCTATTTGTCTCTCTGTGCCACATTGCCAAAAACAGTATCTTCATTACATGTAGAACCCACCAGAGCTGGAACCTGGCCCTCCAGAGAGGAAAGGGGCTTCGCCCACTCTCCTGTCCTCCCAAGCACCAGACTTTCTGACGCTTGTTCAACACATCTCAGCTCATTCCTGATCCTCTCTGCTTACAGCATCTGCTCACATCCCTGCCTTCACTGACAAAATACTAAACACCTATGAAGCCCCTGCAGTCCACTCTGTGAGAATTCACAGCTCTTGCCTCATGTGTCATAACCTCAAGGCACTGTCTTTACAGAACTCATAATATTGATACCCTGTCTCATGGTATATTTATTTATCTGAGTACATATGCCTTTCCTGCAGATTGTAAACTTTCAGGGAGCAGTAATTATATCAGCCAGACTCTGGTATGTCACAGATACATAGTAAATGTGCATTTAATAAGTAATTATATGTATAGGTAAGCAGATTTGGCCACTGACTTTTGATCAAGGGGATTTAGTGGTGTTAAAGAGGTAGAATTTAAAATTCAGGACAGTAAGGTGAGAAAAGGTAGTAGAAAGTAGAGATTTCTTCCAAAATGATAACTTACAATATTGTATGCATTTATGGACTTTTTATTTATGAGAGTTGTTCTCATATACTACCAGCATCTCTCTTTCTATTTCTCTCCTTTCTGTGGCTTGGAAAATTATATTTCTTCAGGGAAGTTAGCTTTACTGAGGTCTTTGCTGACCTCTAAATCTTACAAATCTCAGGTTTGTTTCGTTAATAGGATTGGTGTGGAAACATTTCTGTTTCATACTGCATTACTGCTGGTGAATTCTGACAGATCAAGTATTTTTCAACCATTTTTGTCTGCAGAACATTTTGAAATTATCTCTAGGTCAATTAAAGATGCATATTTTCACTATGCTTCTTATTTTTCCTGCAAATTAAAATGTATTTTACTCTGTCATCTCAGAAAATTGAATGCAAACTTCTGATGTCATTTATATTCATTAGGGCCCTTCTGAATCCATTCTTCCTGCCCCTTGATAGTAACAGTTTTTTCTGAACATAAAGCCTTCCCATTTGTACCAACCCTTATCCACCTGTAGAGACTGAATCTTCTGGGCTCTAAGGATCTTTGAAAAACATCAACAGGATCCATAGGGTCAAGACCTGGAGTTGTCCTGACTTCGGTTTCCTTCCTAAGAACCAACTTTTAACTTCGGGGCCTGTCTCGCCTCTTTCCCTGTCTTTGTACCTCCATATTCATTGGTAGCCCTGAGCCTACTGGGTATGTTACCTCGCAGTTCTCATCCCTTACTGCCACAAACCAGCTTCTAAAAAGATTTCTGATTTGCTCTCTTACATTCACCACTTGCCACCCCTGGCATGTGTTCTTTAACGATAGAAAATCCTGTGACACGAGGACAGCAGGTTCAGCGTGACTGTTCTTCACCACCTGCACGCCTCCATGCACACTGTGCCTTCCTCCAAGCCTTGTTTTCATCATCTGTGTCCCCCGATGAGCACCTACAGTGCCCCATTATAAGAGACCTTCATTTCCTTCTTCTCTCTGTACCTCTCATCCATTCGTCCTTGTCTACAGTTTTTATTTATAACAACAACTAAACATCACTGAGTTCTTGCTGTAAGCCTGGCAATGTATTTTCATGAGGACAGTTTCATTTACCCCTCATTATAGTTTTATGAGAAAAATTGCAGTATTTTCATACTCATTTTATATAATAAAGGACTGAGACTAAGAGATGAAATAACCTGCCTAAATTTACATAGCTACAAAGCAGCATCAGCAGGAGTTAGACCCATTCCCTGTATCTACCCTGTTATGATGCCTTGTGCTGTGAAAGCCCAGGGCTGCTCACGAATTGCTGCATCGTAGCAGCGCAGTTTGGAGATCCAACATCTTGCATCCAGTTGGCTAAGTACCAGCAGCCTCCCTGGCTGAGTGCCTAGTGACGGCTGCCATGGAAACGACCTTTCTCTGCATGTGCTCAGGCTACTTCCCGCAGGAGAGGCTCCCTGGAACCCTGGCTAATTCTGGTCTCATCCTTTTTTCCAGAGAACTTCATCCTCAAGGCAGATAACACACCAGCTGACATTGGCCAGGAAGCAGCCACCTGTAGCCCAACCTACACTTGGAGAGAGAGCACTGAAATAAACTTACAGGATTCATAACATGCGTTTGCTCCACACACTTCTACCTCCTATTCTCTGCAGCCACCACCATCATTCCCCAACCCTTATCTGCAACTCTGGCTGAGATTACTTATTAAGAACTGATAAAAATATGAATGCAGTCAAAATTGAATCCAGACACAAAAGAAAACCTCTCCAATTCTCTCCCATCTCCTTTTTCCTGCCCTTCTCTTAGACTATTTCTTGATAGTATTTCTTAAATCTTTGAAAACAATTAATATTGTCTAAAATACTTCAGAGTGAATAAACATGGATACCATGATCTTGACCAGTTTTGTATATGATATAGAAAGTCAGATGCCAGGCTGCTTTAGCTTCAGTTAGTTGTTGAACTTCAAGTATGGGGTAATTCTTGTTTGTAAACTATGATTGCCAACACCAGAGCTGCCACCTATCAGGCAGGACTTTGAAAAGTCAAAGTTCCTAGATTTTCATGTTTTTTAGGTATTATGAGCCTGAATTTTAAAGATGACTTACTTGTTAATATCTTCAAAAGTTCTCAAAGTTTACATAAGATATTGAAGTTAAACTTTCTCCCTCAATACCTATAATTTTCTTAGCAACTTAGTGTCACGATTGGCATACTCTTTATTGACAGAGCTCAGAACCCAAACCATGTTACATTCAGATTATGTATCACTGATTCTGTGTTTTAAGTCACTGTTTTCCTACCTCAGGTCACTAGAATGCCACTACCTAGGCATCTAGTGACAGGCATATGCTTTCCCTGTGTGCAGATGGGTGGGAATGGGACATATGGTTAAACCATGATGGTGGAGGTAGAAAACGTGGCCAGGGGAGGACATACTTGGCCTTTGGTGACCACATGCATGGTAGAATGCATTGGCTTGCAAGGAAGGGACAGTGTGTTCAAAAGGAGGTGTCAGGTCTGAGAAGACCAGGTGATGTTGGACTGTGCCCAGGTAGGGCTTTATTTCCTCCTTTGAGTCCTCTATCTTCTTTAGTAATAGTTTCCCTCTTCTCTTCACCCCTGTAGTTTTCTCTCTTGCCAGGCTATGGCTTCAGCTTTGTCCTTTTGTCCTTCCTCATGTCTTCAGAGCTCTTCTTGTCACTGTTGCCAAAACTGAATGGGCTTTTGGGTTGCAATGAAATTTTTATTTTCAATAGAAGAGAATAGGAGGCCCAGTGTCTCTAATGGGCTGGAGTTTGAAATATGAACTCCTGGACCATCTTCTGGTGTTGCTCTGTATTTACCATATATTACATGGCAGGGACACTGCCATCCTTGGAGAGACAGTATTGACAGCACTAGTTGCCTATTAGCATTGAGAGTACGTGTGCATGGGCAACAGGGGTTTACCTTGGAATCAAGGCCTGGAAGATTCATCTAGACACGTTGGTTTGTGGAGCAAATGGAATGGAATAGAAGGTACACTGTGTGCCAGCAGCCATCTTGGTCATTCTTCGCTTCTCTCTGCACTTGGTGTCAGCCACCAGGCATGAAGGGATGACTTAATGAATGAGCGAATAATTGAATGAATGGAAACAAAGTGAATGCTGTCTGGAAACAAACAAACAAGCAAACAAGCAAAAAAGGGCAGGAAAATAGAAGTGAAGGATTGCTTGACTAAGTAGCACTTGGGCAGCACAGGGCACAGGGCCTGCCTGGCATCTGCAGTGCCTGCCAGCCATGCAGTAAGCCACCAGCCAGTGTTAGCTCTGGGAGCTGAGCCACCACGCAGAAGGAACAAGAGCATTTACTTGGGTTGCAGTGCAGAGACTTCAGAGAAATATTCATATTTAATACTAGTTCTAGGGCATGAATTTTTAGACTATAATTCTTTAAAATTTATTATAGTTTTAAACTTAATTGGGTGAAAATATTTATGGGTGGGGGAGGGGATATAATTACCCAATTAGCAAAGCGAGGATGAATCCTAGAAGGGACACTAAAACTATCTTTAAGTACTGAGAGGATTTTATTACAGTGACTCTTAAAACAATTATGAATGGTATGTGTTTCTCAGTCATTTTACAATAGAAAGGAGAGCACCACTTTCAAACAGGGAGCGGGTTTGCCTCTGTGGAGGAAGAAACCAGAAAAGGTTTCATGTCAACAAAGCCTCATAACCCACCCCCCAACTGCCAGGAGCATTTTCTTCAATGCTAAGAAAAAGGAAAGGCATGTGGGCAGGGAAACTGTAGAAGATCTACAGAGATGTGGGAACCGGCGTTAAAAATCTGTTGGCATTTTCCCAAATGGGGCGTGCTGACAAGTATACTCCTATTATTCAAGTCGCATCAGCAATGAGATAAATGAAATATAAACAGCATCTCCAGCAACCACAGTGGCTATTTGTCCACAGGTTCTCCATGCATTGTATCAATCTGTCCCCCCATAAGGGTGAACAGTAGAAAACAATGTGAAGGAGGCTTTTGAAACACATCATTGAGATTACGGCACCTTTTAAAATAAACAGCACTGAATACCAACACAGGTAAAATGTCATTGTGAGATGGGGATCCGATATTCAACGGCGTGCTTTATGGCTTTCCAGTGTGTGATAAAATCTGTTCACCAGATGTACTATATGTCTCCTGTGTAGCATACTTGAGCATCCTGTAGGCCTGAGGCCCATTTATTTCATGTAATTGCCTTTCCTGTGCACACCTTGGGGCATCCTAATTCTCTATTTTATTTCAGGCACAGTACAGGGTACCATCTGGTAGTTTTAAACTCATCCCGTTTTTATTGCACTACTGCAGTGGCTGTATTCAACTGTACTGCAGCTTTCGGTGGAGACAGACTTCTTACTACCAGCTATATATTTTTTGCTTCAAATAAAGTAGCCTTGAACTCTCAACATGCAGGATCCACATGTAGATCATGGGCGGTCCACATGAGCCGGACGGGTTCCTTCAGACTCCAAGTAGCTCAGAATTGCTTCATGCACAGCTGTTAACTTACAGAATTGGGGTTCTAAATTCTTTGCTTACTTCTGCATGTAATGATATCATTTTAGTATCTCATTTGTATTATTTCAGTTCAGATGAACAAAAATAAATGTATTCCATCACATCTGGAAAAATACTGCAGAGAAATCGCTTAATATACAAAGCTGCACACCTCATTACGAGGTTCGTCGCTCATTTCAAACCCAGCCTTACCTCTGTCCCTCATCAACATGGCTTTTTGTTTTGCTGTTGTTTTCATTAACTTGCTAAATCATCTTTCAAGGGAATTTTCAAGATTTTGAAAAGGCAAGTTTGGAAATAACATACTTGGCAACAGGAAAATAAATCTCAGAACCATGGAGTTTTTCTGCAGCGGGCCCCTGGTGAGAGTGCCTTCCCTCAACTTATGCACAAATTAGATGGGAAGAAACTCTGAGTGCTCTGAAAATTCATCTCCAGCTCCAGAGAAGTATCCCCACCAATGAATGCAACCATACAGCTGGGCAAGCTTAACAAAGAGCCCCTGATATGCAAATAACACACACCCAGCTGCATATGTCCAAATGAGCCATTGTTCACCTGCTGCTGGCTCCTGCCCCACCAAATCCCAGTTGCGGCATGTGTGGTGCATTCTGGCTCCTATTCCCTTTTTCCCTCAGTCAAGGCCCATGAGCCCCTGGAATGCAATGTGCAGGATGGCAACAAGAGGGGGCCAGGCAAAGGGGTGGGGCTCAGTGAGTTGGCTTAACAGCCACTGCTGCCTCTAGACATGTGTTATCTCGGCATTGCCCAGGGAGAAGATTACCAAGCTTTGGCTAGAGATACAGAAAGCCTTTCAGTGTACAATCTGCTACCTGGCACTGATGACCTGCATGAATAAACAAACCAGTCAGGGGTTGCTGGCCTTACTGCAACAATCGGGGGCCCTTTGTTATGGTGATAGTGGTGGGTGACAATGACTCATTCACAATTGAAAATGGGAAAATATTTAAAGTGAAAAAAAGACTGGATATAGATCCTTTTGCAGCAGATTCTTTACATGTTTTGCATTCATGGCAATGACAAATGTCACTAAATGCACCTGGTTGTAGCTGTCTGCTGTGATCTAAAGCCTGTTTGAATGAAAAGAATAACTTCCTCTGTTATTTATTGTTGGAAGCAGAGTTTACTTTGCTGTCTTTAACCTTAGCAGAAATCAGAAATGCCAGTTTAACAGCACGCTGATGAGTTCTAGGGAACACAGCAAGGAATCATTTGTTGGCGTCTTGTAAATCAGTAGGAGAAGACCGGTGACCAAATAGATTCATATTTATTTTCCTGGAGATTTTTCCTCTTCTTTGACTCTCAGGCAATCTCGTTCTATAAAAATGTTAATGCTGGTCTGAATATGAAGGGTAATTTTTCCCCCCACAGTTCTGTCAAACGTATCTTCCCAATAATTAAATGTGCACCCTTGGACTCCTAGTGCAGTCCTGTTGAACAAAGCAACTGCAAATCCAACTAACCTTTGAAGAATGAGGGTGTCAAAATATAAGCAGATGTTTGGATTTGCACAAATGCTGGGCTTTTTTGGATGCCAAATGTTCCTAAAATAGTTTCTGTATCCAGACAGCAGGGGAAAGATACACTCAGAAGTGACCTGCAAGCTTCTCGGTTACAGAAACAGCATCTCCCTTGGCAGAAGTGATACTGGATGGGTGTTAAAGTAGTTATACACTAATCAGCATCTAATAATTATGAAAGTATTATCATTCTATGGTTATCAAATATGGAAAGAAGAAAGAAAGCATGGTAAAATTATCTGATATAAACACAATCTTTATAAAATCCATTGCTAAATTAAATGCAGGGTAAAATAAAAGGGCTTGTGCTATTTCTTATATATGTACTAAAAGGTCTCTAAAATGAATTACAAGATATATGCTATTTTTTTAAAAAAGGAAGATACATACTTTAGCTATGAAATTATAGTACCATGTTATGTAGATAGTTAAACTTGAATTGCTTTTGGGAAGTGTTACCACATGGTTGGTTTTTTTTTTTTTTAACAAGTAAATGTATACAGGAAAGATTTATATTAGACATAAGGAAAACCATCTCAACTTTCAGAAGAGTTGTGAGAAGCCCAAATAGTTTACCCAAGAAAGCTGTGGAATTTATCTCCTGGAGATTTTTAGCAGCGGACAAGAGACCCATATGTTTGTGTTAATTTCTGAGTCCTTGAAATGAGTAGAATGTGACCATTAAGAGCTCTCTAGTCTTCCTCTCTGTCACTTGCCTGGGAACAGGCTATCTGTCCAGTAGATGCCCACCATCCTAGGCCTCTGTCTGACATTCCACTGAATCCATCTTGGAAGAGTCAGCTGTTGCTTTCCAGAACCTCTGGACATAAAAGGTTAAGCCAGAGGGCCCTGATGTACTCCTGCTGCGGGTTTGGGGAGAGGGAGTATAAACTGGTGCAATCTCTGTGGTGGACAATTCCTCAAAATCTACCAAAATGGAAAGCGCACATATACTGTGACCTTACAATCACATGCATTTCCAGGGCACATTTTCCATGGTATATAAAAAAAATAACTTTCAAATTAATATGCTTTTTGAATTTGCATTCTGTATATGTGATACTCATTAAAAGAAAATGAAAAAATAAATGACTAATGGAAAATAAGGAAACCCTTTTCCTGACCCAAACTCCCCCAGTAAAGTAGGGGACTTATTGGTCTTATTTCCTGTTCTCCGTAGCATTGTCAGGAAGCCACTGGAATCAGATGGCTATGCAACAGGTGGCACACTGGGCGCTTGAGTTTTTCATATTCCCTTCCTGCAACTGTCAAGGAGGAAGGATGAAGTAGAGTTCAGTGAGAGAAAGCTGCAGAGAAGTTTTCTTACTGCACAGTTTGGTGAGTTGAACAGAACTTCCCGAGGTTGCCCAGAGGGAAAAATTCTGCCTGAGACCATGAGAAAGGGAAGGGGGTGGTGGCCTAAAGATAGCAGCTCCACAGAGAAAAAGCAGGGTCATTCTCCCCCGTGGTGAAAATTCAGCACATTCATGGGCTTCCCTCATTGAAGTGCACATCAAAAAAGCCTGGGGGAAATGCAACTCCATGTTGTTAATTCTGGAAGGAGTCTTCTGGAACTCTCCGCAAAGTATTTGAGTGCACAGTTGTGGAATCCTTTGAAGAATCAAGCATGTGTATTAACACTGGTGTCGGACACAGAAGTTGGAAGGAGGGAGTCAACAGATACTGGTCTACATCAGAGATTTGAGAGATTTGGCGAGTGCCAAACCTCTTTGAGACTATTTCATACGAGTTAGATAGTTACTGCATTGCAGCACTGTAAGCATTCATTTCTATTATTTCCTCGAGAGTCTACCGCAGCACCAAGCATATATATGGCCAACAGTTTTTCTTACTAAAACGTTTGCTACTTCAGCCACTTTGATGGTCTTCCAGGAGCTTCAACACGATATGAAACCCTCATCCCAGTGATGATAGAAAGCAATTAGAGATCCTTCTATCTAATCTAAAAAATCAAGCCCCCTGTCCACAGATAGCTGTGATCAATGTGAACACAACTGTTCAATACTTTTCTTATTATATCCCTCCCCCTTAAAAAAATAAAAATGTCTGTTTAAAAGACAGCAGCGAAGGTTCCTGGCTCATATTCCTGAGATTTTTATTTAAAGAATGCCCCATCTTTACATGCATCTGAGAGGCTGAAGATTAAAAATTAGCCACTGTATAGTAGCTGAGCAGTAACAATTTTTCATAAAGGTTTTTAGTACACATTTGGGATTATAATTTCAATATTATGCAAATGCATTTTATGGGTCTGTAATACAGAATGTGTACTGGCGTTAATGTGCATTAGCTGGTGAGCACAAAAAGGCTCCAAATGAGCCATTTTGGTGTCTGCTTTCAACATGTATTATAAATAATAAGTGAAATGTTCTGGTTTAGAACAAATATTATAAAATCTGAATTCCTTTTGATGTACATCAGTGATAGAGGCCTATACAACTCCCATGGAATTCTTCCATTGAATATAATTAAAAACTGGCTCTTGGCCAATATATTCCTGTTTATGGTCTTTCTTTTTAAATGAGATGTAAAAGGAAAAGAAATCCATATAATATGGAAAGAAGGTGGTTTCTCTCTACTGTTCAAACTCAGGCTTTAACCAGATGAGTGAGTCAGAGAGAGTATATTTCTTAGAAATCATGAGAATGGCCTAAAGGACTTCTAGGTTCAGAGGTTTGAGGATGAAAAAGTGGAGCATATACATTGGATCATGTTGTCAATAAGAGTAATAAATTTAGTGTCTTGACACAATATATTTAACATAAGATCATTGTTATTCCAAAGACATTTAAATGATGTATAAACAGTCTTTCTTAGTAGTGTGCTACAAGCTTTGCTAACAATTGTACAGCTCAAGTTGAAATCTATCTCATGTATATTTTCTTTCAGACTTGCCAGAGTGTCTTTGTGGTTGTATTTTTTTTAAATGCTCAAAACTAATTTATGATTTTTCCTAAATGTAGAGGACTGAGCTGAACAGCTTTCCGGACTTTGCTGTGAGAATAACTACAAGTATTTCTTTTCTTTTTAATTAATATTTTCACATCCAAACTTTACTTGTAACAAAAAAAGCAATACTAAGATGTCATGCACTGAAGATGGTAGCTGGATATTTTAGGAAATTTCTATTTGCGTTGATTTAATCGGGACTCTGAGCTCTGTGGATCCTGTTTCTTGGATGTGTGTGTCATAGTTGTGCCATTCTTTGGCAGTCTAGAGCAACATCAGATCGCACTGTTTCGTAGGTATGAACTAGACACAGCCGAGTCAGAGCAACGTAAAAATCTCTTCCAAGAGGGACCTTTACATTCTGTCTTAGTTACTTTGCTCACTGCTGAGACAAAATACTCAACACCCTAAGTTAGAGGAGGAAAAGTTTATTTAGCTCACAGTTTGTTGAGCTTTCAGTCCATTGGTAGCATGGCAGAGAAGCGTCTCAGAAGAGAAATAGCTCGTGGCAGGCAGGAAGCAGCAAAAGCAACAAGCCACAGGAGACTACAGCAACCCTCTTTCTGTCCCTTCTATTCTATCCAAGCAGGTAGGTAGCACTCACGCCCATGGTGAACCTTCCCATTATGCACATGCAAAACAATTAATGGGCTAATTAGTAATCACACATCCTTATAGCAGCATCACATACTAGATCCAGTCGCCTCTGAAAAGCCCTATCTTTAATTCCACGAGGCTTTGAGGTGGCGTCTAAACACAAGCCATACCAATAATTTTAGAATGTCAAAGATTTTGTGACTTATGTTTAAAATAACAATAAAATATCCATTTATTGAGTTCTATTTTAAATTTTTCTATATCTGTTATCTCAATTGACCTACAAAGCCATTTTGCAAGGTAGGTTCTACAATGCTTATGAAATGGTCAAAGAATCAAGAAACTAAAAAGATTAAGCAGTTTGTACAAATTTACATAGTTGTATGGTCTGTCTAATTTTGCAACCCAAATCCTTAACTACCATATATATCCAAGTTCACTATTAATATGGTGAACAATGGTTTTGACTTCATTTATCAGGTAAATTGTTAGAATGGCATTTAGCTCTTCAATCTGACATGGGCACTGCAATCAATACTCACATCTGATACAGTTTCAGTTGTTCATTGGATCCCTAGTTGTCTCCATTGCTACAAGTGGATACTTCTTTTCCCTGACTCTTTTCCATTGTAGATGGAGGTCTACTGAAGAGAAAAGGATACCACAAAAGATTTTATCAAGCAATTACTAATTAAATCAGATTTATTTCAAGTTCCTCAATTAAAATTCAACAAAAAGTCTTTGATTATGTACAAAGTGTGAACTATGATTTCTGTCCTTGGGTCCTTAAAATTTCAAAAAGGTAGAAATCAGTAGCAAGGCAGCCTCTCCACATGTTAATTTATAATCACTATTGGAAAGAATTGACTATTATATTGTGTCCTAATTTGAAAAGCAAGCTAATTACCATAGGTAAGTAAGACTCCTACTCTAAGATATCTTCCCAGTAGTTGAAATATGAGGTCTGACTGGTAAAATAGAGCTTGTCTGGGGGAGAAAGTAGCACCCTGAATTGATATACCATCTCGGGCTCCATTTGCTGTCCTTTCTATGCATCACACCCTGGTGATGGGTATGACATCACTTCATCTTCATAGAACTCCAGAAGGTAAAAATTATTATCTTCATTTTGCAAATGAGGAAACTGAGCCTTAGATAAAGTAAGTTATTCAAGGCCACATAGTTAATAAGTGGTGGAATGAGGATTTAATTATAGGGTACTTAATTTCAAAGTGGGTAATTAAATGAAAGAGAAGATAATGTTTTTTAAAGAATTTAATCTCAATATTTCAAAACCCCATAGTAAGTCTTGCTTTCTTCATGATCTTTATTATAGTCTGCTTTGTTATTTCTGAGTGCCTCATGCGATCCCTTATTTAATCATAAGCTGTTCTATTTGAGAGAAAGGATGGTAGACGCAAGGTTTGTGTTCTGCACATGAACATGCTTCATGCCTGGGACAATGTAGGTTTTCAGGACATATTTCACTTCTTCCTCATATGTGTGTAGGTACTCACTGCAGCCATACCCAGTAAAGAAGTCATGGTTTCAAGGGGCTTCCAGCCCAACAGAGAAGGGAATAAAAGAACCAGGCTCTCATCAGAGTGTGACAGTGCCAGAACCCAAAGCAGTAAAGTCAAGGTGACATTTGGGAAAGGGCAGCTAACTGGATTATGGACTCATTAAAGGCCTCTCATGATAGAAGTCATCTAACTCACTTTTGGAACATCAATAACAGCCAATCAGAGGTGGAAGGGTGTCACAAAGGAATACTCAAACACTTTGAAGTTAGAGATAAGTGCATGACCTGATCCAAGGAAGACAAGTCATCTGGGACTGAGTATTGACCTGTAGGCTGAATGGGTGCTGTGGGGAGAGGGCAGGGAAGGGTATGAAGTTCAGAAGGAATGAGCGCCATGCCGGAGTGCTTATACTTTATCCTGACCACCCTGGTGAGGGCTTTTGGCAGGAGAGAAGCAAGATAAAATACACGTTTAGAAGGAAGATGAGGTAAATTTTGAAGAATAGTCAGGAAAAGGGTACAGGAAAGATCACAGGAAGCAGGAAAGAAAACCAAGGAAGCAATCACTAAAGCCAGTGAGAGGGAGGCTCTTGCCAGCTGGAGAAGAGAAGGCCATTTCTACTTAATTTGAAAGTACACATAAATTTTTTTTTAATTTTTGGAGCACCTTCCCTCAGTTTTTTCTCATCACTAATTTGTGGAATCCTCATGGATCACAATAATGGAGCATCTTCATTCTGAGTGTCCTTATGTTTCTACACGCCAGCATGGTTTTCAAGGTTTCATTAGAGCTGTGTTGAGATACTTTTTATCTTAACAATTTCTCTGTGGGTAAACGTAACAGGGTAACAGGAATCAATACGAACAACCTAAAAGGAATACCTCAGAAAGAAAGTGATATTATTTCTGTTGATGCACATTTTTTATTTAGAAAAATCATGAAGATGGCCATTAGGAAATCTTGTTCCTCAGTGGCATGTTGCATGCTCAACCAATAGAAGGTAAATATGCTAAAATTGGTGCCTTTTCCACAAAAACTACATTACTATAAAGTTCTTTGTTTTCATCCAACTGCCGAAAACAACATTTGTGGAGGCAATTTCGGTAACATTTGGAGGATTGGAACTGCTCTCTCCTACACATATGGTTCTTTATGAAGAGGTAATTTTTATCTATGTTCTACTCAATTGAATATTTATAGGTCTGTTTGGCCTCAAAGGTACCTGATCTTCCCCCAAAATACAATTGCCCTGTAAACCTAAAGTGAGATTTATTCAGTTACCCTTAAGAACTTTGTGAGCTATTTTCATTTTCTCCCTACAAATTTGTTCCCAATACAATCTTAAATTTGTCTAATTTGCTCTGTTATTGCAATTAGTCAATTCTCCCCTAGTTACACAAATAATAGCCTTATAAGTTTGAGGCTGTAAATCATTCATCCATTAAAAATGCCATTTCCTTGTATTGCAAATTCGATTCATTTAGAAGAGAAAAACCATGGCATGGAACAGAATTATGCAATGTCATGGGCACATTAACATTTGGATCAAAATTTTACATTGTGTCAGCCAGTAAACAGTATAAATGGTTCCGATTTGCAATAAATAATTGTCTATTAATACTCTGGCATGCTGTAGCAAATTACAGTCTCACTTCAGTGAGCACAGCTGTAGGTAGGCACCAGGGCTGAGGGAAGCAAGTGCCACAATTGGTTTGAGAGGAAAGAGTCCATCGTGCAGAGATGCTGTGAGCATCAGGAAGCACTGCTGTGAGTACATGGCCATGTTTGTAAACCACGAAGAAGACCAGTGGAGACCAGAGTGTAGCTCTCTGCAGTAAAACCTATAGGAAGCAAAGATGCCAAACCCAACCAGGGCATCCTTCATGTATGCTGGATATGAAAGTGCTGGTGACATATGTGATTAGCCAAAAAAAAAAAAGGCTCCTGATCATTGGACACAGGGTCTGAGATCAAAAACCTTGGGTGTCGGTTATGAAGCCACTAAAGGACCCCGTGAAAGTTGGGCTTTCCCCAGATATACTTTAGGCATAGGCATGATTTGGGGCCTCCTTCCCTTTCTGCCAGAATCTTTCTCACTAGCTAATTGAGGAACTTAAATTTAATATCATTTTCACCATTCAGTTTCAGCCTTTTAAACCCCATTAGAATGCAAACAAGCTGTCTGGAAAAATTAATATTTAGATGTATTAATTTTCATTGCTGACTTGGTATACAGCAAAAAAATCAGCTGAGCTAAAATGAGGGTCCTGGGTAGGGTGAATTGGAACTCAGGGAAACTTCAGCGTGGGAGAGGAGAAAATGAAGTATTGCCAACCATACTTCATAAAGGCCCTGGACACTGCAGGATGTAAGAGCACCCAAAAGTGTCAAGGAAATAAATCACAGTACTAATCAACATTTGCATAGTTTATCTCTGAGGGCAGCACTACTATTATCCCCATTTTCCAGATGAGAAAACTGAGGCCCAACAATGACAAGAAACTTCTGCATCACTCTTATCTATGCAATGTTACAATTTATACTGAAGAACTGGATATTCCTAAAAGCTAATTGATTGTAGCTCACCAATTAGCCAAGACTAAGAACAACAGAGCTTACTTACCTTAAAGATATAATTAATTGATATTGTGACCTTTGGAGAATACAAAATTTTATGGAATTTTTTATAATAAAAATTGTAGACTAACACTAAGTTTGTCCTTCTACGCTTAACACTATTGTATGTCACTCATCTCATAAAAAAACAGGAAATCCTGCGATGACCTCCAAATTAATTTAGCCTACGTTTATGCATTAAAATTGTGTAGAAGAATCAAAGCAATTTTTTAAATCAAGATTTAACAAGAAAATTGACATCACTAAAAGCTAGATGTCTAGAGACATGGGTTTTTTCTTGCTTGAATTGGATAGTGTTTTCATTGCCATTATAAGAAAAATTTGTTGAGAACCTATTAAATGTGGGGTATTGCCTTGGATTTTAGATAACTGCCTAAGTTTGTTTTCGTGTGTGTTGAGAGCCAAGTTTAATTCTGAGTTATTTCTTGAGAAAGGGGAGTAGCAATGGCTGATTGTTTGAATAGTTTAGGACACTTAAAAATAGTTTTCCTAATTCACCAGAGAATTGTTAAATCCTTGTGGTTGTACACTCTCTTGAGCAGCATTAGCGCTTCATGCTTGGACATTTGCTGTGGGCATAGAGCTTGTGTTTTTGCCAACAACAGCTACTTTTTCTTGCACGCCACTAGACTAGCACTCATAAAAAGCCATTTTTATGACATCCCTCTCCTACCCCAAACTCTCAGTGATCTTCATTCCCTAAAGTAAACTCTGCATTCAAGGCGTCCCACCACCCTCGCCACTGTCTGCCGCTCAACACGGTTTGTAGCCTCCCGATGAAACTTTCTGCTCCTGGTGTCCTCCAGGAGGAGACCGCAGCTCCATCCACCATGCTTTCCTCTCCCTCTGACAGCCCAGTGATCTACAAAGTCTCTACCGTTCTGCCCAGCTCTCTCCACAGACTCCTGCATGTTCTTGCAAATCCCTTTCCCCTGTTTTAGTTTGTTTTCTTTCTAAAATACAAGATTGCTCACTGGTCCACCAAACCGCTAAAAGTTGCAACTGGCAAGGGCAGGACTGGGACCATTTGTCACTCTTTCACTTTGCTTCTCTTCATTTTTTTTTTGGTGGTGGTTTCATGGTGGATTAGGGATGAGAAACTGATTACTATTTTCTTGACAAGTGATCTTGGAACAGCCACGTGAGCTCTGCCAGACTCGTTTACCACATCTGTAAAATAGAAATACTTGCCCTACCTACTTCAAAAGGTTGTTTTGAAAGTCAAATGTGATACCGATGATAAAACAATTCATAAATTCTCATGTAGTAAGTGACAGTACTGCTTAGTAGGTGCCCCCATATCCAGCACAGTTCCATCCCCTTCCCAATCCACAAGTATATCCATACGTGTTAGGAGGACCAGACACACTGCTCGCCGTATTCAGGTCAAATGGCTTTGGGAACTGTAGAAATTTCTGCCACCTCTGGCAGACAAGAGTTCTGGACTTGCAGGCCTGATGTAAATCAGAAGCTGTCACGTAGAAGACAGTCAACAAATATATATATTATATATATATATATATAATATATATATTTGTTTGGCAAAAATGAATGAATATCCATTCCTCACCTTTTGAAAAGAATGTGCTAACTGTTGGTTTTTGATATATACACTTTCAAGCAAATTTGCAGAGGCAGTTCCAACCACACACGTTCCCAAATATAATTTTCTGCAGTGCCAATTGCTTCAAATGTCTAACTACCGGTACATGCATAGAATTCACTGCCTGTTCCTATTTTTTCACATTAATTTGGTGAATATAGACAGACTGAAAAATATGACCTCTCATATCAAGAAGTTCACCTACCCTCAAAATATTCTTTCCTTTTAGTGTTAAAACAATAACTTGCTTCATTTGTGCACTACACCAATGAATTAGATGAGCTAATTGCATATCTGCTATGAAATAATGTCAGTTATTACATGGACAACTACACATTAACCACATTAGAAGCTTTATCAATTACACAGTGTGTTACATTAATGTACCTGTGTTATCTTTTGATTGCCATATCATTAATTCAAGTGACCTCTATAAATCCGTCTCCCACCATCATTTCCTTATTCTTGGCCTCTCTGTAACATTTTAAAGTCTGTTAGAAAAACAATAAAACCATGCAGTTAAAACATGAAAGAAAGAAAGAAGAAAGAAAGAAAGAGAGAGAGAAAGAAAGAAAGAAAGAAAGAAAGAAAGAAAGAAAGAAAGAAAGGCCCTGCAGTGTGATTCTCTTGACTGCTGTTGGTTTTCATCACGTCTCTGTCACCTGACATGCACAGACAGGTTTACAACCACATTCAATTTCTCCTGTCCAACACAAAACTATCTGTGCTTTGGCAAGAGTTTTAGCAAGGTTTAGTTTTTTTAAATTTAAGAAGCCTATCCAGTTCACAAATAGAAGCGCAGCTTAAAAAGACCCACGTTTACTTTGAAAAATATTAATCACATTCATAGAAAGTTCCGATTGCTGCTAAAACCTGAACTGACCCATGGGCAATTTGTATCTGGATACATCGAACTTGACTTTTTCAATCTAGTACCGACCTTGCCCACTCCTTTTAAGCTCCCACTCAACAGCAAAGCCACTCCTCCCCGGGAGATGAATACCCTATTGGCATGTTCATAGTTAATGACAGGGCCACAAAACAGAAAATAACAGCAGGAATCTGAAGCCAGTGCTTTTATTGGATTAACTAACGATATAAATAAAATGGTCCCCGACTGAGCTTCAGAGAATCACTGTCTCTTTATCAGGCCATAGAAAACAGATCCAGGAGGCCAATAAATACGGCACATAACAGAGTGGAATTAAATGATTAGGCCTGAATTAACACCCTGTTTCTCAGCCTCACTTAGTGTTCCATGGCCCCAATGAAACACTGCAATTCACAAACGCTCCAGGCCCATTTAATTTTTATGTCAAGCTAGTTCAGAAGAAGGGATTACCTGTAACTCCCCCCATTCCATTGTATGACTCCTGAAGTAACAGCACTGTTCCTGTCTAGATAGCTGTTATGAAGACACACCAATTAAAAGGAACCAAACCCCTGCTTCTGTGAATGAGGAGGATGCCCCTGCTTAAGAAAATGATGAATTAATTAAAGCAGTTTGATTATTTTCCTTAGTATTAACAACAGAACTTGTGACTTTAATCCCATTTTTTTTTTTTTTACTTTTTGAATGACAACTTTAACATACAGAAGATCCTATTTAAGTCTTAACAGCAAAATGGATTTTAATATCACCTTGGAGAGTAATACATGGAAACCCCATTCTTCATTATGTGATAAGGTGGGTGAGACTGGCTGGAACCCCTTTGGAGGAAAGCTAATGCTGTTTTCTACCTTTCCATTTATACAAAGGCTCTAGAGCAAGCAATCCAAGGATGGCATTAGAGAAAGGCTCCACAGTAGTCGTGAAGTATTTCAGATGAAATATGCAGATGAAATTGAGTCATAAACCACTTTGCATATTTGTAACTTGAAATGATGTATGAGATAGAGTTATGTTTATAAGGCAAGCTCCTCAAAAGTCAGGAGGGTAAGGGAGCTTGTGCTAAGTTTTGAGCATTTAGTAGATACCTTGTGCTGTGCTGTGCTCTTTTCTCATTTCATCCTATGAAACAGACATACTGATTCCCACATACAAATATAGAAGCTGAGGTAGTGTAATAAACGACCAAGTTCAAATAGGAACTACTAAGGCTGAGATTAAAATTCAGAACTAGATAATCCCCAAACTAGACCTTTTCATCCATACAGTAATGACTACTTAGAATTTCTGGCCCAAGTAGAGCTTTGATTTAGAATTTTTTAGAATAATCAAAAACCCAGCCATCATGAATAAGAGAGAGGAAACAGTGTAGACCCAAAACTTGGTAAAACAACAATAACAAGAGATACTCGCTTTGGATGGGAAAAGGACTTAAACATTTTAGGAGATCTGAGTATTTAATGAGTTGAGGAACTTTCCTCTAGAATGTAGATAAACCAGCCCCTCAAAGATTGTCTCAGAATGTAACCCACAGAGTCCAGAGTCTACATCTTCAACATGCCACCACTCTGACTAGAATAGAGCAGGAAAATTCTTCTACATCCCCCAAGCTGAGGTTTGACCTTACCCGAGCTTTCCCCTGATATCCAACGTAATATACTGTGTAGTTACACTATGACAGGAAGGGATGTCTATTAGGTTGAACTTTCTTCCTTCAATACATTTGGGCAACAAAATTACTGTAACCCTAGATCAAATTTGTGTTTAAGTGCTTCAGTGAAACACACATATAATTTTCTCAAATAACAATCTCAGTTAAAAGACTCAGGCACTGAAGGATACGTCATGGAGAAATCATACAACAATGACATCTTTTTAAAAGATCATCACTAACAAGATTTTTGGTGATGGATTCATATTAATTCAAGGGTATTTACTTGTGTTTGTCTGTTGAATTATGACTGCATACTCAAAGACAGAAAAGTATCTAATTTCATGTTCTATTCAATCTCCTTGTTCTTTACTAGTATCCAATAAATTAATTGAAATGCCTTTGACAATTAACGTTACATGGTAATAATTACATCTATTTCTTAATAAGTAATAAATTGTCTGAAATTTTATGTTTTGAGAAGAGTCTTTGTTTACTAAAAATGAGTATCAAAATGATCCAAGTGAGTTTAATTTGAATGATTAATTTTTTTGTTCCTTGGCCAGAAGTTCTTGGGCAAAGGTCTAAATTGAAGTGGTTCTTCTTGGTTATGGTTTTGGTCTAGACACAAACCCAGCCTCCCTCTGACATTCATTTTTCAGTGATGAGTGCAGTAAGATCTGTATCACTGTGTCAGTTGTCAGAGCCAAAGTGTGTCTTTGAACTTGAGTCCCCTTGGCTACTTGACTCTATAGCGAAGCACAGCCTCAATCAGTCTGTTTGGTAGATAGAACTAACTTTCTTTACCTATGTGCTTAATTTGGTGGTTGTTTTATACTTTCAGGGCATAATTTCAGTTTTTAAAACACAAAATGGACACAACTAGACACAAAATTATAGATTATAAGAATTTTTCACTTTCAGCCAATACAGAAGCAGTGGTGACATCATCACAGAGTGCTTTCTTTAAAATGGTGAAGTATTTGTTCTTCAGAGTGATTAACATGCTAGAGACCAGTTTTGCTCTGTGTGTGTGGGGTGTGGGTTTGGGAGTCAGTGTGTGTGGGGTAGTAGGGACTGAACCTAAAGACTATGCACTAAGCTACATCCCCAACCTGAAAAACTTTTTTTTTAAATTTTTGAGATAGGATCTTACTAAGTTGCCCAGACTGAGCCTGAACTTGTGATCCTATTGCCTGAGCTTCCCAGAGTGCTGGAATTATAGCCATGGGGCACTGTGTCTGAGTCAGTTTCATCATTTTAGGCTGTATAATTTTCCTGTGACTTTGATTCTTCATCTGATGGGAGGATTGTACTATCTTACAGAATTGATAAATATAAAATGGCATGAAAGTATCATTATTAATCATCTCAATAAAGACTGATCAGGATTTTAAATTCTTATCCTTGCTGTCTCACTTTTCACTACCTATTGATTAAAAACCCTGCCTCTTCCTGGGTCTTATTTCAGACCTTGTTAAATTGGTCCTCCTTACAAGTAGGCTAGGGCTCTGTGTAGTTTAAACCCACACTGCTGAACTACAAAGCTGCATCAAAACCACCTTAGTATCTTTAACTCCCATCTTTTGGTTGAAACCCTGTCCTCTGAGATTGACAGCATATTTCGCTTTTGACCCGGATCTTGTCAAGGTTAAAATTTCCAGAAAAATGCTTTTCCAGATCCTCTCCTTTTGGGATGTGCCATTTGAGAAGCTGTTGTTCCAGGCAAACATACAAGCTCCGTGCAAGCCGCTTTTGACACGGGACTTACTGTTCTTGTGATAGGAAACCATTCCGCTCACCTGCAGTATTTACCTGCTGATGATCATCCGACTCCTCCTCTGCAACGTCTGTTCCAGAAAAGGTCCAGTGTTCCTCTTTTATCACACTCCCCTGGCTTCACAATACTCCCTAGGATACAGTAAGAAACCCAATAAATAATTACCGAGTGGCCAGATGAGTAGCTACACATAGAAAAGGTCATATTCCATATCCTACAGCACTTAGGTCTAAATACCGTTTCTCCCTCTCTTCAAATTGAGAGCTTAACACTTTTCTAAGCTTTCACAATAAAAAATTTACCAGCAAGATCCTCAGCAATATTAATTCCTTAGTCCCATCACCACTGTTGTCAGGGCCTGAGGTGAGGCCAAACAGGACTGAGGTTTACAAAAAGCATATTTTTTAATATAATTTTAAAATATACTCACTAGGGGAAGGCTCATAAAATTCAGTTCAGCCACAATCTGGACTATGGGCTGCCAAGCGCTGCATAAATAAATCATCAAGTCATTTTGGCATCCTATGGGCCAGAAGGAATATCATCCTCAACAGATTTAAAGAGACAACGCTTCTGAAAGAAACAGGAGCAAGTAAGGGATTGAACATATACCGTTCTTATTATTCTTCCAAATTTGAACCGGGTCCTTGAAAGCAGTAATTATACAATTTACCCAGGGAAGAGTCTTTTCTATTTTCTTTTACCGGAATCTGTTGTGGAGTTGAAAGAATGTTTTGGATATCTGCAACAAATGCCCTTTCCACACTTAGGCTAGAATTAATACACTTGAAGAGGGCTTATTTGGGTATGGTGGCACTCACCTCTAGTCCTAACACTCTGGCAAGCAGAGGCAGGAGGCTCTCAAATTTTAGTCCAGCTTGAAAAACTTAGTGATTTAGCAGAATCCTGGTACAAAATAAAAAATGGAAAAGGATCTGGGGTTATAGTTCAGTATAAAGGCTCTGGGTTTAAGCCTCAGAACTGGAAAAGAAAAAAAAGAGGTGGGGTTAGTTATAAGAACAGCTTGTACTCTGGCAGACTCAAGTAAGTCAAAGTCCATGCTCAGAAGGCAAAAGGACAGTGGACAGTGGCCTCAGTGATGGTGAAGCCGGTGTCTGTAAGGGCTGATAACTTCCATAATGTCTCTCTCTCTCCCTCCTCCCTTCCTGCTTCTTGCCCTTTCTCCCTCTTTCCCTGTCTGACATGCACACACAAAGGACCAGGTACTTCTCTGATTAACTCCGTCTAGCTAATCTAATCCAGGATGCTTACTGGCCTTTATAAACTTGTAGGCATGAACAACACCTGGTGAAAAGAATCAAGTCCACATTCCGTAGATTCAGAAGGGAGGCCAGGAATCAAAACCTATCTCTTGACTTACAAAAAGGAAAAGGAAAAGTAGCTCCAAGGTTTGCAGAAAGCTCTCTTTCAACACTGTTCATAAAAAAGAGACTGTAACAGTGAGGGCCAGTGGGGGCAAAAATCGCCATATATCTCTTGCAAACTGTTGATGGAAATACGGTGCCATTGACGTAGGCATGCACAGAGCCCAGCTTGCTTGGAGCAGAGCCTCAGGACTTGATGAATGAGGTACCTACACAGCAGCAAGAGGCAGGCACTTCTCCTATTCACACATGTGTGCATGCGTGCACACACACAGTAATCCCCGTCCTCTGGACAAACATTCCTTTTGACTACCCTGTCTTTCATGAAATCATGACCAAAAATAAAGAACTGGATACAGTTCCTTTTATGCTTTGTATTCACTAAAACCCAAGGCAGTTTTCTTCTACCCCCAAGAAAAAATTTTTTATCTGCCCATTATCTGTATCTGTCTTAGTAGCTGATAGACCCTCCCTGGGTTATTAACCAGTTAGTTTCTTTCAGAAAAGAGGTCATTAGCTTCTAGCATTACTCAGAGGTGTCAGAAGATGCAGGTATCAGATCCTCTCATTCTGATTTATCTTTAATTTGATCTCTAGATTTTTCAGCCTTAGCTGTCAGCTGGCTTCCACTTAATAACACATTTTTATCTGTTGTTGGTGGTGGTGAGTTGTTTTTTTTTTTTTTTAAACAACTCAGTAACCAATATAATGATGACAGAACTGACAAATTCTGCATTAATGGATTTCCTTCCCACGTCTAGACTCCAGGCTGCGAAGAAAAGCTAGAGTGCAGTGAAATAGATTCCGGGCAGTTACAGGTTAAGGATAATTTGCATAAATTAGCAAGTTTTGCAAATGAATTCATCTAGTGAGAAGTAAGACACGGGACACTGCATTTTAATAATTGACATTCCACATGAAATGCAATGTTCTTGAGGAGGAAATTGAGCTCCAGGTTGCTATTAGAACCATCGGACCAGCACAAGTGGAAAGAAACGCCATCCCCCATTATGTGAGTTACCGCTTCTGCATAACAACTACCCTGTTCTGATGGACTTCTTTTAATAAAAGTGGGAGCCCGTGCTCGCAGGGAGAAGAACTGAGAGGAATCTACTTTTTGATAGCATTGCACAGGAAATGAAAGTACGACTTCTCCAGGACACCGTCTTACTGTGCAAGCAGCAACTCTTTTCGCCCTCTTTCTGAAATGATCTTTGATTTTCCGTGTGACTTGGTAGCAGCCCCACCCCCACCCTCTTCCTTTTCAGTTTTATAAAACACTAAGGAGATTATTTAAATATATTCAGAATGTAAAAATTTTAAATGGTCCAACGTGGAGGTTGTCTCTCATAACATTGGTTAAATTACAAATAAAGATAAGTGGCCATTTTGGTGCCTCCTCCTGGCTTAATTTGTTTAAGAACGTGCCACATTACAAATATTAGTGAGAATGCCAAATTAATGCCTTTCCTAAGGTGTTAGTCAGTCAAAGTCAGGGTATCCAGCATGTTAGAAGTACAAACTGCTCACACATGCAATCTGAAAGCTAGAAACAAGGCCATCCATAATAGTGTTTCCTGGCATAATTTATAATTAACATAAAATGAATTAAACCACTCACTCGATAGACTTTTTTCCAAGTTCATGTAGAGTAAGTGTGTCATATCAATTAATTCTCAATGAACTGCAGCAGCCAATAAAATTTCTCCCAGACACTGGTAATAATCCAAGATATTGATGGAAGAGGTATCATCATTAATATGAGTGTAAGACTCATATCACGTACAAGGCTTAGGCAGACAGAGTTCCTTCCTTGGAAAGAAAACATAAGTATTACGAGGTGCCTGTTGTTCTTGCCAATTTGTTAAGCTCTCTGTCTATTCTGCTTTTCACACTGATAGCCTTTTAATTTTGCCTAGGTAACTAAATACCCTTCATGCAACTGGCTGTTTTGTGGGCTGTCAAATCTAAAAAAGCTAACACACAAGATCAAACAGATTCAAATAGAAAGGAAGATCATATTGTCCATAGAACTGACACATTTTCAATGGCTTTTCTGCATGTTCACCATCACAAATAATTGGTATATAAAATTAATGCAGTCAAATCTTTGGTCTGCAGAACTTGAACAGGCATCTTAGCTGATATTTTGTGAAAGGTTTTAGTTTGCATGTTTGCTTTTTTTACTGAAGAACCAATTGTTTTGGTACTAGACAGACAAAGCACATATGCCCCACACTATTTTGTTGATAATGAAAGAGAAACCAATGGACATTGGATTTGTCATTTTGTAGCTCATGTTAAATGATACTTCACTTAGCTTTTTCTCTACAGTAACACCTGTTAACCAGGAGCACTTACAATTTTATATATATTTCACTTAGAGAATGCCAGTAGATCTTAGGGTTGAATTCTTTTGATAGTTTTGAGGACCATCTTTTGCCTGGACCTCCATCTGCACGCTTATAGCAATATCAAATAAAGTGGTTCTGATGAGCCAGTTGGTATGTGTAATGAGTTGTCATGGCTCTTCTCCCAATAAAGGGTGTGTTCAGACTTTGCTTATTTATAGACCAATAAAGAGAAATTTCCACTGTTCTCTTCAGCAGGCTGAGGATAAATAGCTCTTCCGTTCCTAACATTTAATGGTCACAGACACAAAAACAACTGCTCTTGAATATTAAGCCAACATTCGTATTTTTTTTCCCTAGAGAAATTCTTGAATATGAAACAATGGAGGATGCAGATACAATCTTTCCCATTTTAGACTATTTTAATTACAACTTGTTTTCTTTAACAAGCTCAAAAAGGGGTTACTTTAATTATGGGGTGAAGCATCAACTCTATGCTTCAACAATTTTCTCTGTCACCCTCTGAGAGCTCAGTGCTTTATAGGGGGAAACCTGGTTCCCAAAGGTGATATATTCATAGCACCACAATGCCCTCTGACAAGGATGCTTCTACTGAGCTGAGCTGCTCTCTCTGAGTATGTGTGCAGCCAGTGCTTTCTATTTTCACATTCTAGAGCAAAGAAGAGCATAAATTATTCCTAATTCTTGATTCCATGATGAAGTAGCCATCTGGTCTGATAGTGCAGTGACAATGATATAGGAGTGAACACTCTATGCTTGGTCTACTGCACAGAAAAGGACAATAGGACATATTTTAAAATGTCAGGATCCATCAGAATGATATTTGGGAAAGTTTACACTTATGAAAATAGATAGTATTGAAGATACATCATGATGCAAATCTAATCATAGCTGCTGGGCAGCTGAATTAAATTAAGAGTAAATCTAAATGTTTCTAATTAAAAATGTGTTATTCCATTTCCTACTGTGTTTCCCATGTCTGCAAAAAGAATCATTACCATATTACATTTGGGAAATTGTGTCACAGAGGAGGTTGATCTGTCTTTCTCATTCCTTTGACACATGTGTGCTGAATTCTCAGGCTACTGATACATGGTGAATATAGCTATTTCTAGTCAGATGTCAGTGAAAAGTGTGTTCATCATTACATTTGTGTCCCAAGAAAGGCTTATGCATCATTGCGATGTGAGTTATTAAAAAAATCACAAGTGTGTGTCATCTTAAAGCGTACTGTAGAGTAGTAGTAGCTTTCTTTTAAAAATGGTCTCTATTTAATATAGTAACATCCATGGTTTTATTCAACAAATATTGGCTGAGTGCTTTTCATGTATCAAGCACTGAATCTGGTATCCGATTGAAGTTTGGAGGAAGAAAGCAGCAATATGTTTTGAAAGTCCTAGAGGTACTAATAAGCATTTCTTCAGTAGGTGTGATTTCCAACCACACAGAGGCAGTGCCTCGATCATGCTCTAAGAGGCCAGCTAGATGATTACGCTGCCTGCAGGAGCTTGAGCAGGGGGGATGGGAGGCTGGAGGGAGGCAGATGGGCGGGCAGACGGGAGGTTTATTGAGGCTAGCTAGGGAGAGCTGTGTGGAGGTTGTGGGTGCCAGCTCAACTTGGAGATGCTGGTGTAGGCATAAACTCCGTAGCATCTAAACGACTCAGCTGTCATTCGAACAGTCTGAGTCAGTAAGTCTAAGCCAATGAGCAGCACACAGCATCAGGACCAGAGTGACACTGAGTATCTCCAGTTCAATAGAGGAGAGTTTTGAGTGTGAATTGAGCTTTTGTTGCTTAGATTTCTCTCTTTCTTTTTTCCTTTATTCCTTCCCCTACTCCCCCCACCATAGTAAGGTCATCGGCTATCATGGATTCTTAACATTGATGTAGGCTAATACTTAAGATGCTGTCACTGGCATTATGGGCCTTATTCTTCTGGGCTCCCTTAAAGGGGAGGTTCCTCTCATATGAACTTCCAAGTTGTTACTAAAGGGTCAGCCTGTCCCCCAAGCCTGTTTGTGCTTGGGCTGCAAGAAATGAAACTTCCAAGAACTGTTCCAACCACAAAAGTCAATCCTGCTCAAGGGTACCTGATGACAACCATGTCACACTCTGCTGCTTGCACCTGGGCACCCATAGAGACCCCCGTCTCCCAGAACAACCCTTTAAAACCCTTTCCCAAGCCAAAACGGACGGGCGCTGTCTTAGTCCAAAAGGCAGACTGCCCCTGACTCAAAAAAACTCCTTTCTCGTGGCAGAATGTCTAGTCTGGCTTCACATGGGTTCTGGTCCATCAGTTACCAGTGGGCTGAGAGTTCCAACTCAGTTCATATAGAAATCGCAAATTGCCCAAATGGAGCTCATTCAGTGTTAACACCACTGGGCTCTGGCTATACACTCTTTTAATGATAGCAACCTCCCTGCTGTTCAGAGAAAACAGTTCTAGCAGGCCTAGGAAACTCTTCCAGCCACTGGAGATGCCAGCTACTGGTTATTCTTCATTCCTTCCACTGTTCTCTGGCTGCCAGCCATCTCCAGTGTTATCAGCTCTGGCTGCTGGCCACTTAAGTGACCTTTGATGTTACCAGTTCTTAGTGTACCTGCAAGCATGCTTTCCTCAAGACAGAAATTGCAAACAGGCAAAAATTCCATCTGCAAGAGGCCCTGTTAAAACTTATGCTGCAGGATAAAAGGGAACAATACATGGGCTGAAACTGGGAAGGGTATGCAGAAGCTGCTTATAAAGGAAAATATGTGGGCTCATGCATGCCCTGTGTCCAAATTTCTGTTTGGTCCCAGATGGAAGAAGGGCCCTCATAAACCTAGCTGAGGAGGCTTCAGTGGGGTGAAGTCATCCAGAAAGGCTGTAGAGCTGGAGGTAGCTCAAACAGGTCTGTGGCTTGATCAGCATGCTGCTGAAGCAAATGTCTGCTGGAGTGGCCAAGGGGCACCCGATACAGCCAGGCTGGCTTTAAGATGTTTCAGAAAAATCAGAAATAACTCTTGGGAAGCACTGGGCCCATCTATCTTGCCCTGGTACTGGAGACTGAACCAGGGTGTCATATAAGTGCTCCAACACTGACTGAGAGAGAACCAGCTCTGGAGGGTGGGTGGCAGGATCTCAATAAACTACCCAGGCTGGTCTCACATTTTCATCCTCCTACCGCAGATTCCTAAATAGCTGACATTGCAAGCACGTGTTATTATGTCTGGCACAATTGTTTTAATTTCTTCCTTTTTTTGTTTTGTTTTGTTTTGTTTTGTTTTGTTTTGTTTTGTTTTGAGACAGGGTCTCGTTACATAGTTCAGGCTATCCTTGAACTTACAATGTAGCCCAAACTAGCCTCAAACTCACAGTGACCCTCCTGCCTCAGACTTCCAAAGGCCGGCATTACAGGCATGCACCACCAAACCTGGCTATTGTCATTTCTAGTAGATGTGTCATACTATTTAGAAAACTTCGGCACCCTTTCTGTGTGGGTCCCAATCAGTGGAAAGCAATCATTTCTTTTTTATTTTTGAAAGAGGAAGAAATATACAATTTCAAAGAATAATTATTAATGCCTGCTCTGTGTCACAGCTCAATTCATCATGCACATAACTGCCCCATCACCTCCTCCACACTCGAGCTGCTTTTCCTTTTTCCCAGTGCATATGTCCCAATTGTCATCCAGTTTTCCAAGCCTGAAACCTGGAAGTCATCCCAATTTACTTCCAACTTACTTTCCCAACTCCCATCATCAGCTAGTCCTGTGGTGCCTGTGGCCAAGTATTTGCTCTCTGTCTCTACCACTGTCAGGGTTCGTAAAATCCTCATATCTAGAATACATTGCTGCAATAGCTTCCCAGCTGTTGTTTGTGAAATGAAAATCTGTTTATTGGTTACCATGATAAGAATTCCAAAAGACTGTGCATTGACTTTGGAAGCAAATCTATGGTATGGACACTGTCCATCCCCTGGTCTTAACTCCCTTTCACCCCTGTTCTGAGACATAGCAGATATTATAGTCAGAGTCATTTTCTGCTTATTAGTTATCCACATGCTCCCATATGATTGGATCTAGACAATAGGCCACAGGCACAAGTCACTTCTGAGTTGAAACATGTAAGACTCAGTATGTAAAGGACCCTCTTTTTTCTGGCCATGATACAATAAAGGATGTGTGTGGAGACAGTGCAGACAGAAGACACAAAGAACCTGGGTCTCTGTGTTGCAGCATGGAGGCTGCTACCCTGCAGAATCAGCCAACTTACATTTGGACAAGCGTGAATAAGAAAGAGACCTTTACTGTGTTCCATCGCTGGTACTCTAGGGCTATATTTTTACCACCTCAGAGCCCATGCTGCCTTGATATATACATCCCATTATCTCAGATTCCAACACACAAAGAGTATGGAATTACATTTTTAAATTGATAGTCATCGATACAGGGAATCATATCAATTAATGTCAGTTTTTATAAAGGTTCTGTTCATCTTATCTGAGTACACTAAAGACACGGGAAACACTGACAAGTAGCCTGAGAGCTTTCAGTGTTGGCATATCATTTAAGTTAATGTGAACTTTTATCACTAAAACCATAGACAGGTTAAGAAGTTGGACTCATACCAAAAACACATACATTGCAGCAAATCATGCTGAAGACTCAATAGAAGCCTTAAATACAGGTTATGTAAAATGAAACCTTTTATATCTAAATTTGATTTAAGCTCAGCAGTTCAAAGAATATTTAGGACACAATTTATCTGATAGGACTGCTGGGGGCATATATCTATTCAGTTTTGGAAAATAGATTCCATATTGAAGAGACAGTTTTTCCTCCTACAGAACATATATAATCCATGCTCAGCCACTCATCAGTAACTTCTTGATCTTTGGAGAGTTGTTGAATTTGAACATCTAATCCCTTATCATTCACTTGTTGACCCCCTTCAGTCTTAAAGTATTGTATCAACCAGATAAAAATAAAGTTTCCAGAATGTTTCTTGGCTTTCACCTAGGATACATTCTTGAAAATAGTTCTTAAACTATATAATTATTGTATGTTGGAGAGGTAGGATGAGAAAGGATGAGGAAATTTTTTTGAAAACTTCATCTAAAATTTGTCATTGTAATTAAATATTACATTTAGCCCTGAGTTTCCTAGTGGTCAAGGCAAGAGGGAAACCTGATGACTTATATAGTTTTACTTCCATTTTGGCAAAAACGATGTTAACAAAGAGGGTTTCTGGCTTTTTAAAAATTTTTTTACTGGATTGATTTTGAGGAACACTGTATCCTGTCTAGTCAGAGGGGCTCTCTACTGAGCCTACACTGTTAAATGAAATCAATTCACTGGTTGAATGAAATGGTTTCACACTGTAAGTACTTCCTGAAGTGCTTATGTGAAGAAATTATATCAGAAAAGTAAGAAACAGGTTTAGCAGGAGAGGCACCACCACTAACAGGGACATTTAAAGATTGTTCTCCTGGAGTCTTTCCAATGAAATCAATCAATCATTTGTACTAGTGTGGACAGGAGTTAGCAGATCTTATCAAGAGGAAATTATAGAAGAGTCTACAAAATGGTTAACAGTCACTGAAGTACTGGGGAAAATAACACTCTGATGTTAAAGAAAGCATCCCCCCAAATGGGTGATTAAATCCGATGTCTTTATTGACCAAGTTTTCCCCCTGTAATCTGTTCCAGTAAAGAGATAATCTGTTTTATAAAGAGATAACATGCTTCCTTGTGATGTTCTCTGGGGCTATGTCAGTCTTCTAACTTTGTCGGCTTCTGTGAGATTCATGGTAGTGTTTGCAAATCCAAGATAGGATGCTGAATTAACCGGTCACCCAAAGCCAGAGCAGGTAGACTCTATTTCGGTTCCATGATTCCTTGTATGTGTGATTAATGGTGGAACCCAGGCCAAAAGACAAGCATCAGAATTCAGAGGACCATCCACTACTACAGCTTGGAGGAGAGCCTCAAGCTGGTTATCTTTTGGGCCAAACTTGACCTTTGAAGTTTCTCTAGGAGGCCCCCTATAAGCCCATGATCTTTCAGAGGACTTCTAAACTTAAACTTCAGGAGATTTTATATAATATAATTAAGGAGAGCCCTTGCCATTAATAGTGTCTTCTTTATTAACTTTCTAAGGTCATTTAAAATCCTATGCTACAGCTAAATAAATACCTATGTTTATACTTCATCAGAAATTCAGAAGATGCAGAATGGAAGATGAAGAATTAAAAATTAACTTGAATCTCATCACTGCTGAATTAGTGGAACATATTCATCCTTCATTGACCCATCTGCAAGACCTATTTTAAAAAATACTTTTGATGCAGAGTTATACAGTCCTGGATACAAATTTTGGTCTGTTACTTAACAGTGTGGTTTTAAGTAATTTATCCCTGATTTGCTTATTCATCTATAAAATGAGAGTAACCTCACCTCATGGAATTTTGTTAGGCTTTAAAATGAGACGATATATATAAATCATCTACTGTATTGCTTGGCGCATAGCAAACAGTCAATAAATGTAACATTTCTTGCTTCTCTCACCCCAGGGGCTAAATTGCAAAAACCACCAAAGACCCAACTTCAAGAACTGAGTTATGATCTGAGAAAAGTCTATTTAAAAATATCTCAGGCTTCATTGCTTAAGTTAATTCCAAACTTTTTAAAGCTATTAAGAGGCAATGGACAATTTGATTCAGCTATGTAACACAAGGCTATATAATTAAACATATATATCCTGAAATTAATTTTACATTTACTTTTATAATACAGTACACTCATATAGAATAACACATGGCTTTTGATTAAATAGCAGACTGCCATTCAATCAAACAGCTCAAGATACACCATAAAATATGAAAATGTAGCATCAGCACCAAGACACAGTTATGGGATTTTAAAATTCACTTCCATACTCTTATCTAGGTAGCATAAAAGTGGATGTTTCAGAGAGAAATATTTAAAAAATGTTAACACTAAGTAGATCACATGTCTGTTTAAATGCTATGGGGTCATCTAGATTTACTGTACATAAGACAAGAGATATTTAGAGATTTGTCTTTCAGAGTAAAGTTAATTAGGGCCAATATAATTTTGGTTTAAATTTTTAATTATGGAAATAAAAAACTTTTAAAGGCATTTGAGTTTTTATTTTCCATATTTCTTAGTTTATTTTCAAAATAAAATCTACTGAACTGTGCACATATTATGATGGAAACATTTTCTAAATCTCAATTCTAAGTAATCTAGATTCTTGCACAACTAAGAGAATAAGTAGAAGAATAAATGAGATCCATGGATGATTACATAAAATTTTGTTTCATTTTTCATGTGATTTTCTTCCCTTCTTCAAGTCTTTATCTGAGCAGTAAAAAAGACAGTAAATTATCCATGTGCATTTCATTTTACATACCTTCCTATGTTAAAAAACCTGTCAAATATGGGAAGCCCCATTCTCTACTCAAATTCAGCTGCTTGAAGTTATCTTCTCTCAATTTGATTATGCCTCAGTAAGTCCTGCCTAAAATTACACGTATTTGCCACTGCAAACATTTTTTTTTTCAACTTGGTCTTTTGGGGTAATGACTTTCTAGAGACCTCTCATGTTTCTGCATGCCTTATAAGCAGAGGCACTGACTTTTGTTCCAGACTCAAGAATGTCTCTCTCCAGGGCAAAGGTATGAGACATTACTTGTATCCCATTAGGAAAGGTTTGGATTCTCCAAACTCAGGGTCCCTCAGCTATAGTAAATCCCATTACATGTTCAGAATACATCTTCGCCCTTTCAATACAACTTTGGGGAGTGGGATTTGAGCAAACTTAAAGTTCATGCTTTTGGACGTACTATAACATATACATTTCCTTGTCTCTTACTTAGGAGACCCATAGCTTCTTCCAGCACCCATAACTGGCAGGCTCACAAACAGGGGAATCTCACATCACCATTCTTGAAACAGTACCCACTAAGAAGGCAGAAGAAATCACAAGCATACAAATGGGTGAATTTCTATGAAGCAAACACACATATACAACAAAATCCAAGAAATAAAACAAGATGAAAACTTCAAAGTTCCTCTCAGGCTTTCCTCCAACAAATTAACCACAATCCTGTCTCCTACACCATCAACTGGTTTTACCTTTCTCGAACTTCATATAAATGAAATCACACAATGTGTATTTTTTTCTAAGACTTGACTCAAAATTATGTTTGTGGAATTTATTCCTGTTGTTGCACGTGGTTTTTTTTCTTTCTCATGACTGAATAATAGTCTGTCATTTGAGGGACACATTTATTTTTTCCACACATTTATTTTTTATTTTTTAAATTTTATTTTAAAAAGAATAAAACCAAACAAAGTAAAACAATAAAGCAAATCAAAACAAAACAGTGAAAGTGATACAGAACTTCAAAACATGATAATAGGAAGTCAACAATGGCAGCCATAAGGTCTCTTGTTATCTTCAAAATTGCTACCCATACCATCAGACATAATAAAAGCAAACAAAACAGAACAGAACAAAACCAATCAGAACAGAACACTGAATAAAACAAAACAATAAAAAGGAGCAAAATAAAACAGAAAGAACAATATTGGATTTCAAAAACAAGACACAAGAAAATTCTCCGTATTTGCTATATTGCATTTTGTTATCCTCTTTATACATGCTTAGACTACCAGCTTTAGGCCTGCAACATTAATCAAACAATACAAGTGTATAGTTGTTTTTGTACCTCAGTTACTATCAACTCAGCCTGTCCTCCAAACCAGCCAGTTGCTTGGGAGCAGGGGAGATGTTCTTGTCTCCCAGCCTGCACAGTAGTTAGCTCACGGAAAGGGCAAATAGACCTATTTCTCCTCCCAGGCCGCACATAGCTGGTGCTGGCTTATGGGAATGGTGAATTGGCTTCTTGTTTTTCCTCTTTGTTTCTCTTTCTGGTGGCTCATGGAAAAGGCAAATTCAAGGCACACATTTTTAGTGAAGGCTTCCTCAACCCCCCTGACATTTTTTTGAATTCCCACAGTCCTTTATTAATAGCATTACTGTTCAACTTATCACTTTCTACTTCATACTTTAGGTATTAATTTTTTTTTATTTCTTTTATTAGTTCATTTCTCAAGAGGACCTGGGCAGACATTCATTCATTCATTTATGCAGTTATTCTACAAATACTCATCTAGCCCACCAGTGTCTGCAGTATATTTAATGCCAGCACTGGGATAATGGGCATAACCAGTACTGAATGTACATGGTGAATGACTGTGAATAAAATAAGCAGGAAAAGACAATCAAAAGAAAAAGGCAGAGGAAATCCGCTGCCTAGAAGTTTCTAACGTAGATTGACTACAGTACATAAAGAATGGGAATTGCTTTTAACAAAAAACAAAGACATACTGAAAACTGTGTATTAAAAT
The DNA here is from genome assembly GCA_004027455.1 of Hydrochoerus hydrochaeris. Classification (NCBI taxonomy): domain Eukaryota; kingdom Metazoa; phylum Chordata; class Mammalia; order Rodentia; family Hydrochaeridae; genus Hydrochoerus; species Hydrochoerus hydrochaeris. Next base: position 232,618 of record PVLA01001119.1, read on the forward strand.
CTTTACTTGATTATCACAATGCAGCACTCAACCTTGGCAAAAGAGAACTTGTAATTCACACATCTCTACAAATTTGCTCCTCTATTTAAATCTTTTTCACCTCATGATAATATATGTACTGCACTCCAAAACTACTGGCATCACATTCTCTTTCCTTTATTGTCCACATCGGTGCCTCCAGAACCACTGTGGACCCCTGTAGAGCACATCTCAAATCCAGGCCGCTGCCACTCCCATCTCCAGACATCTGGCCCATCACGTCTTGCTCCTCATCTGCTTGGCTTCCATGCTCTGCAAAGCAGCAAGGGCCACCTTCGACTCCACAAAGTCAGGACAAGTTGCTTCCTGCTGACCACCCTCCAACAGTATCTTGTTGCCCTTAGGACAAAATCTAAACTCTCTTTCCTGGATGATAAAGACCATTCTTAACTAGGACTCAGTTTCACTCTCACCGACAGGGTTCCGGTCACTGAGGTTTCATTGGCCAAGTTTGTCTTGTTAGGGCCTTGCATTTTCTTATCTTTTTACCCATAACAGTTCTCTTCCTTATCTTCATGTGGCTGACTCCCGCTTTCACGTATATATCAGCTTAAATGTCACCACTCTAAAGAAGCCTTCCTGACCTTCTAATCCAAAATAGCCACCCAGTTACTTTTGGTCACATCACCATATTTTAAGCCACTGGTATAGCACTTTCTTTATCTCAAATATTCTTTCTCACTTTGGTTACTGTTGTCATTGGCTATTGTCTGTCTTCCTCAGTTGAAATGTAAACTTTCTAAAGGCAGGAACCTAGTCTGTTTCGCTCAACAGGATTAGGGAGAGACATACAGAGGTTTAATTTTATTGGTCATGTCCTATTTCTTAAACTGGGTGACAAGTACGCACTGATATTCTTTTTATTATTATCTCTAGCTTGTATAGTTACATGTGGTTTAATGACAGTGATTTTGCCTAAAAAAATCCATGATTAAGAGATTTCATCATTGTGTAAACATCACTGTGTACACAAACTGGGATGGTTATGATGTCTCTATACAGTCAGCAGTCAGTCATTGGACATTGTTGTATGACATATGGCCATATATACATTATATATACTCATTAACATTTTCATAATTAAAAAGTTAAAAGATCTATTTATTGCCAGTAAATATTTCTCTGACTGTAGCCTAACATCTATAGTGATATGAACTCTAATGTTTGTATGCTTGAATGTTGTAAGGTGAATTGTGTCCCCATCTCCCCAAAAGATATGTTGAAGGGGTTAAAATTCTAACCCCTGCATCTCAGAATATGACCTTATTGGGAAATAAAGTCATTGCAGATGCAATTAGCTAAAATGAGTTTGTGCTGGCGTAGGGTGACCCCAAATCCAATATGACTAAGGTCTTTATAAGAAGACAGTCATGTAAAGATACAGAGATGTAAGGACAAATCAATGTGAAGACAGAGCACTAAAGTAATGACACGCCAAGGTAAACCTGGAGCTACCAGAAGCTAAGGGAGAGGCACAGAACATATCTTCCCTTAGAGACCTTGGAAGGAATCACTCAGCCAAAGCTTTGACTTTGAAAACCAACGACTTCTAGTTTTCAGAATTATGAGCCACTCAGTTTGTAGAACTTTCTTATGGAAACCCCAGGAAAGTTATACAGATATATTTCAAGGTAATAATAAAGTAAGCAGGTTAATGATCTATTGTTTTTCTATGATACAAGAGTAAGGCTACAATGGATATAGCAACGAAATCAAGTTCTCTTTTTTTTTTTTTTTTTTTGGTACCAGGAATTGAATGTGTGACCTTGGGCATGCAAGGCAGATGCTTATGCCACTGAGCTATATCCCCAGGGTAATCAGGTTCTACTTTCAGTTTCTTTTGCTTTTGCAGTCTCCAGTAATTCAGGTAAAGATGACACAATGAGCCTGATAGCCAGTCCCAAAATAAAGGTGCCAGAGAACATAACGGCATAAGAGAAAATTCGATAGTTCGTTTCCCCAGGACCCTCATGGTCATTGGTTGAATCAATCATTGAGTCATATTTACAGCTATTATTCATAGCATGTCAGGGACCATTATAATCTTTCAGATCTTATTATCTTAGTTGATGTTGGTGGTATTACATTTACATTGATTTCTAAAATGCAGTGTGTTTGAGTGTGCTTGGGCGGTATTTACCAAACAGGACTGACTGGGAAACATAAATGAAGAGTTAACAATGCTCTAGAGGTGGCCATATGATAAAAGGTAAATGTTTAAGAAAACTGCATTCATGTAACCCCAAAAATCTGAATTGTGTCTGGGAAATGCTCGTTGATGTTCAGTAGGTATAAGGGTGATGTTAGAGTTAGGATGGTATCTAATCTCACACGGTCATGGCTTCCCAGTAGAGAATTGGAGTCCCTGTTTTGTTTCCAATACAAAAATATGGAAATGGTCAGTGTGTGACCATGACACACCTTATGTTGAACTTGCTGTGGACATCCAGCAAATACTTTGGAGGAAAAACAAAGTGGGAGATAATCTATTTGTTTTCATTATTATGTGGCTTTATCCATGAAACACCTTGGTTTGGTCAAAAGATTTTATTTAGCTGGAGGTTATTATGGTTGATAAATTGTGTCAACTTGAGCAGTTTGGAAGTTTTAACTGAAAGACACAGCAGGAAACCAGGTTTTTCACTTTGTAAATATCCTCATCCTGTGCAAGGGGAAAGTGCAGAGATTTTCTGAGTGTTATAGCTGTCCTGGGGTGTGGGAGTAGCCTGTGTATAATATAAGGAGAGAAAAAGAGGCTTTTCCCCCCTTTTGCTCTGGCTGCTGCCTTAAAGTGTTGCCCCAGTACCATGCCACCCTGCCTTGGAGCCAGCTGATTACAGACTGAAGCCTCCACAAACAGTGAGCTAAATAAACCTTTCCTTCCTTCATTTCGGGTGTCGGGTATTTTGTCCAAGCAATGAGAAAAAAGTAACCAGACGGAGATTTGGCCTGGGGATGGCACACAAGACACATCTCAGATCTGAAAAGCTGTTGATTTAAACATGGCCGATTGCCTGCCGATGGAGGCGGATGCATTAGGAGCTAAGAGTCCAGATACCGGAGGGAAGGTTTTCTGCGTTTAAAACCTGGTTTCATTCCTTATTAGCCATAGCCCTTTAGATTTATTATGTAACTTTTCTACATTTCAGATGCCTCACTTACAAATGCTTATAATGATAATACCTATTTTTTAGAGATACCTACTTTGTCAAGATTGAGATGAGGCACACAGAGGTAAAAGGGTTATTATTATTAGTGCTGTCTGTACCCTCCCCACTGACAGCTAGACTAACAGACACAGGACTTTCCTGTCACCGAGCTTTGTCAGCCACCAGAGTTCCTATGAGTGCCTTCAATGAGGTCCAGTGCCCAAGCATCTGTCTGTCAGGGCAGTCTTACCTCTGTCATCTCTGAGATCAACTGGTCCTTCCCTTTTATCTCCTCTGAGCTACCTTTTGTCCCTTCTGTCCTACTCTTCTATCCATAGTGGATTGCTAGAAAAAGAATCAGAAATCCAGAAGGCACTCAGAGGTGAAGCAGTAGTTCAGTTGTACAGCTCATTTCACTTACTCCTCCTATTTCCTGGACTCTAAGGAAGACCCTTCAGTGGCCTCAAGGAAGGGACAGAGCCTCTGGTGAGCAGAGGCAGTTGACAAGGCTACAGAACATTCAGGGAGCTTGGGGCAATGGCCACATACATGGTACAGACACATTTCACCTTTTAACACAAGACTATCTGTGTGCACTGCTTAGCAATCAGCCCTAGTCCCAGCCCTCTCCATGTTCATCAAGAGTCATGCCGTAATTTGTTCTTTCTCTTCTTATTTCATGTCTATTCGCTCACCTGGAAAACATCAAATAACACATACCCTGGACTATGCATCCATTCCCTTTTGCAGAGATACCAGGTGGATCCTGGGCTCTGGAAATTTAAGTCCCTTCTCCTTCTTCTTCCTCTTCCTGTTCTTCTTCTTCTTCCTCTTTTTTTTCTTCCTTTTCCTCCTCCTCTTCTTCTTCCTCTTCCTCTTTTGTACTGGGGATCGAACTCATGACTTTGCACTTGCCAGGCAGGTGCTTACACCACTGAGCTAAATCCCCAGCCCCTTAAGTCACTTCTGATTTATTTAACAGTCTGTATTAATTTCCTAAGACTCTTATAGCAAAATACCACAACCGTGTCTCAGAATAATGGAAATGTATAATCTCACAGTTCTAGAGGCCGGTAGTCTGAGATGAAAACATTATAGGATGCTGTGGGACCTAGAGGGCAACGGTCCTGCCCCTGGCAGTTCTGTTGGCCCCACGCACTCTTAGCCTTGTGACAGCATGACCAGGGCTCTGCCCACGTGCCCTTCTCCCTGTGTCCCTACACTGCTCCCCTGTGTCGTCTGTCCGTATTTCCCCTCTGCACAAGGACACCATTGTTACTGGAATAGAGTCCATCCTAATGGATGCAATTTAACTTGCTTCAATTTGCAAAAACAGCATTTCCAAATAAAGTTACTTTCCTAGGAGCTGGGATTAGGGTTTAGCTCATTATTATTATTTTTTTTTTGAGGGGATGGAACACAGTTCAACTCTTAAGAGTGTCTTATCCCCTGGATAGTTCCTGGGTGAAATAGTCTTGAGATGTCTATCCTTGTGCCAGCACCAAAAGTCGTAATTTAAAAAGCTGAGTGGCGCCTTTGGTCACTCCTCAAGCACAAACATGCTGGGCTGAGGGCGCTGGATTTATTTCAGATGGCAGCAAAGCTCACCAATCTTCCACACTAAAAGGCACACTGGAGATTTCTACATGTGACCTACCTACTTTACAGATGAGGAAACTGAGGCTCGGAGACATAATTTATGTGAACTTGTAAAGCTTTATAAAAGGTATAGTCAAAAGCAGAACTCGAGTTTCTCTCCCTTTTCATCATCCCCTACTTTCAAAGGTAAGCAGTTTATTTAATGAACGTCATATTTGGCCTTATTTAGGACTACTTCAAGTCACCTTCACCTTATTGTGTCTGTTGGACACAGCTCTAATATGGGCCTTAAGGAAATATTTCTCAAAGACATCAGTGCATCCAATAAACCTCTAAGAGTAATAATGAGAATCAGTGGGTAAGGCATTCTAACAATCCCCAAACGTGTTTTTAACACTGTTATTGTTGTTTTAACATTGAATACACTTAACCAGGAAATCCAAACTTCTTTCTGAAGCATTCCAACTGTTGTGTTTATACCCGGTTGCCATACAACATTTGCTCCTACTGTGTTTTAGTTGGCAAGAGCTAGAGGAAGGGTTTTTGTAGCCAAGTAGCCTCAGATAGGGAATCTTTCCAGTCCCCAGAGATCTGGCACAGCCCCAGAATCAATAGTCACAGAAGCAGATGCCAACACTCATCTCATCTAGTGCTGTAGCTAACCTTGGACTAACCCCCTAGTTAGACCCTGAACCAAGATAGGAAGGACCAGCTGAAAAAATAGAGCTCTCCAAAGATTACAGATAAATAAGTAAAAACTGCATTTTTTTCCATCAGGGAAAAATGGGGATTCCTGCAGAAGACATACTAAATTATTTCCCCCAGAAAAAAACCCTCAAATGCGGCCACATTGCCAGTCTCCTGAATTAAAAATCAATAAACACATTCAACATTTTATTATCATTACATATTTTCTAGAATGCAGAATATGAAAGTATGCCACCATCACAGAGTATTTCCTACTTTGATTACACAATTTGCAGACTGTGACATGAAAATATAAATGATTAAATGGCAGCCTACACCTCTGACAGCTTTCTCCAAAGGATATATCATTCATTCACTTAATACACTTTGAGCATAACAGTACTGCTATACTCTGGGAGTCCTAGATGACTACATCTGGGTCCCACTTACGCTTACAGATCATCCAAGAGGACTATACACCAGCCATGGCCCATTATGACATTCACTATCAAAAAAAAAAGTTTATGGGGGCATGGGTTAGCTTGGTGGTAGGGTGTGTGCTTTGCATGTATAAGGCATAGAGTTTCTGCTCACACACAATATGGACAGTGCTATGGGGGTATAGTGAATGATGAATTCTGCCTTCTAGGCAGAAGTGGAAGAGGAGCAGCATGTACCAAGAACAGTTTAGTCTCTTTGGTGTTTTAGAGAGATGACCACAGCCCAGTATCAGGCAAGCAGCGCCCTCCTGGGCACCCACTCTGGACTCTAACCTATGCCATTTTATAGAATAAGGCAGATAGTCACAAGGCACTCTTTACACCCATTTTCACATACCCAACTGTGAGAGGGGTTGAGCTCTGCTCAGGAGCCTCCTCTTGCTACAGAAGGCCCAGGTACAGGTGGGCTGGGGGTTTCTGATGACCTCTTTGTCCAACATCTTGCCCAGGGAAAAGATGCATTTGTTCACTTTACTCGCCAAGTGCTGGATTATACTCTCTGACTGAGGATACGCCAGGAGCTTTAGTTGTCCTGAGCTGGGGAGGAGGAGGAGGCACAGGTTGCAGAAAGGGAGAAAAACAAAGATGACGGGGGTGTGGGGAGCAAGACCGGAGAAGAAATGGCCAGAGGTGTGGAGTTCATCTGGCTTTATTTGGATATTGCTTTCCTAGACTCCAAATGGAAAATAGAACTGAACACCCATGATTAAAAAATGTAATACATGCTAAGGAAGTCTGAAGTAATTTATACCAGGCATTAAAGTGTTTTGCATGAGAATATAGTATAATCTAGACAACCTAAGAATTATGTCTTTCATTAAAAGGTTTGCAACTCAGTGTGCTATGATATAACTATAGCAGTTTTTCTGTCTCAGTGATGGTTTTTTATTTTAAACACTGCCTTACAAACCCAGGAACGCAAATGCACCGGGAACACGCAGCCTCTGGGTTTTAACTTATTGTCACCTCTTACTAATCACTTCCCCTTAGTACTTTACCTGCTTGTGCCAAGGTGAAAGGTGAACAGTTATACTGCCATTGCCCCTCAACCCCATGTATCCTGAACCCAGCTATAAAGTAAACTGTCATTTCTTTCTTCATTATTCAAAGTTAGCATTCACTAGTTCAAAGCCCATTTGAGATTTTGCATCAAGAATGATATACATTAAGGCTAGGATTAAAGGGAAATCAGTTACATGAAAGAAAGGTGTTTTTGCCACAAATCTTGTGTGTGCATGTCAAGAAGTATATTCACTGCCTAATTTAAAAAGAAACCAGAACAACTCTCAAGATATATACCTGCATCTGGCCAGTCTTTCCAGAAGGACACTTTCTGTTTGAAGTTGGACTATGAGGTTAGAAGGAAAGCATTTCTCCCTGGACGGCATATGCAGCTTGTTAAAAAAAAAAAAAAAAAAGTCAGGGTGTAATTCTGATTTTAGGCCCTCGTAAAGAGTAAAACCAAAAGTTGATTCTTTCTGGACAAGCTTAGAGAGGCAAGAAAAGCGAGCTTACAAATAAGGCTGACAGATTTAGGCTAGCCACAAGAAGAGAGAAGCTTCAAAATTCCTTCCAACTCGGTAATTCCATAATTGTATTGATTGTTGCCTAGTTATAATCCTGCTTGCCTATTGCAGTGATGGTTCTCTGATTTGTTATGATGCCTGTATAGCTAAGGGGCCTACAATGGTCCAGCACTGAATTAGGAACCTTTTGTGAATCATTCTATTTAATTATCATCAGATCAGTCCTGAAATTCAAAAATTGTTTCTCCTGGATAAGATCTTCTTCAATATGATTTTTCATTATTTTTAAATTAGGCAACTAAGTTCTCAAATCTGAATATGAAAACTATCTTGATTATACTCTGTAATGCCTAGAACACCGTGAGTTCATACATAAAAAACAACAAAAAATACGAATGGCTGTACTGCCGTCGGGCCAATCGTAACATATTAAAAGAAATGCCATGAGCAAAATCAAATATGTGAATATGAGTCTACCCGGTGCTCGTGCTCTGGAACAGCTCTGGCTTCGGAGATGCCATACCTGCTGGCCTCTGTGATGTCCTGGCTCTCAGCACAATGTTGGGCATTTGGGATGGGTTTGATGGATGCGTATGGAACTGAATTTAGGAACACTGACCTCTCCTTCAGACCCCTCCTAAAGTACCTGAGTCCTCTCATTTCCAAACATTATGGTGGAAAGGTTAGAGGGGCCAGGCCTTCCCACGTGTTTCTGGCAGCTTCTCTGATCCAGGTTTGATAAGGAAAAGTGTTATCTGAGGCCTCCAAAGCAGATGCTTGCAACTCAGTTTTGTTATTAACTCGTGCTTGGATTTTGCTAAAGGATTCTCAAGCTCTGGATAGGAGCTGTGCGACCTACAGGCTTTATTTAAAAAGAAGCTCTCTTCTTCCATAACCTGGGGAGGGTGCTGAATGTTTCCATGGATGAAAATTAGTGAAAAAAAAATACCTCTGTCTCCTATTTTTGCACCTAGCTTAGCCATTTCATCATCTCCATCTGGTTTTTCTCTTGTATAACAGAAACATCAAAGTGGACTTGGCAAAGCGTATCCCCAAAATATGCTTTTATTGTCTGTTAGTTCATCACTGTCCAGTTGATAAAGGAGGATGCTTTATTGTGGTTAATGTCAGTTGCTTCATGGAAAGCACTCATTTAGTAACTATCCCTAACCACAAATAAACCTGATGGTTTTATAATTGAGGAGAAAACAGATTTTATTAAAGCCCTTAATTTGGGCAGGCAGTTTTATTCAATACAACTTTTTTCCAGGTATTTATCTTTTTGAGGAAGAAATTAGGATCAGAAAGATTCAGCAATCTGCTTATGATCACATAGTAAACTAGTAGCATTAATGATGGAGTTAGGATTTGCACTCTGGTCATTTGAGGAGAAAACATCAACTTTTTTCTACTCCATTATTAGCTCAACAGAGACATAGAATCAGTGAACCACACCATTCGCTTATGTATCCTGACAGGGTATGAGTTGTTGGGATTTTTCTCTATTTGAGGAAGGACACACAGCTCTGACCAGGGGTGATTCCCTCCCCTGTGAGCAGCAACACTGATAAATGGCCACAGGTTGGCAGAGAGTGTGAAAAGGATTAGGTCGGGCATAACAAGGCCAATTAAGATTCCTGGCAGAGCCCAGTTGTCACCATTGGTTGTCACCATTGGTGTTTCCAACCAGATGGTTGTCACTATTGGTATTTCCAACCAGAGCAACACCAGGGAGGCCTGTGAGGCTCTAGACGGAGATGACTTTGCCAGTTAACTGCAGTGAGAGCCAGCATTTTCCACCAAAAGCAGCAGTGTGCATACATATTTGACAAATCTCACTCTCACCAGTGAATTCTTCCTTAATCACTGAACGTATACAAAACTTTATATTTAAAAAAGTGGAGCTGGGAGTCTTATTTAACACAACCCTATTTCCAAGTATCTGTCTTATTGTGTCTTGTGTAAGGAGTCACAGGGGTGTCACTACATTTCATTTCAGTTAATTTGTTCATGCATTGGTTTCTCCAATCAGTGAGTTCCTGGAGGGCAGGAACTATTTTATTGATTTTAATATCTCTATACTGTCTACCAACATTTATACATGGTAAGTACTCATGCACTGAATTGTTGGTTTAATGAATAGTCAGCATATTCTTTGTCTCCATTTCATTACCATCTATTTCAGGAGAAAAACGCTTCCTGACCCAAGTGAGATACATGTGTACTAGAAACTGAGGGCAAAAGTAAAGAATAGGAATTAGAACACTTTTCTAAAGTGATAAGGAAACAATACTTTGCTTAATCACTAATGACAGTGGGGAGACCCTTTTCAGATTATAGTATTTTGCACAGTGAGTTCCTGGTGCATGAACGGGGAATGAATTCATCATCTTCTTTCATGTTGTGCTCTAATATTTCTACCACACTATGCAGAAACTGCACTGGGAGACTCCTTGAAACACCCTGGTAGGCAAATGAGAAACAAAGATGATAAAATACAAGAAATAACATAAGACTCATTTTTTCATTCATTTTGACAAGGATAATGTAGTTTTAATTACTAATGATAATACATATTACCTACTAGTAAATGTCTTGTGATGCCTTTTGTAAACCTTTCATCTCAGAATATCATGGTACTCTTGCATTTGTTCATTAAATGTTACAAACCGTAAGTTATTGGCTATCAGGGGACAATAAGCAAGTTTGTAAACTAACAAATAGGTATTAATAACCTCCTACTGTAGAAACTATACACTTGGAAAATTTGAGAACAAGATGCAGTAGTTTTTGTAATATTTAGTGAAAGAAGTCAGTCACAGAAGGTTAAGTATCACATGGCTTCTCTCATATAACAAATCCAAAATAGAAATAATTTAAAGAATGAAATGAAAAAGCCATGTTAAGAAACAGGGAGGTAAACTGTAGAGACGGGGAGGGAATCTAGGAAAGGCGAGTGATGGGAAGGTTGGCCAGGGGCAGTAAAATGACCAAGATGCTCTATGTACATGTATTAAACCTCCAAGCTAAACATAATCACTACGTATCACAAAGCCAAATGCAATTTAAAAAACAAAACAAAATAAAAATGATACAGTGGCTTTTTAGAGTATTTTTGCTTAGATGGAATATTATAATTTCAAAATTTATACATTGAATGAAGGCTATATTCAAATCTGTCTCAAAGTGACTGAATAACTGATTAAACTCTAGTTTAATCAAGGTCAAGGCCAGAAAGCATGTTTGTCAGACAAGCAAACAGAAACAGACAGTTGTTTCATTTTGTTTGTGTTTATAATTTGTAGTGCTCAATGCTCCTATTGATGTGTGTTTGTCCTCATAACAAATCATACATAATTATCAATAAGAATTCAAAGACTGCTGCTAAGGTGTGAAATTATACAAATCATTCCAATGCAAAGAAAAGGCCCAGGAGGTGAACAGTATATTGAATTTTTTTCAAAGTAAAATTATGTGTTTGTAGGTGTGTCATTTGGTAAAATGATCATCATGGAAAATTACATCTCATCTTGGAAGGAATGCGTAAGAATAAGAAAAATTGCCATTCTCTTAAAGGAATTTTGCCTTTTTATTAAAAAAATTTTCTGTAACCTTCTAATTATACATGCCAATTACACATATTTTCACATAGGGGTGATGTAATTATACAATTTTGCTATACTAAATTCTTTAGGCTTAATTCAGACTCAGTCAAAGGACAATGAAGAACTGAGGTGTTGTTTGATTCAGTGTTTCTCAGAACACGGTCCACAGACTGCCTACTGTGGAATTCCTGTAATACTGAAAATAAAGCTTCCCAGGCTCTAATAAAGATCTGGCAAATCAGGATCTCTGAATTAAAGTTTATGATGAAGCAAGTTAGGGAAATACTCGTATGGCTAATTGTTAGAAATACACATTCTTTGGCCATACCCCAGACTTCATGGATGAGAGACTTTAGGTCAGGAGCTCAGCAGTCTGCATTTTAACAAGCCTTCTAGGTGATTCTGATGCACACTGCTAGGTCTAAAGACCACTGTTGTAGTGTAGCTATGGTAGCTGAACCAGATTCCTCTTGCAGAAGTGCAACAGTCACTTCTGTCCCCTAGGCCAGTGTTGGTGAACCTGTGGCATGGGTGCTGCAGCAGGCATGCAGAGCCCTCTCTAGAGCCCTTTCCATTACCATGCGATCCAAGTCACCCCAGCGGTTGAGCATCAGATATACAGGTTTAACTGCAGTGCTGTCATTTTGTGATAAGTAGGTGGGTCTTGAGCTACCATTTGGGCCTTCATTCTCTAAAAGGTCCACCATCACTACCCGAGGCTCTGGAACTGTTGGCAGCTGCCAGCTCTCAGCTGAATTCCTGGCATTGCTCTTGAATCTAGTCACTTCATCCAAGGTTATGTTTCTCCTCTAGAGCATACTGCATGCATTTACGGGTCTAAGGAGAGAGGACCCAAAGTCTGGCCCCCTTTACTCAATATGGGACAACTCTGAAGGGCCATCAATCCAGAGTCTCCATGGGATCCACTGAGACCTTTGCAATGAGGACATCACAGCTCTCGCTGCCCAATCTTGCGGCCCTTGCTCCCTCACAGCTGTTGATTCAAAGGCACAGCTCAGTAAACTTCCAAAAGCAAACCTCCATTTTTGAGTTTGTTTTCAGGGGAGCTAATCTCAATTGTCTGATCCCTTTTGATTAGGAAGGATTAGGATATAGTCAACCTCACAAGACAGAGGGCTCCACAGCTACCACTCTGGCCCGAGGCAAGAGGACACATCACCCCTCTGCTAATTGGATCCCCTCTTTTAGGCCCATTGATGAAAATTCTGCAGCTCTTACAATTCAGTTTCCAGAGGACACTGCCCACACCTCTCCACTGCTGTGTGTTGTGCTCTGGAGTGGTGAGAAATAGTAAACTGTGACCATTAACCCATATTAAAACGTCTCCCTTTTTTTCACTAGGTTCTTCAGAGAATCAAAACCACCAAAAGGTGTTTTAAGTACTTTCCCCACTCACCATTAAAGGCCAGTTCATTTAGAGGAAAAAGGATCTGTTTTGATGTCAAATCTGGGTTTTTAGAATTAGTCTTTCATCTCACTAATGGATATACTCCTGAAAACCTGGCCACAACATCGGCTTAGGCACACATTCTTCCCTGGCTATGTGACAGAACTGTATTCCATCCTCCTCCGGGACCACAGGGACAGGCGGTCTCTAGACCCTTCACATTCACAGTTGTGGCATAAACCTTCTACCATGTGGTCCCAGCCCACATTTCTACCTTCAAATCTTTAAACACTTCCATCCAAAAACACTCAGTTTCTCATCTTTCCTTGTTCTCAGTAAGGTTTTGGGAGCTTTTATTCCTATTTGTCAGTCACCTGACCCTTCCTTTCCATTCTGTACCAGGTTTATCTCAAATTCCTCCATATCATCTTCTCACTTAGAAGCACATTCTCACTCTGAGTCCCTCTTGCAGTGTCCCATGAGATGGATCCTTTGTAGTTTCTTATTTTTGCTGAGTTCTACATTTCCTGAGGACTGGGATTACATCTTGGATAACTGTGTACCTCCTGTAAGGTCTAGTACAAGTGCTTTCACATTAAGGAGTATTTGGTATATTGCCATCACCATGACAAAGATGTACTAGCATATTGTTACTTCTGGGGCATTTTCATAAACACAATCTTGTCCTTCTCTAAAAGAAACAAGCATTAATAATGCCCATATTTCTGAGCATGTGTGCCCAGGGAGAATATGTATCTTGTTTTAGCACCTAGTCCAATTTCACTGCTTGTTCTGGTAGAATTATTAATACTATCCTTTTTCATTTTCACAGGTGCCTCACACTGGATGATAAACTTCATAGTTACTCTACTTCTCTAACCCAAACAATCAGCTGGTATTGTGCCCTCTTTACTTCTTTATAGGAAAATCTCATTGCAAGAATTTCAGAAAGAGAATGTGCCTTGGACATATTTTTGCCTGCCTGATATCACCTGTCCCTTTTCTGTGCACGCATATGAGCTACAGTTTTTCCTTAGGGACAGTGTGCAGAACTACTCATGCCAGGGATTTGAGAGATACTCTCCAGCAGGCGGACAATGGTCTAAGTCCAGCTAGATCCCTACTTAGGATCCAGAGACTTGTATTCCCCTTTGAGCCAGTGACAGAATAGAGAGACCATTTGAACAGTCCTGGTTTCTCACATTCAATTCAACCAAAGTAAAATTATTTGTTTGAAGGAAGAATATTACCTTTAAGGCTTTTCAGCAAAATGATACAGATAGGATGGGGGGTGATGATCACTATTGTTTCTCTGTCCTCTGGATGCAAGCAGCTTTTGCCAAACAAAAATGTCCCCACTTCACTGAAAAAATGAAAAGGAACATAATATACTTATTATTACTGAATATAATTATAGACTTTTATATTCATGGTTATTATTAAAAATAGCTTTCACTTTTTAGGGTTTGCCATGTACCAGGCATTGTATAAGCAATTTACAGACATCAACTTCTTCCATTTTGGCACACAAGCTGAGACTTCAAGTTTATTTATTGTCTATTACCTCCCATATCCACTCAAACATAAGTTTTGTAAGGACAGAAACTCTGTTCTTCACAGTTATATCTCTGGAATTCACATTACGTCAGGCACAAAGTAGGTACTCAGTAAGTACCTTTGAAAAAGTGAATAAATTAATGAATGAGTGAGCCAGTAAAGGCATTCTTGTCTGTGTTGTGCAGAAGAAAAAAACCAAGGTTTGACAAGAATAAAGACTTTGTCAGCATCTTGTCATCACGAATGGGGGACTGTCAAGTCCCAATGTTTTAAACGTGGCAACAGAGTCACCTGCTCATTTTTCTAATGAGGAAAGTATGGCTCAGGATGTTAAGGAACTGCACAGGACCAGGGAAATGCTAACTTACCAGATGTCAGCCCCAGGAACTGTTATTCCAACCCCACCATTTTCTCTTTGTCACACTGATGGGAGGCAAGTTCAGCCCTCTGTGCTCAGCACGCACAGCCACACATGGTATCACTGAGGTGGGAGAAGGAAGGGGAGTCCCCCGCCTAGGAAAAATCCCCTGGCGGGGAGAAGACTGGGCCCAGTCTTCTGACTTACACCTGGGCAGCAGCATCCTGCAGACCAAGACCAGGGCACTGTGTGTGTGTGTGGCAGGGGAGACATTTATTGCAGGCATTTACCAGCTCAGCCATGATGAGAGCTGAATGAATGGGTCAAGGAAGAAATGGGAGGAAGGAATCCGAGCTGCCACTTCAAGAAACATAAGATGCTGGCAGGAAGCAGGGAGGAGAGGGCAGTAAATGCCAGATTCGGCAGCTCGAGAGGGTTTTGTAGACCGTTCCTCTCTGGTAGTAATAAAGGTGGAGCAAGGTTGTCTGCTGCAACCGGGTGTGCACTCAGAGAAGAGCTCAGCACGTCTCAGTGAGTCACTCTGGGGCACTCACACTCAGCAGTGTGACCCAGTGAGTTAGTAATTTCCATTCATGTCCACCCCTGCTTTCTCCATTTGAGTTGTGAATTCTGAATCGTGAAAAATTGGACAAAATCATAAAAGCCACCAGATGTATCGAGCACCGTAGCCTTCAGTTATCTTAGTTCATTAGACAGAAAGATAGGTGTACTTTTTTTCTTTATAGGAAAACAGTATCAAGCAATGTCACATAATATTTCAAAATAGAATTTGTCTTTGTCAACCAAGTAGTGAATAACAAGGAAACATTAAGTGTTCTTTTTAAGGAATGATTTGAAATTAGTTTCAATCCATACTGATGGTTCAGTAAAAAGAGAAATATAGGCTTCAGTAGGTTTCTTAATGTAGATTGCTATAGTAGTTTAAGAACAACAAATAATAATAAAGTAATGATTCTATCACACTGCCAGTGTGCTTGACAGCAAATAGTATATTTAAAAAAATAAATTTGCCACTGCAATAGATGCCAATGACTAGACTCTAGGTATTGCCTTCAGATTAGAAAGATTCATAGGATCATCTTCATGTGTTTTAGGAGGTTATTTACTCTGACAGAGATAAAAATATTAAACCTGTAATTATTCACAGCCTTTCTCTCCTTCCTCACATGAAGGATTCTTTTGTACCAGCAGTAATGGATAGGGTGGGACGATGGGGAGGAAGCAGAAGGGAGAAACAGGGAGACATACTTTATATCTGCATGTGTCGGGACATAAAGCTGCCTGGAGAAACTCAAAACTTCCTCCTGAGAAGAGGAAGAAGGTGGGCAGACTTGGCCAGAGCAGGAAGAGCTGACAACATTCTGGAAAGTGATCTGAGCAGGCTGCTGTGCGGAATGGACTATGGTGAGTGAAGGTGTTCTGGGAGAGAGAAGCATCGAGAAGCCTCATTTTGTGCTCTGTACAGTCAGCTATCAGAAGCATCGTTGCTAGAGAGGACTTTTCCTGAACTCGCACCACAGCTGGCCTTTGCTGCAAGGAGGAGCCTAGAAGATCAAGATAGTAATTTTAATGCCTAATACCTACTGAAACCAACTTCCTGTGCACTCTTTTAGTCCTCATGACAACTCTGAGGTAATAGTATAAAAACTAATTCCATTTATAGGTGAGAAAACTGAGACACAAAGTCTATATAGCTCTCCAGGGCTTCCCTAGCAAGGAAGTGAGATAGCTGAGATTCAGGTCCAGGCAGTCTGGCTCCTGGCTAACTTGCTAGATCGTGATGCTTTCTTATCCCTCGGGCTGTGGCAACATCACTCTAGTCAACTAGAATATATGACCCATATCAGAAAGGCAGCTGAAGATCAAGACTAAACTCCAAATCAACAAGCACCCTCTCATATGCTCTAGAGGGAAAGAAACACACCCTACCATATCACTGCGGGTGCCACACACCAAGTTATCCATGTGCTCGCAATATCACTAACTCATTATCTGACAGATGTTAGGAGCTAAAACTAAGAAATAATTATTTTTCCAAATTTCTTGGGCTCTGGAATACTGAAAAAGATTCTTGCAACTTTCAGACCCTCTCTTCTCTTGAAGAACTCTATCTTGACAGGCCTTGAACCAACTCATGGGAAATCAGAGAGTATTTATTTGTTCAGTTCTTGGTCCCTTAGAATCACTTTTTAAAAAGTTACTTCACCTATCATCCTTGCTGGGTGTCACATCAGGGGAGAGGGGTTCTTTCCATAGATGGTCTAGGATAGTTGTTAAAAACCACAGACTCATATTTAATTTGGACATTGAATTCTTCTAGAACCAAACAATCTTCCCATGATGCACAATGGAATAAGATGAAGAATACAGGGTATTTGGGGAGTTAAGTGAGTTGTTCCAATGAAAAACTAAATTGGGGTACAGTGATCCCTTGGTACTCATGGTTAATTGTTTCTATGAAGCATGATGAGTACTAAAACCAATGAGTACCATCATATTATCTTAGCTAAACAAGGTAATGAGTTGTGAGACAATCAACACCAATAAGTTGTAATTTATGAGTCCCATACCTAACTAACGATGAGTACTGGAAAGTTTTCCCACATAAAAATGAGTTTAGTACAAAGTTCGATGAGTTTCAAACCAGCAAAATACTAAGTTATGACTGTACTAGACTTACTGATGATTAACTCCGGGAGGATAAATGGGAGTTAGCATCAAAATTATCCTTGACTTTTCATGTGTTTTAGGAGGTTATTTAGAGTAAATAACCTCCTAAAACACATGAAAGGTTGAATATATGTGGTGGCCTAGATGCCTCGAAGCTATTTTTTTCCACTTCCGGTTATCATCACCAGACAGCAACTACAGTTTGTTAGCTTGCTAAACACAAGTGTCGTGACCTTCAGGATATAGATAGGAATGAGGACTATACCTTTGCTATCTGCCAGAAGTAAGAAGAGGACGGAATTCTACCTTTCCTGGTTTGAAAGCCAGACATGCTTTGTTTGGCACAACTAGACTGGAAATTGGTTTTTGTTGAGGCATCCATCCAGTTATCTCCTCAGGGATAGTAGTAAATATTGTGGACCAAATCATACTGGGAGTGAATCTGACCATGAGACACTGGCTTAAGGTCTGATCTTTTGTCCTGAAGCAAAAAGACCTGGGTACCCACAGCTTCAAACAAAAACTCGATTTGGACAATCTATTCTAAACTCAAAGCTTTCGCCTGTGCCTTAGGACATCGCATTGATTGTATAGGATACAGAGTTGCCATCAGTGCCAGAGACAAGACATCGTTTTGACACCGTCAATTTCTAGACATATCACACATATCACACTGCACTGTAGGAAGACACTCATTTAACTCTAGTTTAGTAAGTTTTTTTAAAAAAAAAAACAGAAGACTAAGATGATAAATCCAAAAATGCTTTAAATACTTAAACTAGAACTATTATCAGCTTTATAGAACAGCCAAAATGTATAGCACTGAAACCACATAACCCACACTTCAGAAAAAAGTGTTCAAAAACTCACATTCAGAAGTTAGTCATATTTGACACGAAGAAGGTCGACTATCTGGCCTCTTTTGCTTTTAATGGTGCAAGTACCTTTACCATTACAATAGGCAATTTTTCATTGTTCCTGACTATTTTTATCTCTCTGAGGTTTTAATTTCATTTTCAGTTCTACGTTTTCCAATGCAATTAATATCTTCGTCTCAAAAGGCCAAAAATAACTCTGAGCAGTTGAGATGAACAAGTTGCTTAGGCCTCCTGGGTGGGAAGTCTGGAGAATTCCTTAGAAACACCTGTCTGGGAGGCTGCAGGCTGGCACATCTGTGTGTCCGCCCCAGCCCTGGGTCCCACCTCTGGAGCCTCTTCACAGCACCCTTCTGCTGCTTCATTTATCTTAGGAGGGGACTGGTGGAGTGGAGCCAGCCTGACTCTGGACCTGTGATTGTGAGGTGGACAGAGTCCAAGACTGTTGTCCAGTCCATTAAGCAATCCCTTTTAGCTGAAGGGTTTCATCTATCAATCTCACTTTTCAGCCAGTAACCTGCTTATTTACAGGTTTAATTACATTTTCGGGTCACCTGAACATTTCTCCTAGATATTTAATAAAGTTAGTCCTTCTTTTACTTATCCCAAAGTTTATTTTACAATGTGTGTCCAACATTGGAATGGGGAGGGCAATTACTTGTAAAAAGATAAACAAAGTAGGTTTCTACCTTCAATGTCTCCGGAGTTAACTCAGGAATTATTTGGGTCTCAGGCACAAAGACGATAGCAGATTGATCTGAAACTGCATGTAGCAGCCACTGTTCCTGAAAGAGAAAGTCAAATATTGATTTCCCAGTGCTTTTATGACCCATTTAACAACAGGTATTTTGGATTGGTTATGTCTTAGGGCTGGAGAGAATTTTCCAGCCAGCCTCCAGCCTCCTTCTGAGCTCCTCTTAATTGTCTTCCCTGAGATCTAGGTAAAAACTGATGTTCAGCCTTGGCCTTGAACATACACACACCCACACACACACCCCACACACCCCAGAAAAGGGGACCATCATAACTTGGAAACTTGGAGTACCTAACGCTAAGTCAGTTTGGATGGAGGATATTCCGATATTTTCCATAACCATTACACTAAGTTGTGTGAGGGGGAGGTCCATTGACTATGTCTGCTAACAAATTCTCACTAATTGACATCGAGCCAGTTAATTTCTGTGTAATAAGTGTTGAGTGATTTGGGGGCCAGCCCCACCAGCCAGGGCTGGTATCCTCAAAGACCTCTACCTGCTTGGCTCTCCAAATGGAACATTTCATGTTTTGCCCAATTTTCGAAAATGCTGGGAGTCGGAATAGCAGTTTTAATCTTTAGCTCTTTGGGTCACTAATTATGCAGCGAAGGGTATAAAGAGGGCTTTACAAATCGTGATTTCCATTAGGAAGGTGTTAGAACCTGCTCCACCCGGGGCGCCCCTCCCGACAGCTCACCCTGGCTGGTCTCAGGGGAGGCGGCGCTGCGGTGCGCTTCAAGCGGGCTCCTGTTCTGTTTCCCCAGCACTTGGAAGAGAAACAAAACAGGCCTAATGAAAAACACACACGGGAAATGCATTATTATTTCATCATCCTCACCTACTGCGCTCTGGCACCGCTGCGTGATTAGGAAGGTCTTTTCCCCCCATCAGCGGCCGAGTGGGGTGGTATGAGACTGATACTCTGTCATTTCCTGTCAGATCGTTTTGGAGGAATTTGCTCTTTATTTCCTCCTGGCCACATCCCCCCGACGCCCATCCTTCTCTCCCCAGCCTCGGCATTGGCCACATGCCCCAAAGTTAAATTGTGCTAACTGCAAAACACAATGTGTTAAAAGTTGAGGGGTGGGATCACGGGAAACTATGGCGCACCAAAAAACAATCGACCTCTAACCTACAAATGCTAAGAATCAGGTCAGACCCACCAAATGGATCCTGACCTCTGACAGGGCTGAGGTGCTCTGGGGCTGGGGAAAGAGCGGGCTGTCCTGTTTATTTAGGGGGAGGGTGCTGAAGGCAGGCAGAATATTAATTCCGACTCTAATCTTCCCACGTGCATTTTCTTGACTTTTCATCAGAATGGAGAGTCAGATAGCAGACATTCCCCAAATCTCATTGGACCTTTAGCCAGTGAATAACCCCTTTCATAAAAAATGTCTCCGTTTCTTGACTCCACACAGGGCAAAACCTGCATATAATAGACAATGCATTTATTCACATGGTATCCAGTAACCCCCAACCACCAAACAATCCAACCATGGTCAAGCAGGTATAGCCACCCAGGAAATTTAGAGTTCTTTAGATCTACTAGGGCCACCAACATTTGTCTGTAGTAACGTATGGGTAACAGCTTTTTTTTTGTTGTTAACACCTGGCAACTTGCAGTAAGACATCTTTTACATAGAAAAATATATATGTTCAATAAGTATCTGACTAATTGAATTTTACTGTATATCACAGGACAGAAGGCTAAGTCATCACCTTAGTTTTGTGGCAATGGCAGGTTGTGCTTTCATCCATGCTCTTATTTATTGCCATTCTCTGGAGGGTCAACACCACATCCTACCAACACTAAATTGTAAAAGTCTTTGAATGTGATTCATCAAGAAATTTCTACCAGACCACCTTGTAATGGGTAGCTGTTTTCTATTATCTGTTGAAGTACTATCAATGGAATGGGTACTCAGTACTATTTCTTTGAAGTTTACTTGAATATATAGTTTCTTTTCAATGAATATTTGTTGTCTAGATCAAGGAACAAGTATAATATTGGTTAAATACAAAATGTTTACATGGATGCCTTATAATGAGAAGTAGTTTACATGTGCAGCTCCACCTCTATGCATGATACTCCTGCCTCAAGTTAATTCCCAATGGAAGTGTAGAGGTAATCATGTAAAATAGCTTGTCTAATGAAAAAGTTTTGAGATGAGGACAAAATGACTCTCCAGAGTGAAACAAGTGAATATGCTTGTCACCACTCAGTGACATGAGAGTTGTGTTTTAGGTGTCTGTATTTCATTTTAAAGACATTAACAAAACTTGTTAATCCCATTATAGTTGATTATTGCAAAAGCTTGAGAATCCCAAAGATACTAACATATGATTATAATGGAAAAAAATTTTAATGTGAAAGGACTAAAAAAAGCAAAAGTACTAAGGAAAAACAAACCTCACTCATCCATGTGCAGTGAAATATTTGGCAGTAAAAACTCAGAAGGTTAAGGAGGAGTCATCTGACTTTCTGGAAGGGTATGCACCAAGCAATGGATAATTGTTGCCAAGAAATGGATGAAACCAGAGCTATTTCTGTCTGGGCTGTTCCAGTGGTTTTCAACTCTCACTGCACTTTTGAATCTTCCAAGGAGCTTTTTAAAAATTACTGATTCTGGGGAAACACCCCAAACTAATTAAACTAGAATTTCTAGGGTTGGCACAGAGGCATCAGCAGTACTTAAAGTTCCTCACGTGATTAGAGTTCACAGTCAAGTTTGGACCATTGCTATGGTTCTCAAATTTTAGTATCAGAACTGTGGGGTTTCTGAGACACTAGGTTTAGGACAAGGGTTAAAAGTTTGCATTTTAACAAGTTTCCAGTCGCTGCTGCTGCTGTTTTGTGGGTACAAAATGAAAAGCAATGAGCTAGAGGCTCAGTCTTCAAGGTGTGGGTCCTATGAATCTGGTAGTAATTCAGGAGAAACTCAATGCTTTGCCCCTGAATTGTTGGTGATAATGCACTTGATAAAATGTTTTCTTTCTTTTTTTTAAACGTCCTGTGATTGGTTTTTAGTCTCAAGGGCCATGTCAATCTATGCACAGTGAAGTTAAGTACTGGAGCAGAGTAGGAGATACACAACTGCTGAATTGTTTGCTAAGAAAGGTGGGTAGATCAGAGAGGAATGTGACTGGCCTTGCCAGATTTTCAATGTAGATAAAAGTGATCTGTTTTAGAAGATACCAAATAGAATATATATATCACCAAGGAGAAGAGAATGGCTGGTTTTAAAGCATGGCAGAAGTTTATCTTGAGACGGTAAGTTCATATCCTTCCCTAACCTAACCCGAATTTTACAACAAATGATCTTATAAGCATTTGTTTATAATTTCTATATTGACTAATGATAATTTGGCCTTTGTAATATTAAAATCATGATGAGCACTTAAATAGAAACATGATATTCATTCAAAACTACTAGCGGGAAATTTTAGACTTCAAGAATTTGACTTTGAAAAGTTAAAATCAGATGAAGATCATGACTTCATTACCATGTCAATTGCTGCTAATTCCTAGTCAATAATAGTTCCTTGCAAATAACTATTTCAAGGAAGAGCCCAGTTCTCACATCCACAGCCACCTCTCTGAAGATGGTGCCTGTCTTCTCATGAAGCCACCGCTCAGGCATAGCAGGGGTGACTGTCTCCCACTTCCAGAGCTCTGATGGGTGTGGCCAATCTTTCCTCTAATTCACATCTGTCATTCCCTAGGGTCACCTTTGGGTTCTCACCATTCAGTAGCACTTCTAATCTCATGTTTTCTAAACACAAGTTCTTCAACAGTTACACAGCCCAGTATTTCTAAAACTTTATGTTAAGAAGTATAACCATGTCTTCCAAAAATACTTTTGAATGAATGGTGAAAATAGTCTGGTAGAGAGATTATACACCATGTGTTACTTTCTGAGGTCTGTGGTGTATCCATGGGCAGATCGGTATTCCTCACTTTATATGCAAACCAGCTCTATTCTCTCAATCTTCCTATTAAATCATGTGATGCTTTCTTTTTTCATTTTCAGTGATGGGCAGAGAAAGGGTCTTTTAACTTGCTTTTCAAGATCTTGTGCTACCTATAGTCACTGGATTCATCCTCTACTTTGGAATTTGTTGGCTTTCATGTAGAAAACTTCTAAAATAAACCATAAACCATTAAAATGCCAATTAAAGATAAAATGATGGGGTTGTGGCTGCTTCACAAAGGAAGGATTAGACCACATGTGTGAGTGAGAAACTCAAAGGAAAATGTGCATTTTGATGGTTAGGTCTTATAGCATATTTAATGTGCTCTGGTACATTTGATCAGATTAAATAAATCAGAAAGTTTAGAAGTAAACTGAACAACACTTCAGTTAACTAAATATTGATTAGAAATTCTGGGAACCAAAAGAATAGTCTTTGCTTAGAAGTTCTCAAAAAGATAAAGTTGTATTCATATGATTTCTCATCTTAGTAAATGGATCAATAAAATAAAATGTATCCTTCTAAAGCTGCAAAATCTTGTGCTTTTAATCAAAATGTGAATTTCAGTTTAGTTCATTATGTTTGTTACTCAGTGTCAGATTAACTTAATAGTTGTCAAGTAATACCTTCAATTTTGACAGGAGAGGTCTAACAAAAATAAAAGAGAAAGAGCCCACCTTCATTATACAGAAAAGGTCCACAGATCCTCTTTATTACTTAAACATGTTAGATATTTAGAGTGTAAAAATATCCTGTTGGTGTCAGATTTTTCTTGAACACATTTTTCTTTTAAAAATTTTTTTCTCTCCAATAAAGTTGTGGGAGATTTTTCTTTTGTGGTATTTAAAGTAAGATAAAGTTTAGCTGATTTCTTTCCCTGACTATCCCCTTCCCCCTCTAAAGGCTTAATAACCACAATCCTAAGATTTATGGTGAGTGAAAAAGAAAAATAAGTAAATTATCTGACTGAGGAGCCATTCTTTCTTTCTCTAGCCATACAGACTATTTTAAATGCTGCTAGCAGCAGTCTAATTAAAATAATTTCTGTCAGAAGTCTGTGAAATATGCAGCCACAGCCCAGCTCAATGTTCTGGAGGAGGAATGACAAATCTCTGCTTAATTGGTACTTAATATGGCAGTGCAGGATTAGTAATTCTCCAGGATAAAAGGAGATAACAAATGGAAATCTCTTGCTTGGGGCAGGGAGCCTTGGAAGATGAACAGACCAAATGGTGCTTACCCCCAAACAGTTCCTATCAAGGGCTGTTATTTTGGCCATCATTTATGACATAACCGACAATTAATGCACATTTTATGGCTAGCTTGAGTCCTAATTAAATACAACTACGTACAAAGAATGTGAGGGGCCAGACTTCCAGAGACCAAAATAAATACTGGCAGAATTATGGTGACCAGCACGGCTTCAGCTCATCTTGTTACCCTATCTCGGAGATAAGCACCTTGGGAAAGGATAGGCTACTCCTGAGGTTCGGTTATGAGCTCAGCTTCACAGTGCAGTTTGGAAACTTTGGAAGTGTAGGCAGATAGAAGGGGAAAATTTTTTCATAGGCCAATCAAACTAATATGACCATCACTCATAAACTGCAGCATTTCCCTCTGTTTCTTTTCCAGTGCATAGGTTTTATGTTTCACTTGTTCTATAGTATGTATAGTCCAGTGTGTGCTTTGCTTTCTTTTTTACTTAATATCGAACAGAATCACGCAGCCAAACATGTTAATGAAAGCTTAGTATAATACCACTTTAGGGTGTTTACAGTACCCCATCAAGTGGGATGTAGGACCTAATGTGTAATTTGGGCTGACTGGGCCAGCTGCTGCTCTATGAAATTCACATGTATTAGTTATTTAAGTCACCTAGTGGTCCTGAGTTAGGGACTTTATCATATTCACTTTGTAGTTGAGGATATGGGTGCAGAGAAAGATTTTTCTAGTTTGTCCAAAATTATATAAAGTGATTAGTAGAGTTAGGATTTGAATAAGTGCAATCTAACAACAACAACAACAATAAAACATAGTTTCAATCCCTGTTCCAATCCCGTTTCTTTGATATAACTACACAATACTCTAGATGTGGGTCAGTAAACTTTCTCTGTAAGTGGTTAAACTGTAAGTATTCTACATGTTGTGGGCCACATGTAGTTTACTGATTCATTAGGTTTGAGATGGGCACTGGTTATGCTGTCCAGTCAGGCACTGAACTTGAGATCCTCTTTCCTCAGCCTCCCAGAGAGCTGAGGTTGCAGGAACACACTGTTTCCCCAGTTTCTCACATAAAATTTCTAGGACATTGTCCCTTTTTTCTCCTCCTCCTTCTCCTCTTCCTCCTTTCCCTCCTCTTCCTTCTCTTCCTCCTCCCCCGCTTTCCCCTCCTTCTTGTTCTTCACATTTTACAGATTTAAAATCCACTCTGAGCTTATTGGCCACATAAAAATAGACCATGAGGCATGTTAAACCACAAACCATAGTTTACCAACATCTCTCTAGGTTAAAACTAAACTAAGCCTGAATATCTGAGAAGCAATTCAGATAATTCATTTTGAAAAGTTATTGACACTGGGGAAGTCCAATAATTTACTTGATGGACTGAATTATTCTCATTTTGACTTACATTATTAATATGATATACCACATATGCATTTTAGTATACATACAAACACATAATGGCAATTGAACTAACTGAAAATGTTCATTTTCCTCAAAATTTTAAAAATTAACTGTGGTACAAAGTCAGCTCAAGAGCAGAATGAACTTGTTCTTTGTAAATTGCATGTAATATATAGAAAATCCTGAATTTCAATTTACTGTTTAGTTTATGCCTTTTAGGGTCACATCAAATTCTGAGTGCTCTGTTCCTTCCCTTGTGACAGCCATTCTCAAACAGTGGCCCTGGAGTCAGCTGCATTGATGTTTTCTAGCATCCTTATTTGCAATGCAAGTTCTTAGGTTCCACCCCAGGATTATTGAATGAAAAACTCAGAAGGCAGATGCATTCAAGTTTAACAGCCATTGTTTTAAGGAAATCTGGTCACAAACATTCATTTTTGGAATAAGGCTGCATGTGGCATGCACACATATGTTCACATGAATAGAAGGAGTGACTACCCATGAGCTAAAAATATACTGTATTATAGTATGATATTTTTGTCCACTACCACTTAGACCAGCCACAAGGGTCAGAATGAGCAAGTTTTACAGTCATGTATGCACCTTATACAAGTATATGAATAAATCTTCACAACCAGGCCCATCTTGTTAAATGACACTGCATTGATTTTGTCACAGCTATTTCCTGGTTCGTTACTTACCCATGATATTCTTCATGACATTAGAGGACTTAGGATTTGTGCATTTGAAATTCTCTTTCTAAAGGCTACTGAAAGTACTATATCTAAAAATGTATAAGATAGAAAAAAAATTATGTTGATAAAAAAATGAAGAAATAATGGCTGAAAACTCCCAAAATTTGATGAAAGACATAAACCTGAAGAGTTAAAATTCAATGAACACCTTACAGGATAAGCTCAAAGAAACTCACATCCTAACTAAATTACTGAAAACTAAAGACAAAGGAAAAATGCAGAGTTTCCAAAGGAGAATGGGGTATTATACATAAGAGAGCAAAGATTTCTCATAAGACACCTTGAAGAACAGCAGAAAGTAGCATAATAGAAGTTTTCAAGTGCTGAAAGAAAAGCTATCTCAAAAAAGAATTGTGTATCTAGAGAAAATATCTAGAATTAAGACAAAATAAATATTCTTAGATGAAGAAAAACTAAGATTGCCAAAGGAAGTGTTTCAGGAAGAGAAGGGATATAAGAAGGAAACTTGAGACGTCAAGAAGGAAAAGAATGCTTCAGAAATGGCAAGTCTCTGGATATAGAGAACATACTGCTCTCCTGTTAAAAAAAAAAAAAGGTTGACATGTTGAAAAAGAAAACGGGATTGAACTCTCGACCACATACTTGCAAGACAGGCACTTATGCCACTGAGCTAAATCCCCAGCCCTGAGAAAGTTTTCAATATAGGCTGATATGTGGCAGCTCCAACATCATGGGGGAGATGGAAAATCAATAAAAACGGCAACATACTAACTCTAAGTAGATTATGAGAAGTTAAGAACATATTATATAATCCTTAGAAGAGCTGCCAGAAAAAACCCAACTATATGAAAGATTATGTTCAAAACCACAATAAATCCAAATAGAATTCCAAGAAGGTTTCTATAACACAAAAGAAGGGAAGAAAGGGGATGAATAAAAAACAAAATGACAAGTTAAATATAAAACCATAAGTTTAAATGTAAACATTGCAATAGTTGCATTAAATATAAATGGTCTATCCATGTTAAGTATAGTGGCACACACCTGTGATCCCAGCTACTCAGGAGGCTGAGTCAGGAGGATTAAATATTGAAGGCCAGCCTGGGCAAGTTAGAAAGATTCTCTCAAAATAAAATTAAAAGGACTGGGAAGATAGCTCAGTGCTCCATGGGTTCGTCTTCCAGTACTACAAGCAAAAACAAAAAAATAAAACAGAGATGACCACAATATTTTTCATATTCTGTGGTGCTGCAGATTGAACTCAGGGCCTTTGTAAGGGGTACAGCACACCCCTAGCACCTCCCCCACACACTTAAAAATTTTACATTGTCTAAGTCACTAAATTTCCCAGGTGAGGCTTGAACTTGCAATCTGGCTGCCTCAGCCTCTCACACTGCAGGTGAGTGCCACCATGGCTGGCTGAATTTTTATCTTTTAAAAATCACAAATTCCCCAAACCCCACTATGTGTTAAAATATCACTATTTCCTATAGAGTATAGGAAATTTGCTTCACATATAATAATGTAAGTAGAGTAAAGCTAAAAGGATAGGAAAAAATACACCCCAAGAACACAAATGAAAATGTCATTTTCATCTGCTTTTCCCAATAAAATGACACTTAAGAGCTCTCACAGCACAACGTAAGGGAATCTATGTGAGTACTTAAGTGCAATCCCTAACTTACTGGTTTGGGGGTAATCAGCTTTGCTTGAGATATTTCTTATTTTCACTTGGGCTAACTACAAGCCTAATTATAAATCTTTCCCCTGCCATTTCCAAGGGTGGCTTACACACCCATGAATGTTTCTGGGCAGTGACAAAACAATAAGTACGAAGATTGATTTTAATTCTAAGGCAAAAATCAACCTGGATATTCACATATAATCCTTTAAGTTGAGAGAAACACACAGTCCCCAAGCTCACATGTGGTCCTGAGTGTTTTTTAAGCG
Organism: Hydrochoerus hydrochaeris; assembly: GCA_004027455.1. NCBI lineage: Eukaryota > Metazoa > Chordata > Mammalia > Rodentia > Hydrochaeridae > Hydrochoerus > Hydrochoerus hydrochaeris. Next base: position 260,630 of record PVLA01001119.1, read on the forward strand.
TCATAAATACATCAGATTTGTCCACGAGCTCACAGGTAGACATGCACACACAGGCAGCCCCAGCTTCTTGCAAAGCCACCCATGTTCTTCTCCTGGGCTAAGGTAAGTAACACATATGGTTCCTGTCAGTGGCACTCACTGAGAGAGATAAAAATCCCGCAACAGCTAGGTTCAGCCCCTCTCCAGAGGCCCTTTCCTTTGATTTCCAAGATATTAAGTGACTGTTCACTAAACCCTATAATTGCCAATGTTACCCAGTCCTACCTTGAAAAGAAGCGGAAAGAAATGGTCCATTTTAAAAATCGTTTCCAGGACACTGAGTAATTAGCCCATCTTAATTATTTGCGGTAGTAATGTTGTTAATTTTTTTTTTTAAAGAAAGAAAGAAAACAGAGAGACACCATAAGCTACGTGTAAAAACTTGAAAGATAATGCAGGACAGAGTAGCATAATAATAAGAGATAGTCAAGGGCAGGGGAAGTTTCTTGAGAACTCTTAAGGACAGGAAACAAGAGTTGTTTTCTTCAAACCTGGCTTGAATTCAACTTGAAACATTGTTTTCTTTCTTTTTGTTCTTCCTGTCCTTAACTTTTCTTCTGCAACGTGAAAATACAAGGCAGATGTCTTCATCTCCCTGGAATGCTTTTAACCTTAATGAAGGGTTGTAATAAATCAGTGCCTTCCGACCTGCTTTCTATCATCAACACATACATACTTTTTAAGGTAATAGTCTCCACAGAGATTATTAGGAATAATTGGGACAAGTTAGAATTTACAGTTATTTGTATGCTAATAGGCACATAATTGCCAATTGCTAACTATCTTTGATATGCAGAAAGTTATCTTGCTCATATGTCTAGAAGCTAGGTAGTAGATAAGACCTTTTTTAAAAAGTCGCCATCAAAAAGATTGTTATGCTGGAATATATTTATATGTAAAACTCAAAGATTATTAAAGTAATAATTGTGTGATTGTGAAAGTTACATATACAGATAATATTAAAGATTATTAAAGTAATAATTGTGTGTGAAAATTAATATACAGATTGTATTAAAGATTATTAAAGTAATAACTGTGTGATTGTGAAAGTTACATATACAGATTATATTAATTTACACACAAAAGGGAAATAAAGAACATTTTTCTTAACCAAAGGATTTCAATATTTCACATTTTATACTTTTTTGTTTACTCACCATTCCAGATGCCAGTTTCTTCAATAAACAAAATTTAGTACACTGAACTCCTCTCATTAATACAGTACAGAAAAATAACCCACAAAACTGCAGACCAAAAGAGAGAAGAGGTATAAATAACTTCATAAAATGTGATGTCTTGGTGACCTATTTTACATGGATGAAATCTGGTGATAGCAAAACAAATCACTATTTTCCAGAATCACACGAATTAAGATGCAGCATGGATTAAAGCTAAAACCCTGGACTAACAATGACTGAAGCCAAAGATGTCATAGGTTGGAATAAGCTTTGCAGTATACTCAGGGAAGATAAATTTTTCTAATGGTGACATCCATAAGAAAATTTTACAAGGCAGACTAACTACCTATCTTGATTCCCAAATGTTTAAAAAGCTGTTTCTGACTTCCAATGAATCAAATCTACTCACTCACCTTTCAAAAGGCCATAAAGTTTCATGTGTGAAACTCTGGATGGAAAATTATGAGACTTCGGTTATGGGGGCTCCTTCTCAGGCAAGAACCCTGAGCTACCCAGCTCTGTGGAATGACTCTGCCTCTTTAGCTCTCCCCCTCCAGTTTGAGAATGGGGCTACAGAAGCTTTTCATATATTTTTTAGCACATGGGATTGATGAAATCTCATGACCAAATTAATGGGTGACATTAAAAAAATTGCTGACTTTGTTGAACTTCAGTTTTGTCAGTTCTGAAATGGGGCTGAAAGTACCCTGAAGATAAGTGTGTAATTGCTAGTGAACAACAAACTGATGTACAACTTTTGGTGCAGGCTGTGCTGGGTATTATGGACACTACTAGGGGCTGCTTTTCAGTGACCATCTGACCATCAGCATTCTTGACTTGGTCTTTCCATTTCTAATTGGTTCCAACACAGTACACCTTTCTTGGGTCATAAATCCAGTCAGAGGTGGGGGGGATCTCAAAACTGATCTAGTTTGTATTCCTCATGCAGTTTAAGAAAAAGAAACTGAGAAGGAAAAACCCAGTCTGTCAGGGAGTCAAGAGTTGTCACTAGGTCTTTAAATACTCACTTCATAGCCCTCCCCATTCATTTGTTTGATAATCTTTTACTGAACATCCTTAAATGCTAACCTCAAGAGATCTGGGCCCCTTCCTAAACTCACACTCAACGGAAAAAAGGTCGTGTTCAGTTTCACTGTCAAGACTGTGACATCCAAGAGCTAGAAGATGGAAGAGTTAGAGTCCAGCATCTCCCAGGTGTTTCAGGAGCTGATGAGGAACTTGGACCTTGGGCCTCAGTTAAAGGCTTATGTCAGTCAAAGAAATTGAAGGTAGTGAAAGCCCAAGCCCACCTTGTGCAGGAGCTCAGTGGGGGAGCATATGGTCCCTGTTGCTCACAGAGGAATTCTGCCTAGGTCAACAAAAAAGTCACATGAAAAAGAAGCAAAAGCCAGGTCTGACAACCATGCATTATTTGATGCCTGAAGACTTGGTCTTCCTAAGTGAAAGTGAGGGCAAGAGGATCCGCGTGGAACTGATGACTGTCTGTGCTCAAAGATTCATTTGAATAAAGGGGCAGGGATCGAGGTGGAAACTGTTTCCAGCGTGCAGAGAATTTTGAATTTCCAGAGTTTCAGTTTTTAAAAGCTACCAAGTATTATTCACTGTTTTTAAAAAATGAATAAATATAAATAGACAGAATTTTCTGTAAATAGAATAGTTTTCAATGCCAGTGCCTCTGGCTGAGTTAACATCCCGCCCATGTTTTAATCATTGTTAGATCACATTTTTACAGTTACACTGGCACTTTTCTATTCTTGACATTGCTCTCACTATTACTGTTGCTAAGGAAACCTTCCTTAAGTGAGCACTTAGAAAGAGGTTTAAGGCAACAGTCCAGAGAAAAGCAAGGCTGCTCCAGGTGAAGGTCCTAGCCCCAGGACCTCCTGAAGTACTTCAGCCAAACCTTCACACCTCAAGGGAGCCAGAGTTTGAGAACCACTGCATTGCATGACTCTGAGTGTTTAGATCTCTAGATAGGGCTCAGAAATCGTTCCTATCATTTAAAGAAGTTAAAAAAAATCTGTTTGTTTTTTTTTTAAAAAAAGGTTAAATGGTGTTTCTTTCCATTCTTATCTGGTTCTGTGGCATAGTCTTTTCCTCTTCAGAAAGGTGCTTCCTTTGTGTCTCACATGTTGCCTTGGCTGACAGGCTGCTATGAGATTATTGAAAGTCCACATGAGTGAGGATAGTACTGGCCTGGTCATCCATGCTAGCGATGCTAAGAAAATCACGTCAGAATGTGTTCTGTAAGCTTCCAAGTCTTTCCTTTCCTTTTTTTTACTACAACATGCCACCAGTAAAGACTATTGCATGGGGGACACAGTAGGGCAGGTGACAGCTTGTCCAAACAAAAAAAGGTATATATTTATAAAGCTTAATAATGAAGGCATATATTAATAAAGCTTGCTATGGAATCTGACACAGTTGTGTTTGATTAAGAAGAGGTATGTGACATGCAATAAACTACTTTGACTTGAAGGATTTTGGAAAAGATGCATTTAAAACAGCATAATTCAGCACACTGATTTATTTTGTAAAGAAAGGGCATAATAGAAGAAAGCCCTTCTTTTTAATAATTCAGTTCAGAATGATCATTGATTATTTTTTTACACTTACATTCAAACCATAGGTTAAATGGTCCTTTTAGCCCTAAGATTAATGCATGACAATGCTGGTTTCCATGTACCTTGGACTCAGCCCATGCCTGTCAACTACTTTGGAGGAATATGGCTAATATTTTGGTTCATGTTTGGGTTCTGAAATGTAGTCTTGCTTTAACTATGACTTTTTGATGAGATATTTTACTGTGAAGAAAGCTTTACTTTCCTCCTTGTACCCAGTGAAGCAGATCAGTCCAACTGGTCTAATCCCCAGGACTTTTCATACTAACTTACTTATTTTTCTTGTTCACAAGAAGAAATGAAAACAGTACTTCTGTTGTGTATTCCTGTACAGGTAAATTATGTAGAATGAAGACAGTCTCTCCTATAGTATTATTACATAGATATAACTGGACAATGAAGAGCTAGTGCTATAAAATGACACTATTTTTATCCAAAATGGACTGCTCTCATTTAAATATGATATTTTTTTCATTTTCCTATTTTTTGAGATAACACCCAAAGAGTCTAACTTTCCCTATTTTAATTGCATGTGATATAGATAGGAAAGAAAAACATGATTGATAATTTTAAGTGTTTTCTGAAAAAGAAATAAGTGAGATTTCATATTTTCAAATTATTCTTCAAGAGTGAAGAATGAATACCATCCCTCCAGGTAAACAGCTTGATTCCTAAAGCTCTGCTTTAGGCAAGGACTAGAATGATTTTTACTTCCTACAGTAGCCCAGTCTTGCCCACTGATGAGGGGCAGAATCCTGCAGAGGGAAATTCAGCCACTGTACAAAAGAGGCGCTGAGTCCACAAAGAAGCCATTGGCTCACCCTCTTGGTAAGCGCCTTCTTCAGGCATGAGCCAGGAACAGGCCCAGTGGTGTCTCCCGTGAGCCTACCCATTAGCAACTGGGAACAGAGGTCTGAGCATCTCTTGGCAGGATGACTGTGTGCAATATAGCAAATATGGGGGTGGGGGAGGGACCTCCTCTATCTTCTCTTTGAAAAGTTACAAGAACATTAAAATTTCGTGGGTTAACATAAATGTTGGCAAATATTGTTTTCAGTTTTGATTCATTATGATTAATTGCTTTACTCTTTTCAACATTCTCTTTCGATTGATTTTATAATGCTCTGTCTTTGGTTTGATTTTACTATACCTAATTGACTAGACAATGATTGTGAAGATAATGAGATATACTATGGTACCTATTGCTGTTATCCCGGTGACCTGCTGTGAAGTTCTGTACCAAATTCACTGCACTGTCTCGAATGGCTTTGTTCTGTCTTGTTCTGTTGTATTTCTACTAACTTCAAAATAAAATTAAAAAAAAAAAGATGCACTGAGTGCTGAGACAGCTTAGCCAGATTTATTCCCTTCCACATATTACAATCTAATGTTCTAAATGCTACATCCTCACAGGAAACAAATGCAAATAAAAAGTAGCTTTTATGTTCCTTATCAGACTTCTGTTAAAGGAAAGCATCACATCCACAAAAGTTTGGCTTAGGAGAGTGTTTACTTCTTTCCCTACTTTGCTTCCTTATCATTTCTCTCTCCTTTATGCTAACCTTGCCCAGGTATAATAGAGAAAAATAGGGAGACTGAGGCAAAGATGAAAATGAATGGAAAAGTAGCTGACGGTATGTCTCAGCTTAGTCACTGTCTCACTGAACAAACAGGTAAAGAAGGTCCCTGCTTTACTGGTGCAGAGATAACAGCCCAGCAAAAGCACTCAAATGAAAGATTAGAAATACACCAGTCAGAAATTGGTGTTTTTCTGGACAAGCAACTGGACAGAGTATTTTTCAGACCCTTGGTATCAGTATGTCCAGTGTGGGAATTTATCCTAATGAAAATAGTCATAAACGTGCACCAAACTTAGCTACAACAGTGCTGATTGCAGCATTGTTTATAACAGTGTAAAGCTGGAAATGACCTCGATTTCCAGCATAATGGTTTAAGACACAGTATAGTAACACATAGAACACTAACCAACTATTTAAAAGCAAGGTCATCAATGAATATTTAATAAGATGGGAAGATTCTGTGATATATTAGTAAATGAAAAGAATATATTACATTAAGATGTATGTTTGTATAAAATATTAGAAGGAAACCCACTAAAATGTTAATGGTATTTATTTCTGTATTATGATATTTGGGGTTATTTGTGTATGTCTAGATATTCTACAATAAAGATGAATTACTTTAATAAGAAATTTTTTTTAATTGGGTAAAGAGAAGAAATGAAAAAGGTGATATGTCTTTGCAGAAACTGACCAAATGAGTCATTACTTAGAAATCTGTATTATATTGTCACATTTTAAAAGCAGTCCAAAATAAAACATAATTTCTTGGTAGAAAAGTTTAATTGTTTCTTTAGGAAAACTGTCTTCACCTTGGGAATTTGCAGCCTATCTACTGTCAAATGTTTTACTTTTATTCTCTTTCTCCCTCCAAACAAAGTTCAGATTTACAGCACCTGCTGTTGCTTTTAATGTAGTAGCTGCACCTAATTTCTACAGCACAGTGAAATTCCAGCATTCTCCACTTCACATTTTGCCTTTAGCAACAAGCAGTCTGGGAGACATAAAACCAAGATATTTTCTAAGGGCAGGTAGCAGACACTTTTACTAAATATGAAATACCAAAGCCTCCCCAAGCTAGAAGGGCAATTACGAAAAAGGGTATAAGTAAGCATCCGATAATTTTAAGCCACTCTGATGGGGCAGCTTCTGAAGTTGGATATGAGCGCTTTAAGTCAAAGAGATCTTTGTGAAGAACCATGAGCCATTTTCTAGAAAGAACCACAAAATGTCCATCTGGAAGAGGTGTGAATTTAACCTTTGAATAAACAGCATAAGAAAAAGAAGAATACTATTGAGTTTCCCTTTCTCTTGCCAGAGCTGAGAGGCATTATAGAAAAGGTATTTAAAAGGTAGGGGTTATGGAGTCCCAGATTCAGATCCAGTCTAAATACTGACTATAGGAACCTGGGAGAGATTATTATTTCCCTGTGCCTCAGTTTTCTCAGCAGTTACAAGAACATTAAAATTTCGTGGGTTAACATAAATGTTGGCAAAAAAATGTTGAGGATTTATATATGCTTGACAAATTAAAAGTATTCTACAAATGTTACCATTTTATTAATTATTTTATTTTACTATTTTCATTTAGTTCAATCCTATAACCAATAAAAGGACTTGTCTTGCTATGAATTTCAAAAAATAAAAAAGATTCTTTGGAATTTCTGTTTGGAAAAATAGAAGCACATTCCAAAAATCTGTTTGAAATTCATAGATATAGATATCACTAATTTTAAGCTGCCATCTATAACTTCCATTCATAATTGCAATTCACAACTTTTCAACTGTTCTTTGCTTCAGATTACATTCCTACATACCTCTCTACTCTGGGAAGAGCCCACTGCCTGTGTGGGGTGGAATATATTGGATAGTCCTAAATAGTACTTTGAAAATCTATCCTTTAACACAGGAAAAGTTTTGTGTATTTCCTGATTTCTTGAATCTAGACTTTAAGCAAAGACCTCTCCATTTGCTGTTAATCTCACTGTGGCTGCAGAAATGAACATACCACTAACAATTCTGAAAAGAGCTCCTGTGTAACAGAGAAGCTCCACTGCATCTTGATCAGCCTACTACCTTCCAATACTTCACCAAGCCGACATGGCCTAAAAGAACAATTAACACCTTAGGTACACTGACTAGCACAGTATACTTTACTGTGATTCCATATCTTGGTGTAAAATTGAACCACACTTTCTGCTAACCATCATTGATGAGAGTCAAAAACCTGGCTGTGAGCTTTATACTCATCTCTCAGAGCTGAGCACATATGTGGATGCTATAACTATTGGGCTTTAATGGCACCAATGATGGGTATCAACTATCACAACAGGAAAATTCTATGTCTGAATGTGTAAAAAGCAAAAGATAATTTACTGAGAAAAACATTAGCTTTTACCAAACAGTAATGGACTTATCAATCTATTAACTAATTGTCCAAATATTACAGACATTTGGATATATAAAGAAAATTAAAATAATTGCAATTTTCTTTCATCTAAAATGCTCCCATTACATACTTTATTAAGTGCCTCCACCACAAAGACTTGAAAGAAATGATACCAGACTATTAAAACTATATATGTCATACATATGCTATATTTTGAGGGTGAGACATGCATAGTCAACACAGGGAAAACAAATAATGCTAAAAACTAAAAGCAAAACTTGTCACAGGCATGCAGCAAGCTATCTGCTATGGCTGTCAATAACGTGGTGGGAACTGAGGAAAAACAGAAAAGGACCAAAAGAAGACCTTAGACTGAAGCTCTGTGCTAACAAGGGAGTTGGTGTGTTCTTCTTTGCTGTGTACAGGATTGACACTCAATAGCTGTTGAATGAAAGACTTTATGAAGAGAAATCAGAAAATAATACTAGAAAATAAAAAATAGAATTACCATCATGTGCAGCAGTCCTACTTGTGAGTGTACATATTCAATGCACATCAAGCTCACGTGCCAACTATGCATTTGCACTTCCATGTTTATGGCAGCACTATTCACAGTAACCAAGATATGGAATCAACTAGGTGTCCATCAGTGGAGGGAAATTATGCATAATGCCATGCTACTTTGCCTTAATAAAAAGAGAATTTTGTTGTTTGTGACAACATAGAAGTTGGAGGACATTATGTTAAGTGACAAAAACCAGCCATGGAAAAATAAATACTGCATTACTTCATTCTTATGTGGAATCTAAAAAATTGAAATTCACAAAACTAGAAAGTCAGATGTTGGTTACCAGGGCCTGAAGTAGACAGAAGGGATTGGCCATACGTTGGTCAGAGGACATAAGATTTCAGCTAGATAGGAGAAACAAATTCAAGAGATCTATTTACAGCATGATAACTATAGTTAATAATAATGTATAACGTACTTGAAATTGCTAAGAGGAGATCTTAAAATGCTTTCACCTCAAAATATTCCCTATTTACATTAATTATGTTGACTCAATCACCCCACAATGTATACATATTTTAAAACATCAAGTTATACATCACAAATACATACAATTTTTAGTTATTAGTTAAAAATAAGAGAACACCAGAAAGTCCTGTATATTCCAGTTGGATAGCTATGTACACCCCTTCTTTCTAACAATGGCAGCCAAATACTGGCATCTTGAATAAGTAAACTGGATAAAGAATCAGGACTCATGCCCCAAAGAATCAACCACAAGGTGCAGAAACTGTCTCTTCCTTGTCTTTGTTCTTTCTGGCATTTAGCATGTCTTGGCCACTAGCTGAAAATTACACAAAAATTAAAATTAGGAAAGCTAAGGGAAGCAGTAAACTCACAAAAATGGGGAAAAATATTTGTTGTTTAAATAAATTACAAAATTGGACCAAAGCCTTGCAGCAAAAGTGGCAACCTTCCAAACAATTATGCACTCTGATCTCTACTTGAGAAAGACCTTTTGTGAAAAGGATGCTAGGCAGCCAGCTGTAGGAGCACAAAGGGAAAGAAAGGTTTCTGCTACAGTAAATCCCAAGTACTTGGGGGTTCTTTCTCTAAAGCTTTTGACGCACTTTTCCAATATATTTATAATGTTCACCATAAGCTTTACAAGTCCCACTGTACATTGTTGATGACTCTATTACTTCCCTAGTATTTAAAAGAATACAACCATGGACATGAACTGGAGATATGTTTTCATATTTTATTTTTAGCTGTGGGTCTTTATTTGATACATAAATCCAAAGCAGGACTTTGTCTTGATACTTAAATCACTTACACTCTAAAAGGGCTAGAAAGAAACACCAGGTTTTCAAAATATAGTTATGATGAAAGTCACAGTTTTACTCCAGGCAAGAACCCCTCTATCCCTAACTACAGTTTTTCTGCTATAATAAGATATATTTTAAAATATGATTTTATAGACTATCACCATCGAAGCAGTTCAACAGCCATCATTGGGATCAACGTTTAATATCTGCTCCCTTTTAATTCCTTTGTTACAATGATTTTCAAGCATCTGTGCCATACTCCTCACTATGTTAGGTCCTGGTAAAGATGAAAAAGAAATACCTTCTGTGGTTCCTGTCTACTGAAAGTTTACATCCACCAAAAAAGTCAAAGCGCATGCAAGACCAAAAGAATTAGATGCTAAAATGCATACAGTGGGCTATGTCTGTGACGGGAATCAGTGGATGAGAGGTGGGCAGAGGGCAAGACGGTTAATAATAGGGGAACTGGTGTTTCGAGGGAGCCCAACAGGGTGTGATGGAAAGAGAAGGGCATTGAGCTCACTGAACAGTGTGTACGAGAAAGTGGAAATAAGAAAACCATGAAAAATAAGACAGGGCACAATTTCCTTGCTTAAATTCCTGAGTTACCTAGATGAGGCCGACTTGCTGACTTGACTTACGATCATATCATTATCTCTACTTTCCAGACAAGAATGAGGTGCCCAGATAAAGACAATCTGTAAGACCTAGAGTAGGTCCCAGTCATGGAACTGTTTTTGTTTATTGTTTTGTTTTGTTTGGAGGTTAAGATTAGGAAAATGTATTGAGAATAGGAATGGGGTAATAGGAATAGCTCCTGAGAGGGGGGGGGTCCCGAATGGGATGCCCAAGTCATGGAATTCTGTTTCTGGCCTCTAGTTGCCCCACAGTAAAATCTTTATCAGACACTTTAAGCTAAATCTGTGTGTCCCCTTACTGGCACCCATACACCTAGAGCTCTGTAAGCCAGTGTTCTGTACACTGGGTGGTCTACAAGCTGTTTTGCCTGTTTTCACATGTCATTCCCTACTTACTGAGTAGCTGAGTTTCTTGCACTCTCAGTCTCAGATCTCCAAACCTCACTCTGTGTGCACGTGCTCACAAAAGCAGTGATATCTCTTTGATCACAGAATCTACCAGTCTCAAGCAGTTCAAGGCAAGCACCCAAATTTTACACAAGGTGGCAGCCAGAGGAGACAAGCCCAGGCGAGGGGCTTAACCTTCCTTGATCTCAGTTTCCTCATCTTTAGTGAAGAGGAAGGTTTTGGTGATCTCTAGGATCCATTTTAAAATTCAGTAAGCATTTTAGAAATGTCATTAACAGTTTCAGACAAACCAGAATTCCAGAAATGGAAATGTCAGCTGAATAATGAGAAGCAGATGCCATTTGGAAATTGTGTCATGATCATTCTTGAAAAAGAAGTCTCTTTGTTCTGTTAGTGACATGGGAAGGCAAGTATCTGAGGAAGACTTTTCTTAACAACTAGAAAGTATTGAGCATAAGAGAAATCCAAAGAGGAATATTGTATGGAAAATAGAAAATGTGTACTTCATATCAGTTTTTTGTCATAGAACACTGGAGCTTCTTACTCTAATTAATCTAAATATTCAAGAGGATAAACTACATTTTATTGAAGTAAAGTTAAGGTCAACAGTATCATTAACTAATTGATTTGTTGTTCAGACCTGTGATGAGTCAATTAAAAGTATCTGTTTCCTGGCTGTTTATGTTTAAACACCACCATTTCCTGAGAAGAAACTTGTCAATGAAGCATTTCCTAATTTAAGAGGAACACTCTAAAAATAAACCTTTGAAGAGCTCTCAATGAATTCCCAAGCATATTGCATAATGATTTTAGTTTTCTGTAACTGTGCATTTTCATGTCCTGTGATAAAAGTGAGAAGAGGTGAAAGATTCATATTTTTTCATTTATCCATTTTTATTTATTCTTCAGACCATCTGTGTGATTCAGTCTTTGTTCATGATTGCTCTTATAAAATTAGCATTTCTCCTTGTATTTTTCCTCAAAGCTTTCAAAAAACTTTTATTTATTGAATTATAATTTACAAACACTAAATTGCACAAATCTTATGTGAATTGCCCAGTGAAATTTTTACGTATGTATATGCCATGTTAACCCCTGTCCAGCTTAGTATAGAAAACATTCTCATCACCTTGAGTTGCCTTCTGTAATTTTCTAGTCAATAACCCTCTGCCTCATGGAAATAGCTAGTATTCTGACTTGTTTCATGGATCAGTTTTACCTGTTGTCAAAATTCAAATAAATGGATTCCTACACTATGCACACTTCTGTGTGTGGTTTCTTTCACTTAAAGTGACATTTTTTAGATTCATCTATGTTATGTGGACATTGGTAGCTGGTTGCTTTTTACTGCTGAATGCAAGGATATGTGACAGTTTGTTTATTGATTCACCTGTTGATGGATGTCTGGGTTTTCTCCAGGATTGGGCTGTAATGAGTAAAGATATGGTGAATACCCTTGTACAGATCTTGTGGACATATGTGCTTGCTTCGGTTGGGTGTGTATAGTTGAGATCTACAGGAAGGAAAACAGTGCACTTCCTGGATATCCTCATAGTAACACACCAAACCCAGCATTCAGGTGGCTACTAAAGAGAAGGATCAGCAGCTTTCCAGCACTTACCTGTGCACACATAAAAGGATGTGCATGTCCTCCATAGGTGGTGGGAACCTTACCTCTCTGCCATCAAGGAGATTCTTCTCAGGAGATCAGCTGATGTTTGAAAACAGCTCTCCTAGGAGGAAACGTATTTTAAAACATCTTTGACAAAGTGGTCATTCAGTCTTCTGTAGAATTTGATAACCCATCAAGACCATTCCTTTCCTGTCCCTAGAATCAAGCAGTAGATTTCAACCTTCGCAAGACTCAGTCCATCTCCCTCTGTCCAGATAATCATCCTTCTTTGATTTACGATGTGTGGCCTGCAGGTATTTAAAGGTGCTCTTCATTTAGCCAGATAACAATAACCCCAGGAAGCTATTCCCACAACTCTCCCCCACCCCACCCTGGTTACCCATCTCCGCAGCCAGTCAGCTTCCTGCCCCTTCCTGCTGTGAATCTGTAACACACTCTTGGTCATATTTGTGTCACTGAAAGCAAGCCTTATAATTCTACCCTCAAAATGGAAAGATAAAAAATGCCCAGCAGGATCAAGGACAATGTCTCCTTATACAAATCTTTTTTTCTGATAAGAGGTGACCCATCACCAGAACTAGAGATTTATATATGCATTTTGACATAAATCTGCATCTGTAATTATGAGTCATAATGATCTTTATAGGCTGCACTAAATTGGTGAAGAAGAGTTACTGTTATTGACAAAGCATTGACCTGAACATTAGTGGAGGAAGAGCTAATTATTTTTTTTTCCTGAGGAATGGGACTTCTTTCCTAGTTATGAATCACTTTGAACCTGGCCCTTTGTAAAATGTCTTTTCCAATCTAAAAACAAACATAACAAAGCTCCCCCAAAACATTCTATATCTACACATAATTACAGATAAATAAAAATTTCAAAACACATTCTAGAGGGGTTTCTTTCATCATTTCAAAAAGAAATGATAGGGGCCTAAAAATGTCAATCTATAGTTGTCTGTGAGACAGATTCTCATGTCTGAAAAACCAAGGCCTATTTTTAGCCGGGCATGCTGGGATTCAAACGTGGAGCTACCATTAGCCTTAATAGAGCTCTGTGAGGCTGACTACTGTGTGTGGGCGGCCCAGAAAATGTGCTCTTTAGAGCTAAGGAAGGCTAAAGGGAGCTTTAAATCACAGTCTTATCATACTTGCATGTTATTGGCAAGTCTGCCTAAAAATAGAATCTCATTACTTTAATTCTACAGTATTCCTAGGTTAGCCAACCTTTATTATTAATAACAGCTTTTCACATTTATATAGCACTGTCTGCTCAAGAGAACTTCACAAATTATGCACATAAAACTTTCCCACCTTAATGTAACAAGCTATGGGTTAAGAGGGCAGGAGTAGCTCCCACTCTCCAGCCAGGAACTGAGAAAATGTCACTAGGTGGCTCTAAACAAAGGCACTCTTTGAACTTGAGCCATTTGTCCAGTTAGCTTTTTAACTCCACGAAAGTATGTTGTATTTTGCATTGATGATTTGCATGGCTCTGGGGACAGTCTTAGCTATCCCAAGAATAATTGACTACTTCAATGACACATTTTGTGCTTATCTATTCAGGTCATACCTAATTTTGGAAGCAACCATCATGATAGACATGCATGCTGTTTTTTTAGTCTCTCAATCAACCAGGAAGTTCTGAAGAGACATTCTGTGGGGTTTCGAGATCACACTCAACTATTTAGAATAGAGACAGTAGAGAACACTGTGAGTTATCCTTTAAGCTCATGCCAATTGCTTTCCAAACTGGTATGAAGAGTTAGTAGAGGTAGTGGAGTTAGTAGGAATTCTTTCTGGATAACTGCAGAATGGATGTATAAATGCTTCAACACACAGATCATAGTGTTATAGGCAAGATTTTAGTTCATAATATAGCTGAACAACTGTATGTGCATGTATGGGTGCAGATGTGTGTGTAGAATGTGAAAGAGAGAGAAGGGGAGGCAGAGGCAGAGACAGAGACAGAGTGAGCTGTTGGGAACAAGTATCCAGCAGCCCTCATGCAGTGGGACACACAGCAGAAGCAATGCCAATCTCCATATGCTTAGTGTGTTGAGTGTCTTTGTGCGTCATCTGAGGAGGAAGCAAAGATGGGTCTTCCATGATCACACACATTTATGAAGGGTCTTCTCTGAGCCAAGTACTGTCCTAATAATCAGATGCAAAGAATGGAGTAAGACGCTGCCTTTTCTGCACCCTAGAAAGGAAGCAGGTAAGTGAAACGGAATTTCAACCAGTGGGGGAAGCATTTTTATAAGGATGGGGCACAAAGGGATTTACAGAGATCCATCAGAGAGGAACATGACCTAGTTTTCAGTGATCAAGGACTGCTTCCTGGTGGAGGTAGCATGCAAGGTAGCCCAGCTGGAGAGGAAGAAGGAGGAAGTTGCTAAAAGCAGAGAAATCGGCAGGTACAGAACACTTGAGACAAGAGAGATACATGAGCCTAGAACCAAACAAGGATCAATGAGGCTGGAGCATAGCTATGAGGGGAGGCCATGGGAGCAGAGGAAGGAACAAAATCCAGAAGAGCTGTGTGCAGCACAGAAAGGAGCCAGGACTTCATCCTGAGAGCACAGAGGACTTCATGATGTAGTATTTGCATGGGATAAGATCAATGTCCCATTTTGTAATACAGCTCGCACAATAGTTTCACTCACTGTGCTTCAGACTGGTGCTTCTGAAGCTGGCCAGCACCATCACTTTTCCCTCTACAGGCGTCCCAGCACCGAGGCACAGTAAGCAGCCCAGCTCTTCCTGTGAACCCAGCAGGAAAATCAATGGTAAGAACCCCAAGACACTGTATCGGTGAGAACCAGGTACATTTAATACTCCCAGCTGCTTTTCTGACACCGAAGTCTGGGAGGTAATCCTACAAAATGCCAGAGCCTTGTGTCTTTTGAAGGCTTAAGATATAGGAAGGAGGGACAAAGGGGACCGTGTGTAAGGGATATTTCTTACACATCCATCATGGTAGATGTGTTTGTTCTGCAATAAAAAGGTTGAGTGGGAAAGCCCATGAATCTATCTGGGTATGAACAGGTGTTGTCTTTTACAGAAGAAAAAGGCTCTTCTGTTGGCATCCATTCTGCCACAGCACCTGGCAATGCTGGCAGAGCGTTGGCTCTTTCCATCTTGAAAGTCTTCAAGATGCCTGGCCCCAGGCTCACAGGTCATCACAGTGGCATCAATACCTTTAAAAACCTCTGGAAGGGAGCAGTTCAACTGCCTTTCTTCCTCCTTGCTTTTTTCTTACTTAACCCCCAAGGCCAGGGAAGATCTCAAGTCCCTACCAGGCTTTGGGAGTATGTATCATGATTGCTAATCTAGATTCAAAACAGGAAAATTAGGCTGATTATTAGGGGCTACTTCTTCTCCTTCAAGACTTTGCTTCCAGGCTCCCTTGCAGATGCTAGTAAATGTAAAATGGCACCTTGATGGAGAATTGGATAAAAACAATCCATATAAAGTGTTCGTCACAGAGTTGGCTATTAGAGGAATCTCTCAGTAAATGTTAGCTACTACCTGGCCTGGTTCCTGTGAGCCAGCCTGGTTTATTTCTTCACTTCAAATAAGGATCTTATGCCCACTATAGCAATTCTTCCTTGTCTGCCAACTTCTAGGGATATTTTGGAGTTTTGGTATTTTTTTCATTATTGTGTCTTCCAACAAATATGTATTACATTCAATACAGTGCTGTCTTTTAGCAAATATTTTTGAATTGAAGATTTTCTGCAAGTAAAAAGAACCAATTTGGTTAGAATTTGATGAAACTATATTCATATAAGACATCGTAAGTTGAAAAGCAATTTGGTAATATTTTATCAAGATCCATAAAAATACATTTTTAGCTCATCCATTTATCTCATTTCTAGAGATGATTTTTGAGAAAATCAACCAGAATGTAGGAAAAATATGATTACTGTATTAACCACAACACTATTTAATGTATTTCAAACTTGATAGCAGCTTAAATATTTAGCCATAGAGTCATGGTTAAAGTCACACTGGTACATCCAATCAATGGAATAGCAGCAACTACATCATGAGAATCTATTGAGAATTTTCAGGACTTTGGAGGGATTTAATTTGGAAGGAAGGTTTAAAAGAACAGACACAGTGACCTTTCTGATTCAGCACCCTTTTGAAATGGGCAATATTCTAAATAACCATGTTTTGCTCAAACATGGGAAAAATTAGTAGATGATTCTTCAACTGTAACTATCAATCCCTGGAACGATGTCATGCTTCCTGATAAATCAGTAGAATAAGCACTATTTACTGAAGGCTATGGCTATTCTACTAGCTAATTTATACACGTAGTTTCATTTTATCTTTACCAAATCCAGGAGGCATTATTATCCCATTTTACAGATAAGGAAACTAAGTTCCAATACAATGATCTGTTTGACTTCAAAGCCAGTTATGAAAATGTTCTGAGGATTACATGATCTTGTGTGTGAAGCCATTGTAATCTCTAAACATATTGCAGCTGTATTTTTATAAATCTACATGCAGCATTGCTTCTAGCAATGTTGAATAATCCAATTTCTTAAAAAGGGAAAAAATAATACTTGGTTTGAAATAAAAACCACTGATGCCATGTAGACCTGCTCTTGTAACCTTTTAGAAACAGAGACCTCTATTCTGTTGCTTGATGTAGTTCTTGCAAAGCTGCAGGTAAACCCAAACAATACTTTTGGGAGATGTGGTTCTGTTCCCCTCAGGAAAGCCTCTACGATGAAGGGCAAGCTACCCCCAGAGAACTGTATTCTGATTCCTCAGAAATGGGGAGCATGGGAAGCTGAACGTGTGGGGAAAACGGAAGAACATGAATAAGTTAGCTATGAGGAAATATTCTTAACAAATGGATCCATTAGCACAGACGTATGAACTGTCATTTGATGAAATTAAATGAGGCAAATATTTAATGGTGTTAGGTTGTAGCAATCCAATTAAATAATCAGTTTCCTTAGAATACGAGCTTTCTTTTTAAAAATGGAGTGATCTCACATGACATATGAAGCTATCCCCCAGTGAACACAACATTTACATTTTATTAAATTCAAGACTTATTTTAAATGGCATATGGAGCCAATTTCCCCTTTTCTGTTTCATACCCAATTCCTGTCCTTTGTGCCCTTCAGGCAGAACTACTGAATCTTCCCAGTTTGCCCATTTGACGTCCAAACTGCCCAGTGCTTGTGTCAGAGCCAGAGAGGAGAGAGCAGCCGGGCTGCCCCAGGACCTGGAAGCAGCTCTCGCTGAGCTGCAGCAGTGAGCAAGCTGGCCAGGGGAGCAGCGAGCAGAGACTCAGGTCAAGAAGAAAACACCGCAGGAGAAGCCCTCATTTTATATCTGACAATCATCAAGGAATTTCCTCTATGAAGTGGAGCGTACGCTCATGCCATTTATGTCTTGCTGCACTATTTTACTGCCTCTAGAGGTCCTAGGACAGACTCCTCAACTGAATTTGAAACAAGCCTTATTTGCCTCTCCTGTCCATTTCTGCTATCTATTTTTGGGTTGTTTTCTAAAATGAGAATTATGACAAACAGGGATGCCTTTAACCTTTTTATAATAAAGTTATGTTTTAAAGTCTAGGGCTTATTTGAAAGAGGTGTCTACAAATGGGCAAAGTCAGCTTACTTGCCTTGCTGGCTTAGAATGGGAAATCATGGGGAAAGGTGCAGAGTCTAGCTGACGCCCCCAAAAGACTGCGTCTCCACAGAGGGCTTGGAAGATAAGCACAAAATGAATGAGTGATGCAAAACACTTGTACAACATTTCAGAAATCTTCCTCTCCACCACTTGCTGAGCTATTTATTTGCATCTCTTCATGGAATCCTTTTTTTTTTTCTTCAGAAAAATGCAGTGAGACACTTCTTATTTTTCCTTCCTTTGGAATCTTAGAGGCAGTTTAATCTCAAGTGAACTCAATTCACATTTTCCTGGCAGTATTAGCTATCAGAGCAAAGCATTTCACTCACTGCATCACACTGCCAGTCAGCAAGCAGGGACCTAATTAGCTCTTTGCTTTAATGGCAATAGTTAAATTTACATTATTAATTTAAATATCCCGGACTCTGTGGATTTGAGCACATAGCTGACATAAAGATGTGAAATAAATAATAAGGCACTGAAGGACACCAGAGTCATTATTCCCATCATGTTCAAACTTTTAGCTATAATGATATCAATAAAAACTCTAATCCTAGCGAAAAGCTTTGCTGGTTCTTTTGTTATAAAAGTTGTAGTTATACTTCAACGGAAGGCTGGACTATTAGAGTTATGCTTTGCAAAGCATAGTGGACACACAGCTCAGGAGACATAATTACAGTTTTAATGATATGTTTGCTTTTTAAAATATACCCAAATGTTAAAAATGTAGCACGTCCTTTGGTCTCCGGTGTGTATGCCTAGTTTTTCCCTTGTGCGGAAGTGCTGTGCTCACTCTGCAGTGTCAAACCCTGTTTGGGTTGCAAGACAGATGGGACTTTCAAAATGAAATGTACCTATGACTGTTCGCTACTATATATATAAAATGTCTCATTTAGTCTCATCTGTGATTTTCCAAGAGGAAAATATTTCCAGGAGCAATTTATCTCAGTCCTGCAGGTTTGTATCACTGAATGACTATCTGAAAAACAGGCCCAGCATCTTTTCTTAAAGAGAAACCACATAAGTGTATTACTTGGAGGCATTTTCAATGGGGCAGTTGAAGGGCATACAGTGAATGAAGTATTAAATATAGAAAATAGAAGTGAGAACCTCAAATGTTTTCACTGAGGATGTAAAATCCTTCATTTGAGTTTATAAAATACTACATATGGTGTCTGTGAAAACAAAACAACTGGTAGAAAAGATAAAATAGACAACAATTTATTTGACATATGCTCTAGCCCTGGCAAAGAGACCTGTCTCCCTTGACAAGGGCTGCAAACCAGCCACAAAAACTCTCAGTATCCTGATCTCCAATCCTCTTTTTATGGCTATATTATGATTATCATTTGTTGCCCTTGATTGAAGATATTAATTTCTCCTTTCACATAAGTTCCCTAAGGCCAGGCTCTGGGTCTTATTTATTTTTGCCTCCCTGACAATGCTCAGCACTTGGGCGACCCTCAGTGACGTTGGCTGAATGAACTAGAAATAGACTGGTTGCATAGGGGTGGTGTAATGGTTTATCCATCAAGATCAAAGTCGCTGGTCTGCTTTGACTGTGTAAAGTACATTATTCTAATTTTAAGAGACTAACAATGATTCCATTATTTATTTGGATCAAAGGTCCTGCATCCAAGCCATCCTGGGCTTTACTCATCAGTGGAGTGACCTGACCAAGGCTTGGCTTCCTTAGCTTCAAAACAGGAAGACTGGTGACCTCTCAGAGAGGGTTATGCAAATGACAACCCCACGTTTTTTTTGGTGAAACATGTAATGTTGGTCTGTAAACTGCAAATTGGTGATTAAAGTATAAAAGTTTATGCCTGCTAATAAAGGCAGTTGCAAGTGACCATCGAGGCATGGTGGTAAAGTATAAAGATTAAATCTTCAAAGAGAATAGGGACCTTCTGTGGGATTAAATGAGATAATTTACATCAAGCTCTTAGCACAGTGCCTGGCTCTGCAGAACCCTCAATGCTAACGCTGCTATCAAATAACCATACTGTATGTCACTCATGACTAGCTCATCTGTAGGTACAGATATGATTTACCTGTCTAGGGCACAAAGACTCTGAGTTCTGTTTTTCAAGGGCCTGGCCAGGATCCGCAGCCTAACTCCATGCTTTCTGAATGAAAGAAGGAAGGAAGAAAGAGAAGGGAGGAAAAGGTGATGGGGCCAGGTCAGTTACCAGAATAAGATTTAAAGCTATTGGGTTTTAAACATCAACAGGATTCAGCAAAATTGTCCATTGCTCACTGTTTGTATGTCAGGGAGTTGAACTAATGCCTAGTGGACTCTCTCAGAGCATTCAAGGTACTCCTTGTAGCCAAATGGAAACACTGGCTCACACTTGTGAGTGGGCCCATCCAGTGCCCCCAGTGACAGTGACCACTTGGTGAGGGTCCACAGTGTACAAAGCACAATGTGAGGAGCTTTACGTGTGTTGTCTTTTTTATTTTGTCACAACCCTCTAATGTGCTGCTATTCTTATTTCTCTTTTACAGAGAATATCAGTAAGGCTCAAAGAATTGAAATTAATTTGGCCAAAGTCAAACAGTGAACACTGGAATATCAACCGGTCTAGATCACTGGGGCTCCTGACTACATGCACCTGCCTCTTGGAACTCTGAAACTGTGCCAAATCTTCTAAAATTTGGAGGTGCTTTTGGACCTGAAAGTCTCAGTTAAAGTGATTCTTCTAGTTGCTAATTCTGGGCCTCTGCTTTAAACCAAAGTCAATCCCAAATCTTTTGAAACCAGAAACCTCCAAAGAAGGGCCTACCTCTTTTCCTTTGCCCCTGTCCTCTGCACCTGTCATATTTCCACTATATTAAAATCCATGGGGCAGAGAATACTTAGCAAATTAATAAAAGAGAAAACCTGACTTTCTCAGTTCATAAAAGATTAATCCATTTTTTAGGGGTTAATCCTTCCTAGCAAAGACACTGAAAAGAATGAGATTTACGCTCAACTTTCCCTCCAGATGGGAAAGTGCTTCACAAATAATGGAACTAATGAAATTCATTGATGGTGAGTAAATTTGTCACTGTGGATGTTGTATTAACTCTCTGAGGCCCATTCAACCAGGGACTTGATAAATAAATTCTTCCAGAGTATGGCACAATGCCTTGCTGGTTAGAACCAGTGCTAGATAAGTAGCAATTTGACACTTTGCCACCTTGAATTCTTGAAACATGTGTTTGAGAAATGTGGAAAGGATTAACATTTCCATTTTCTTGCTGGAGAAGCTGAGGATTATGTGCAATAAGGAATAAATTAAGTGATCTCAGTTTATTTTCAGTTCTATGGTCATTCCAACTCTCACATCATGAATGTCGTCTAAGCTTATTCCTGGGTCATGTTTTCAAAAATGAGCAGCCCAACCCCGCTTGAAATGATTTCCCCAGCTCAGCCACAGTTGTGATCACCGCAGGTGAATTTGAAAATCCCCTTCATGTCCTGCTCTCAAGGGCTTCCGCTCTATTTTCAGTCCTGTCAATTCTGAAGAGTTTCATTCTTTGGAGGGGCACCACTCCGTGCATTATGTACCAGCCGCTTCCTCCATGCTAAGCTGAAGGTCATTGTTTATTGAGCCAAAGTTGGCACTGAGAATGGAAGCGAATGGGAAAAGGATGTGTATTTGAATTCACATCATGTTATTTACGCCAGTGGGTCCATGGCGTGCAGCACGTATAAGGATTTTTTTTAAGTAGTCCTTAAAGAAATAAATATGGAAATAAATTGAATTTTGGAAAATAAAGACAATTGTAATTAGAAAGCAATGTATATTACCTTGATGCAATGTGATTTTCTGAAGAATTCCTTTGAAAAAGGAAAGCCAACACTGCTAGCCTCCCTAAGCTGCTGGAATGACTGGGCACTAGGGGGACCTGGGCGGGAGGGAAAGCCATTTCTTGTAATGCAATGGGTAATAATTCTATAGTTGTGCCATCCAAAAGCCTATGAAATGCTCTTTAATTCTGGTACATCTTATATAGGATTTGAAATGTCTAGAGGGATTTGCTACAAGAGTTGTTTTATTTTTGTTTTAAATAAGGGAGATAGACGAGAATTGATAGGATCTTTTCTTCTCTGACCTTAATAAAAAGGCCTGTTTTTAATATGATCACTAATCTAGCAACTGTGTTTCATTTATTAGTAGTATTGTCAGAAATTATTCACTGTATATTTTATCCCTGTGATGCTATGGTACATTGCTCAGTATTTCTGGGCTTCTTCAGACTCTTTGTGAGTAATTTTCCTTCTTTGGGTATTTGATGGATGACATTATGTGAAAGAAATATTAAAATACTCCAATGAACAATGTACACATCTGTCGTGAATTCCAGATTAAAAGGGTCTAGAAGCTTGTTATGAATACAAAGCTTTGGTTCATTTGCTTTCTCCAACTTGCTGTTATCGCAACACTTGCTGAATGTGCTGTTTGTTTTGATGTAGACTATGTTATTTATTTTAAAAAAAGTCTGCAGAGGAAGAAAACATAGGCAGTATTGTTCAAAGAATCGTTAGGCAGGTATTATCTTAGATAATAATGCAATTAGATGCTTGTGGAAATAAATGTAAGTATTCATATTTTAGCTTTTTCTACAGGAATGAAACTGGGGCTAATTAAGGGAATGTCAACTAATTTATAATGCTTAAATTTATTGTTAAACCTGATAATATATCTGAAATTGTAAAAACTAAAACAATCCCAGCCCTAGCTCAAAAGAATTTCTTTAATTCAGGGTCAGATAAACCCTCTTTATAGTCATATACTAAAATTTCAGTTTTGTAGAGCCTGCTAGATCTTAAAAGGAGTCAAAAGCAAAAGAAAATTCCCCACAAATCTGCCATGTTCAAAGTGTTCACTTCAAAAGAGAACTTTTTTATGTCCAATTTATCCTGACAAAAATTCTCTTGGGCTTTTATTTCAAAAGATGAAAAATGAGCCATGGCAATCAGTGGTGTATGGTGACTATTTATCTGTTTACACTTATCCATGTGATTGCTAGAAAAACCAGATTAGACATTGGATGTGGTATGAAGAATGTGTGCTATTCACAAGTCCATGTTCCTCAGAGGAGAAAGAGGTTAAAAACTCAAAACCAAATTTTAGAAACCACACATTTTACTTTTGTGAACAATAATACAAGGACTGTTATTTTTTTCAGGTAAAATTTATGTCCTGGATTTTAAATAAATTGAGTATACAGCAAATCAATTTACTGTTAAAGTTTTTCTAAACAACAACCAAAAAAAAAACCTCACAAAGCAAATTATTAAATAATGTCCATCTTAATTTGTGGACATTTTTCTATCTGAAAAATACCTCTGCATGATTAATTATATCATAAATGCACGGGAGAAACCTCTTTTTAAATAGAATTATGTGGCTAATGCCTTTATAAAGCAAAAAGATAGTATAAAATTAATAGCGACCCAGAATCATTTGCCTTTCGCAGTTCGCTATTTCCACACACTGGCTTTCCCTTAAGTGAGAATGCACCTGTAGGAAATTTTATACGGCACCCACCCTGCCATCATCAGAAAGCAAATTCTTTTTCAAAGAAAAGTAGAAAATACACAATGGCATATATGACTCTTTTATGGCCACATCTGCACAGCTCAGGGAAAAGTTTGCAGGTATGTCTGCTGATCCCTTTACAAGGCTGTTACGACAGAATAAAGTTGCACCTTTAATGGGCTACTGCCGTGAGTTAAAGGTCCCCTGTCATTAGAAGTTTTGCATGTCACTGAGCAAAGCAGATTGCAGACGCAGAAGCACTTCGTGAAACTAGCTGGATTTTGGTCATTTCCATTAAATACCAGTGGATTCTTTAGATAAAAGTGAAATGAATACACACACGCGTGCACGCATGCACACACACACACACACACAAAACATTGGTAAAGAGGAGCTTGGGTTATTTCTGATTTTCACCTCTATGATAGCAAGTCCATTGTGCTCATTATAGTCCCTTCAGGACACCCTTAAGAACAAAGCTGCTTTCAGGAGCAGTACGGCATTTCATTTTATTAATGTCCAGGTGATATGTGAAGCCCATTATCACATCACCAATGTGGCGGCAGACATTTCCTGGCCAACCCAAGGTAGTGCAAATGTTTATGAAATGTGTGACTGGAAAAGCAGTCCTCAGAAACCCTGTTCATTTCCTCCTACTGTGTCACTGAATACTAAAAACAACCCAAAATGGCAAAAGAAGATGAAATTCAATCCCACATACGAGATCACAGGAAACATATAAACAAAATTTCCAGGTTTTAATGGAAAGATTTTGGCGAAGTGTTTATATTCCAAGTGCATTGGGTCCTGTGTCAGAGAAAGCCAGGTATATGGCCGGGGGGATGAAAATATAAAATTAAATAGTTTCAGCTCAGTGTCACAGCTCACTGAATGAACAAGAACCACCCTGACTGTGCCTTGATCTCTGCAGGAGGACATCTTATAACACTGGGGCCACCTCTGAGGTCCCCACCCAGCTAATGTGCCCTGAAAAATCAATGTAAATTGTAAGCAGGAGAATCGGCTCCTGAACACATCAAGTATGTTGAAGTTCAGAGATAAATAGGCTGAAAACAGAATCTGCAATATGATTAAAAATAATCACTGTCACCCAGTTTCAAGGAGTTACTGGAAAATGATGCATGCAGTCCTGCTTAATATTTTGCCAACAGTTCCAAATGCAAAGAGCTTATAATACCCAGCACTATAATTTATTTTCTGAATAAAGAATCCAAACTGAATAAATGGAAATTTATCATTTTCCAGATAGCAATAAAAGTCTCTTCAATTAGACTGCTTTTTTAAATGAGATATGTTACAGTACTTCAAATGTACTTAAGATTTGAGTTCTAGGCAAAATTTTTAAAATCTAAAATGAATGCAGTAAAATCAGTATTGATTATTAGAAATAAAGGTGTTAATTGAGCCTGTAAAACCTTTTAAGAACTAAGAGGAAAAATTTTCCAGTAAAAAGTCAATAAATTACTATTAAATAACCAGAATATTTGTGTAGAATTTGTCAGTACATCTTTAATTTAAAAAATAGTGAATTACTGATTGAGTCAGGAAGACTATTCCAGTAATATTATAAGAGCTGCGTCACTTTGGCAAGCTTCCTTCCAACTTGTATTTCATTACGTTCTAAAGAAATTCACTTTTTTAGGTTTCTTATGCTTTTAAGAATTCATTTTTAATCACCACTATGGTTAAACTTCCAAGTCTTTCAGAGCCCAATTATTGTTGTTACACTAAAATGAAAGCAAATCCACGTTTGACAGCTCGTATCTTAATATTTAACACAACTTTCTAATACAAAAGATCTTGATAACAAGTTTGAACGAATTAAAAAGTTTCTATTTACTGAGTTATTACATGATCTGACCCAAATTTTCAGTACATTGCCTTAAATGGGCAAATGCTGGCAGTGTTCACTCCCTTATATAAAGCGTGCTTTTACTGGTATAGTAGCTGGTGATGATTTAGGGTTGAAAAATCCTAGAATTAAATCTGAACGTTAGCATTCAGATATTCTATTTAGGAGCACTTCATCCCAGGACATTCTGAGGGGCCCATATAATCGGAAATACACAATGTGAGCAACATTTAAATACCTTGAAACATACTATTTTTCCTTTATAGGAAAAAAGGAATTCTGGTCTCTTCCCAACAACAGCTGTTTCTCCCTGTCTTTCTCCGCATTTAGTCTTATCTTTTCTACCCAATTATCTATCTCTAGCTTCCTAAGAATAAAAAATATACATATCTGTAACTAATTCACATTTCTGGCTTTCTAGCTTGTGGTTTTTTGCATACACTCAGGGAAATAATAGAAATGGGGATATTTGGAACTGGGCAACAAACAGTCTCCTATATCTTTATAGATTGAGACCTCTTCTCCCACTTCATAGGTGACCTGGAGTGACAATGTTGCTTAAGATTCCTGAAGGCACCTGAAAATGCTATGGCAAGTTCCCCAAGAAGACATTAGGCAGGTCTCGTTTTCCTCTTCTGTCCCTATTGGTACCTGAAGAAACCACCTAAATGATAGAGAGAGCAACCCTATACCCAGAATCTACTTCAAGAAATATTTAGTTCCAGTTGGTCATTGCACTATAAGAAAGCCAAGGCCCAAGGATGTGAAGAGTTAACTGAGAATTGGGATTAGAGCTCAGCTCCTTGATTTCCATCCCAGAGGTCTCTTTCCAGCACACAAGCTGCCCCATAGTTTGTATGGAATTGGCAGTATTGCCAGTTGGTTTCTTCTGAGTCTTTAAGTGGCCCTAGGACTTTCTGCATTGCAGACAGTCTTTGGTCAACCAGAGTTCCAAGTCAGCTCCTGAACATGAATAGCTACAAACCCCTCAAATACAAGGTAGATCCTTAGATTTAATGGGATCTTCAGATAACTAAGTATCCCCCAGGTGTGTTGTCAGGATATTACAACTCATATAATTATAAAATCTTCTGCAACAAATATTATTTTATAATAAGTATTGTTATAAAATATTAGCACTCATAATAATGCCTATTTCGACATCACTATATAAGTTTATAACAACTTTTCCTACAGACATTTCATCTTATCCTCATAAAAACATGATGCAATATTGGTGCCCATATTTTCACATGAGAAACCTGAAACATAGCAAGATTAAGCAATTTGACTAAAGACACTTAGTTCTTAGGTAGCAGAACAAGGAGCCTGAATCCCAAGTCCACTAAACTAAAGTTTTCTTCTAAATCCCTATGAGTATATTTATAATCCCATTTTACTGAAAGTATATTTAATGAGTAAAACTGTGCAAGAAAACAAATCAACAACAACCACCACAAAATCAAGGATTGCAAAATTTTACTTGCTACAAATATAACATGCATCAAACCTCAAGTAACACCTGTCAGCCTAGGGCAGCTGCAGTGTTCTTTTCCATGATACATCTTAGAACTCACTGCAATTGATGGTCAGGGTTGTGCTTGAGTTCTTGGAACACAAATGAAAGCTGGGGTGTCTGGGAACTTGAAGTGAGTTACCATGTGTGTTTTTGCCTCTTATTTCTCAAGAAAGCCTGTCATCCACAGCCTTAGGAAGGAACGAGAGAGTTTTATGAAGGGCAACCGTGAGGCTTCTTAGATAAATTCTCTGGAAGGGTTGCATGCAATTACTTTTACTGACATTAAGTTGGAGCAAAACCATCTAACCAGGGAAAAATGAAAGACGTCTGTCCATCTGTGTAAGTGGCTGCTGTCTTAGTAACTTTGTACTCAAGATCTGCTGTCAATATTTGATTGTAACTTTCCAGATGTTTTAGTTTTCTGGAAAGAATATAATATTGCATACAATGTGCCTGGGTATACACAGACAGACACACAGACACACACACACACAGACACACACACACACACACAGACACACACACACACACAGACACACACACACACACACACCCCAGTAAACACTCATTGGAGGTCAAATTCTGCTTTGAGGGTTTATTCTGAAAATAATAGTGTGAAAATAATATGAAGTAAGAGTAGTTTGATGATGTTTAAACTGTTTTTAATTCCTGGATTATTTTTATTTTGCTCATTAAACTTTTTGTATGTATGTCATTGTTTCTGTTTTTCTAATTATTTATACTCCTAGCAAATGTCTAATACAGTTTTCACTCTAGGCCATGGATGTCCAACCTTTTGTCTTGCCTGCACTGCACTGAGTGCAAAGGAATTATCTTGAGCTGCATATAAAGCATAAAATACCCTTAATTTATGTAAGTAATAAAATTTTCTTTATTTTTAATATTGTATTATAATATTTTTAAAGGGAAATATAAATACCTAACTAGTGGGATATTTGATTTGGATTTTGTGAAACTATTGCATTAGTGTCCACTTCCCTGGAAGTGGTTGTAGTTCTGAATGAGTTCTAATTTTAATCTTAACTCACTCCATTGGAAATAATTGTTCACAATGTACATACTGCCAAAAAGCAAAGACATGTATCAGGCAGAATAGTGAAGTGAAGGATATGTTTCTCTAGGATGATAAGTCTTCATAGAAGTCTAGCAGAGATACATGATCAAATTTTCCTTGGAGTAAAATGTCTGTTTGCAAATCTACACATTCCATGTGAAAATTTGAAAGCAACATCTTTATGATGATTAAAAATATAGTCACAGATAACCCCAAGGACTTATTTATTTTTAAAAAAATCTTGAAACCCATTCTCAAATTCCTGTGTCAAAACAAAAGAAGGCAGAAAGCAAATTAGACTATATTTTTCACTGTTCACAGGACTGTGTTTCTCCAGTGCACCAAAATGCATAGTTATTTGCCATAATTTGAGCTTACAAAATCAGACAGGGCGTGTAATGTCTAATACACATGAGTTTCCTTTCCACCGATCGTGTGCGATGGGCACAGGAGGCAGACAGACCGCTGCATATATCTTCCCTTTGCAGCGTCCACTGGTGCTTACACTGCCTACACTCAAGCACCGTGCGATACAGTCATGAAAAATATTGTTAAAAATCAGACGATAATAGTAAAATTGTATGACGTTGTTGGGTCACATTGCTAGCTGTTCAAAGCCACTTGCAGCTGCAGGGTTGCTAGGACATATTTATTCATTGGCTTCAGAACTCTAAAGTACAATCCAGTGTACTAAGTTAATTTCTTCAAAGCACTTTTGTGATGATAAGTGTGAAATCAATTTAGAAATTATAAAGCAATATACAAATGCAGGAGAATATGATCATGAATGTAGTTTATTAATTATAGTCATATATTCATTAATCAACTAAGTATTTATTTAGTACTCATCAAGCAGCAGCACAGTCAAATATCTGATAGTGAGGTTGCCTAAGATCTCTTTAGTTTTGGTTTGGGACTGTAAAGAGAGCAATATCTCTTTGAAATAAGTCCTAAATCAAAAGGGTAACATACAAAGCCTTTCCATTTTAAATTTGCAACAACTGAATTTAACTAAGGCTTTGAATATGTATCTTTCTATTCAAAGCCAAGATTATAATTTCTTAGCCTATGTAGTTGAAAGAAATCTTACCCAGTAATCAATGGCTGCATCTATGTAGCTCAACATAATGTGGATATTTGTTAAGTGTTTATTTAATTTTTATCAATGCAGAAAGCAAATTAGAATGGTTTATAACCCAAGAACAATTTTCTTCTTTATTTCTATTCATTTCACTTATTGTTTTTGCTGCTAACGTTTGGAGTATCATGGAGGAAGGGACTGAATAAATATTTTGGTGAATTATATTGACCAAATAAACAGAGTACATGGCTATGTATTCATTCTTTTACTTTGCTTTGCTTTGTTTTTAAGATTTTTTCTTTGCCTCTAAATCACATTAGAATCACAATATTAAACTCTGCAATTTGAATTTCAGTGTCAGAATTTTATCTGGTTGAATAACTTCTATATTACTTTATTATTATTTTATGGAGCTTTATTGAATACAATAAAGAAAAAAGAAGCAGAAAGAGAGAATCATTCAATAAAGCTATATTCAGGATATATAGACAAATACTCATTTTACAGTTTCTGCTTATATTCTATACGAGCCCTGATGACACAAAAAAGGAATACTGGTTTTTCATTTTGTTCTGAATTTTCTTTTTTAATAATCAACTCTTGAACAAGGTTTTGCAGTTCCTCGAGAGTAGCAAATTTATCTTATGTTATTTCTCAGGCACATAACCTAGTTCTATGTTGGTTAAACAAGTAAATTAACTAATTATGGTAACACTAGCAACATTCACCAAAACTGCTGGACAAAACTCTAGCCAGTACTAAGTGACCTTCAACAAGAGTTTTAAAAAGTCCAGCAAGCACCAGCAGCTAGCTTGAGCTAAGAACAGGGCTGTACTATGATCCTGAGCACAGGGAATTTTGTGATGTTGCTCACCCCAGAATGGTGATTTCCCAAACACAGTTCTCTGCGAATATTTTTATTGGTCTACAGCAAAGCAGAAGATTTCTTTTAAGAGAGATAATGTAGGAACTGTGTTCTAAATTTAAGTCTATTCCATTTGAAGTAGTTCATTCTTCCATTATGGTCATTTCGTCTTGCAGCATAAACTCTTTCCTTATTGAATGAAATAAGGGGGAAATGAAATGGATGTGTTTACTCTCTTTGCTGAACTCAGGGCAGAAGGAGTTGGCAATTCTGTTAGTCCACAACCTGGTTAGACGTTTTGCTCTTTTCCTGAAATCCCAAGATAAGGTAATCAGTAGACCACAGAACTTAACCTCACAACCTGATCTTGTGACAGTAAATGGGATCCGTGAACACAAGTCCCAGAGAGTCCTTGCCACTCTCATGACCGCCTGCAACAAAGGCAGTGAGGGTCCAGACTTCCCCTCTTGCTGTCTGTAACTCCTCCCGTGCTGCTAAGTGCAGGTGGAGTCTGCGTAGTCTGCTTCTAACTAATCTCAGTGCTCACAGGGGTTGCACTTTTAACTGAGTTTTTTATACTAAGTGATTCATTGGATTCTCCTCTCTTGCAAAGTCTTCAGAATCTCTTGTTTCCCAAACCCAGGTGGCATTCCAAAGCACTGAAGTTAGAGGAGGCAAAAGCAGGGCATGTCTCAAGTGACAGTGAAGGCACGCGCCAGCCTCCCTGTCCGTGGTCCCACTGTTCATGCTGGGATGCTAATTTCCATCCAGAAAGTCTATTTAGTCAAGAAATGGAAACTCCCCACATGACACAGGGCTGTTTAAGATCCCACTCTACTCTGATCGCACACACATGTGTCCTGAAGTTGTTAAAGAAAACTGACTCTGATGCTGGCACCCCAGCTGTCTGAGAGTTCAAAAGCTTGGACTGTCATGTGCTTTTTGCTATTATTCATGCTGAGAAGATCTTTTCATCTTTTTTTTTAAAGTTGGTCAAAGAACACAGGGTGGTGCTTTTCCTTAAAAGGGCCTGAACAAAAAAATTAGCAATGAGATAACATCTGTCACAAATGAAAACTCTACATTGTCCTCGTTCACTGGAAATTCTCCCTGCAGTCTCAGCAAAAGCAGTCAAGCCTGGCAGGCAACTTTCCTATGGACGGGGGTGGGAGTGGGCTCAACACAAGACTGGACAAATGAGGAAACTGAGCTTTGGACAGATATACCCCTGATCCAACGTAAGAGGTGGTTGAACAGCAAATTAAACTCAATGAGATCTTTGTTTAGCAGAAAAATTATATATATGCAATGTCAGAGAGTCCCAGACTTGCTTAGCTACCTGTCTGAGAATGCTGAAAATAGCCCTTCCTCACCATATGATGCAGATGTAAATTGCACTGACTGATCTGATTTGCCTTATTTGTATCAGTAGCAAATGACAAAGATGCATTTTTCAAACTTTCCACCATGAGCAACTTAACTAACATGGCATTCAAAGGGGAAAAATATCATATGTTCAAAAGAATGTAAACTACCTGGGTGCTGTAAATTAGTTACCAGGGTCATTAGGTGATATCAGAATATATATGCAGTATTATAAAACTACTGCCAGTTTAAAAATATAATACAAAGAACACTGGGCTGGCATCTCAGGCATTTATAAGAATCCATTCATATATTTATTCATTCATTCAAATGAACAAACCTAAGGAGAGTAGAGTCTTCCTGAGAAGTTAATGCCTGAATCAAGGCTCATACCCTGCTCTTGGCATCTAACGACATTCTGAAAAGAGAGTTCTGGAAGTGTAATTAATGAATTCTGTTGCAGAACTAGCACTGTCTTAGCTGAGTGATTTGGCTCTCTTGGGCTTCCTCAGTTACATTAGCTGTGAAATAGAGAAACTAGACTTGATCCTCTCTAAGACTGGGAACATCTTTATTTAACATGTTCCAACTCAAATTGAACAAATAGCAAGAGAATGTTATTAACTATTAGCAGTTTCCACACTAAATATCATCTTTCTCTCTGCATATTGAGCATCTCCTGTTAAGAGAATATTGCCTCAGGATATGGGGAAGTGGATGAAAATGTTTAAATCTAACCTTTGAATTAGAAGGGTCTGACAGTCTGGTTCCGGAGTAGTACACATGCATAAACTGTAGTGCAGGGCAACTGATGTTAAATGCCAATGTGGAGCACAAACACGACACAGCATTCACAAGAAAAAAATTGTCAAGGTTTCGGGCAAAAGAAATCCTCAAGGAAGAGGTAAAACTTTACCTTAATCTCTGAAGGCAAGAAGCAAAAATGGAAAACTCAGAATCCTTGCATTAAGATTATCATGAAACAACAAGTTATGTGAATAGTTAATATAAGCCCCACTACTGTATGTATAATTATTAATATAATAAA
Organism: Hydrochoerus hydrochaeris; assembly: GCA_004027455.1. Classification (NCBI taxonomy): domain Eukaryota; kingdom Metazoa; phylum Chordata; class Mammalia; order Rodentia; family Hydrochaeridae; genus Hydrochoerus; species Hydrochoerus hydrochaeris. The sequence goes on from PVLA01001119.1 coordinate 292,997, forward strand.
ATCATTTCAGTTTATAAGAGACTTGTCTGTCCAGTAGATCACTAATTAATTACAAATTCCCTTAGAATTATCATTTCGGACAAATTAGCCATTTTATATGTGACGTAGTAACTAATTCTGGTTTAAATAAGAATTTAAAAAGAACACTGGGGATTTAGCTCAGTGGCATAAGCGCCTGCCTAGCAAGTGCAAGGTCGTGAGTTCAATCCCCAGTACCGAATAAGTGAATAAATAAATCAATCAGAAATGACTGCTGAAAACAATTGCTAACCAAGCTACTAGAATTTTTTCCTTGAACTTCCAGGGTCTTCTAACCATTGGTAGTTCTAAGATGAAACACAGAATAATAAATAATTAAAGCAGTTTTTTTTCAACTATAAAAAATTCTGCTCTTTAAAATAAAAGACAGTTGAATAAGACACAAGGAGATAGACTGGGAATTTGGGGTTGGGGGAATGAGGGGGAGAGCAAGGGAAAGAAAGTGAAGTAAAAGGATCAAATGCAATGTGTGTATTTGCCAGGTGTCCATGATGAATGCATTGATTTAGTATTCCAAACATACACTAATAAAAACCAGAAAAAATAACTGCTGCTGCCATGTCACTAACCTTTCAAGTTTTTAACTGATGGACATAGTGAAGAAAGTAGATCTAACAGTTCTGCTATCACCAACGAGCTTTATTATGTTACATAATGTTATTCACAGCTCAACAAACTTCAATAAAGATATAAATGAAAGGTTTCTCATGGCAAGTGAAAAAGGAACACATACAACATGTCTCTCTTTTTGGTGTCTCCACAAGGATTTCAGTACCCAGGAGAGAAGAAAGCTTCTACTGGATAAGACTAGTGTCACATAATTAGGCCACTCTGGGTTTGTACTGCTGATAATATTTGAAAGATATAGATAGATAGATAGATAGATAGATAGATAGATAGATAGATGTAAAATGGGAAAATACTAATTTAGAATTAATGTCGCACCTCATTTTGGATTAGTTTCTTCTGATTTCTTCTTCACTCTCACTGCTTGACTTGCAAAGGCTTAAACCTGTAGACAAACATTGAATTAGTTAACATAAAAACACTAATTAACATATACTACTTGAAAATAACAAACCAATCTTTTCATCTATTTTTAAGTCCTTATTGTGAACCCTTAAAATATACTCCATTTTAGACCATCACTGATTCAATTTTAAAACATTGCCAGAACCTGCTTTGCTAATCTGCAAACTCGATAATTCTCCCCCAAACCTCAGCACACTCAGCAACAATTTAATAGCAAATATCTCTAGTGGGACCTCATATTACTAAGATTCTATTACTTTTTATATTACCAAAAATGTGCTAGTACACTCTAATGTATTATAAATAGTCCCGACCAGGCGGTGCTTCTCAGAATATGTGAAAGTTTATTTTTTGCACTCGGTAACCTGAAATTTTTTATCTTGTGTATTTATAACCTATAATGTGCCCTTCTACAATTAGTACAAAATGTACATTACCAATCAACTTCCTGAAGTTTCTGGACATTTTATTTCTGTTAATATGATTACTGAGGGTGTTAAATTGTATGTTTAATAGCCCAGTCTTGCTACTAAATGCAAATTAGAAACATATCTTAAAATAATTGCATATATGCCTAAAATGGGCTCTTTTAATTATATTCTTCATAGACTGCAACATGGCTTTTTTTTTATTGAGGGTATTTGTGTTTATGCTTCTTGAAGATTTTTGGTTTGAAGTTTAAGGGCAGATATAAGTACTATGTGCACTTATTCAATAGTTGTTTTAAAACACCTTAAATGACCTTCACAAAGTATATATCTGCCTACTAACTGTAGTGCTTCATATCTTGCTAGATAGCCTCCTATCTTTGAAAATGTTCGACTTAAAAATGTTCGAGTTTTTCTCGTTATCATTACTAGTCCAACCAGAAGTATATAACTATGTTAATCCATAAATACAAAGATATTTCCACATAGAAGAGATTTTACAGTACTCATAAAGGCATTTCAGGCTAGCTCTCATTTTAAATGAATCCTTATTCACGCTGTTGTTACTGTGCTGTTTATTTATTTGCAGTAAATACTAACCATAATACAAATCAGTCTTAGCAAACTGTTCACATTCTTTATTTTGTTTTTTGAGACAGGGTCTTTCTTCGTAGTTCAGGCTGGTCTTGAACTCACTATGTAGCCCCGGATGGCCTTGAACTCATGGTGATCACCCTGCCTCAGCCTCCCAAGTGCTGGGATTACAGGTGTGTGCCCACAAACCTGGATCATATTCTTTATTAAGGGTGAACTGCAAAATTCCACCTTCACCATAAACCAAGTCAACTGCTAGTATTTGCGTCCAGTGTATATTGAGGTGTCAGCAGTACAGACAGACTGATAAGTTCCGATCGGTGTTCCTATGTCCTACAAAAGTTCTCTACAGAATGGTGCTTTTTTTTGGCCCAGCTCTCGGCTCTTTTTTGACTCTTTTCTTCTCTAGTACATTCTCTCCCTTTAAAGTCCCCTGTCAATATTAATACTGTCTCTTTCTAAAAATTTTTTACAATGAGTCATCCTTGTCATAGGAACCAAAATAGTCCAGTTTTTTCTCTCCTGTAGACAGATCTAACCAACAAGCTGGGTCATAAGGAACGGCATCCTCCATGTACTCTGAAACAAAGGAGGCCAACTTGAAACTTCACCTTTAGCACACAGAGCAGATCCTACGCGTTGGGCTGGTTCTGCCTACTGGGATGGAATTTTCCAGCACAGGGAGGGAAGCAAAGACCTGCTCTGCGCTCCTTTTGGAGGAAGTCCAGTCCTGCTCCTTACTGTTTCCATGGCATGATCTGGACTGCATCCAGCAGAGAACTGATTCCCTGATAAGGCTAAAAGGACACAATACAGTCTCTGATGCACTTGTCAAGTGCCTGGCAGTGGCAAAGGTCCATGTGCCTTTTCTGGTTTTACAGGAAGAAGTTGCCTTATTTCCCAATTTCCCATCCAATTTCTGGCAAACTCAGCACCTACTACTGTTCCAAAAATGCATTTGTACTACAGGTGTGGTGATCAATAAGTGTGACGTCCAGTTGCTTAGAGTCATGGATGATCCAAGCTCCTTCTTTTACAGACACAGAAAACAAACCCAGAGAGCTATGTGGGTTTCCAAAACTAGACAGCTGCCTAGAATCTTCTTGTTTGCTTTATGGGCTGGAGGAGGGGACAGTGTGCAGCAATCTGTCTGGGTTTATTATCTAGTTCATAAGTGACAACTGAAACCAAGCTGGCATAGGGAGAAGGTGGAGCAGTGCCTTCAACTTTGGTTTTCAGATGTCATGGGTATGCAAGTATCTCAGCTGAAAGAAAAACTGTTCAACTTAAAATCTAGTCTCCTTCTAGTGAGGCACAATTTAGACTCCCAAAACGAGGAAACATCATGCCAGTGTAGACGATCATGTGGGCAGCAGGATGGAGGCAGAAGGTTAATAATGCAAGCCGAATGAGTCCTACTTCTTTCATATGGCATTGCCTCATCTCGCTCTGGGACTGTCTCCCAGATTCCCTCTTCCCTCTCTAAAACTCCTCTGGATTATTTCTCCGCATTCCAAGACAGACTTTCTGTCACCTCCTTCACCTTCCTCAGTTGTTTTTCTCATATAATACTTCCCTTCTGGACATCCCAAATTTGCATCTCTGATTTATGTGTATGTCTCTTGTATTTTATAGTGTGTATATGTGTGTGTCTCTCCTATTTTATAGTGTATAGTATGTATGTACTGTACAGAATACCTACATGTGATAGAAATGGAGAAAGAGAGAGAGAGAGAGAGAGAGAGAGAGAGAGAGAGAGAGAGAGAGAGAGATCCCTGCTAGTTATTCAGGGTGTGAGGAATATCTTGCTTCGGTCCTCTGTATCTGCAGCTGTTGTTAGTCATGAAAATAATTAGAATGAATGGATTGGTTGTGTCATGGGCAGATTCTGGACATAACTCAAGAGAAATCTTCTGCTATCCTGGTTCTCATCTCCACCTCCTATCACCCCAGCTAAAGAGAGGGGATATTAAAATTATTTCCCCACATAAGCACCATCAGAAGTAGTGGACAAAGGTCCTGTACCTCCAGATGGAAAAAAAAACCCCTAGAATATACTGTTCAAATCCAGAGGAGTTTACAACCTTAGAGTCCTACTTATCATACCACATATGCTACATGAATCAATCAAGCTGTCAAAAACCCTGTTGAGAAACCATGTCATAGTTAAACTTGTGTGTCTGATTTATTTCTCTTAACATCATGGTCTCAAGGTGCATTATATTTCCTGCAAATGACCTCAGTTTATCTTTCTTTATGGCAGAGTAGTACTGCATGAGAAGCCCAAATTATAAATGAAGAGCAAAATAAGAGATAGACAAAAGAAACTAGGGTGACAGATCTTTCTTAAATGGGAAGGGGATCAAGAGATCGAGGAAGTAGGGAGATAGAGGGGGAAAGGAATGAAGAAGTGTCATATACACATATCAACACCCACCAAGGAATGTGAACACTATGTACTATAAATATGTATTAATTTAAAAAAACCTTGACAACACAACTGGACAACACGATGTCCACTTCTAGGTATTTCTTAACTCTGGTAGTGATCCCCGATTCTTTGTCTCCCATTCCCAACACCTCCTCTGTAACTGCCCTTGGTATGCCTGGTGGTAAAACCAATCAATATCAGGCCAAAACTTACATGTAAGAAAGTTGCTCAGAAAGTAAATGCAAATGTCAGAGGTAGAAAAAAATAATGAAGACATTTTGGTTATAAAAATGTCCTTGGCATTTTGCCATGGGCCAATCACTATTGGCCTTGAACCTTCCTTACTTCTCTTCCTGTTATTTTGTTGCTTTTTTGGGAATTACAGCACTTCGATGAAGGACCTCTAAAAATCCATAGCATGGCTGCTGTTTTAGGCCCTGAACGTCACAATGTCTCCACCAGAACAAACTCAAGTTCGCAGTTTTCTCATACATCTTTCCCTGCATTACCAAGGGGGTTTTCAGCACATCCCACTTACACTACTCACGAAGAAGGTGAGAAATCACACATGGTACAAAAGTGTCTTTTTGAAGGCTACAAGACTGAAGTAAAGTACCCAAATCTTAATTCTTCAGAACACCCAAAACCACAGTGCCACATTGTTCAGTGTTTTTTGCTTTTTCTTTGTTCTGTGTTCCGTGCAGGAGATAGGACCCAGGGCCTTGCATGTGCTAGGCAAGCACTCGACCCTTGAGCTACACCCATGGCCATGTTTTTCAGGATTTTACAGGATTGTAGGACAATATCTTGCCTCATCATCACTGTATTTTTTTGAAGCTGAAAATTGAAAGAATAAGAATCATTTGCTGTTTGAGATTTCTAGAATCTTAAATGAGGTAGAAAAAGAATTAAATAGCACAAAAAATAAGTTTTGTCTGGATGGATCTCCTGAAATAAACCTCTTCTTACTACATAAATACGAATGCTATAGATCTATTTGAGAAATAACATCGTTAACGTACAGAGACTATCTATTAATAGTGATTTTTCTTAAACACTCAAACTACTAGCTTGTGGGGCCAGTGGCCCCCCAGGGAACACATCTGTGCCCCTGGTAAACTCACAAGCAGAAAAGAACAGGGAGTGCTGATGAGAACATGCAGCTGCAGTTGGCTTCCCTAAATGTCCTTTCTGGAAGAAGCCAAAGAATCCTAGGAAATAAACGACCTGGGGTCTAGTCTTAGATGAGCAGTTCAATGATCTTAGGAAATATATCTAGTCTCTTCAAGTCTTGATGTTTTCATCTGCTAATTAAAAGTTTAAGAGCTTAAAACATCCTTACTACTTCCTTCTGGTTCTGAACTTCTTTAAGTTCAGTGTGCAGAGCCAGCCAGCAATTGCATAATCCTCATGCATGTGCCCAGGGCAGAGGTGAGCCAGGCCACTGCAACCAGAAAAGCATAGAGGGCAGAAATGACTTATAATCAGATGCTTGTTGAACAACTGAGGAGGACAACAGCTCCACACATCCTTTCTACCAAGAGGACAGGATATAAAGAAAGAGAGTCCTTTTCCAGAGTGCCTGCCTAATTCGAGAGTTCAAGAACAGAAGAGGTGATTGGTAAGGACTGCAGTGATTTGAAACCCAGCAAGTGCACAACTGAAGTCTTTGCTTAGGTAGAAAGCTCCACCTAGTTAAGGGCCTCTTACTTCCTGGGACCAGCATGGTCTTCAATTTTCAAAAATTTTTGAGCTCTGTTATCCTGGTGGGACCAGCACTGTTGGTTACAGAACCAACAATCATTTTCCCTCACTCCCTCCCTTCCTGTCCTCCTACACCAAATGTCAAGTCACCACAAGTCCCAGGTACATAGAGTTCTTCTGCAGATCCAAAGCCAAGAGCTGAAGAAAGAGATCCAGGTGTTAAATACAATGCCTGAACCAACACCCCGGTGTTAATTTTAGTGCTTTAATTACATGCGCCAAGACCATAGCTACTTAGACACAAATTTTTCATCCAGCTCTCCAGAGGGAGTGGCCTTGATTTGGGTGCCAGGTAAGTCAATATTCCATGCTTGCATTTCTCATAATTGCTTCAATACCTAAATATCCAAGAATAGGAAAGTTAGAGCCAGATGCAGTGAGGAGAGATAACCATGTACTCTTACCATGTTCTTAAAAGGACAAGCCCAGGTAACAAGTTACTGTGAAGGAAACCCACTGGACTACCATGACTGCTATGAGGATAGAGCACAAATTTGTTTGTGTGTTTTATTAGCTGGCTTACTTTTTAATGAGAAGGAAAAAAAAAACATTGTATTGCTTGTGCCTTCTGTGCTTTAGAAGTTTTTCAGCTCTTAAAACGTCACTTTTTTGTTAGGAAAACAAACCATAAATCTTTTAATGATGATACAAACTAATTTGATATATTTATTCCTATACACTTAAAATTTCTTTTAAAATATGATATATAAAGTGATATGTACATGCATGTGCATATATACTTTAAGAGATCCAGTCATTAGGATAGTATGCCAGAGGAAAAAATATGTGAATATTGGTTTCCCCGTTGAGATATGAACTGGGACTTGTAGCCACAGTGGAACTTAGGATTTAGACTACTTTATCACTCAGCTTTCTCCCTATGTAAATTCACAGATTTCTAACTATCGAATTTGCTTGCTATATTCTATGAAACGTCAGGTCTGGTGCAAGTCTTTATTTTGAAATTGAAGAGCTCTTTCTTATTTCTAGTAGTCTCAAAGTTTCTGGGACAGGCTGTTCTTAAACTCAGTCACACACTTCAAAAAGCCTTCCTGGGTCTTAAAAACAGACTCTCTCCTCAGTCTGAACTCATTTTTTTCTGCTTGGTCCAAGGACATGGAGAAATCCGGCCAATGTTCTCCACGGTTCCACCTCACTGTCCAGAGGATGTTAATGTTGCCTTCCTTCAATCTTCTCTTCTCCAGGATAAACCACCTCCCTCCTTTCCTGTGTGCTTGGTCTCCAATTCCTGTCATCACAGCTCTCCTTCTCTATGTGGATTCCTTGCAGTTTTCACACATATATTGTCAGTTATAGTACAATAGTTTTAAAAACGCCTAACCTCTGATGAATTGTACACAAGATTATTTTCCAGCTGCAGTGATACTGTCTTAACAGCTAGGATAACACTGCTTTCCTAATACCAGCATAAGGTTAAGCACACAAGACTTCTGAAATGCCAGATTTTCCCAGCCAAGTTTATCTCAAATTATACTCTCTGTGTATACTTTCTTCCACCACCCACTCCCCTCTAAAGGAAGTCACTGTTAACCAATGTGTGTTTTTGTTCTTCCAGTGGTTTCTACTTTAATGCTAAGTAATTACTATGACCATACCTACCTTTCAGTTCTAAATACCTTCTCATTTCAGTTCTAAATACCTTCTCATTCTTGATATGTTCGCCGCAAGTAGTCAGAAGCTGGACTTCACGCCATGAAAGATGAAATTTTATTTTTTTGTGCTTTCCTTCTCTCTTTATGTCTTCTAAATTTGGGTTAATTTGTGAGTTTTCAGCTCTTCAGTTGAGAAACTCTATCTTCAAATGATTTATCTACACCTCCATTTTTGGATCTAGCAGCTTAAGGAAATAATTACTGATCTTAATACTCTTAGAGAAGAAAGTTAACATACCTAACCATCTCTGGACTTCTGTCAAGGAGTAGCTTTTACAACTATCATATTTTCAAGCTGTTTTACAAATATTATGGCTTCTGATATTATTGTTATAAAAATGTTATTTATTGCAGATACAGAAAGATGGAATCTTCTGTCACCAAACTCATGCTATTCAAAATACAATGTTCCAGGCATCACAATCAGATGGAATCTCTATTCCTAAGCTCCAACAGCCCACCGAAATCACACCACAATTTAATTTAATTTTATTTGAATCCTAGATTTTAGGCAATGTTATAAACACTGTAACTGGTTGCAAACAGTTGAAAGCAAACTTTAAAAACTGGTTGCAAAGAGCTAGAGCTAATTCTCAAAAGGAAAAGCTAAAAAATCCATTACAAACTCTCAAGATAGTTAAACTGTGGAGCTATATGGAGACTGAAGATGTTCATTCCTGGAACAACTAATCCGCCCAGTTGGATCACAGGTGAGGGAGAGGGAACTTTGTTTTACAATTTCAAGAAGGTTGTATGTAATGAGCAGAGAGGATGGGTCTTCAAAGCAAAGTCAAAATGCTGTCACCAGAGAGAACAGAAAACAACACTAATGATTGCAACAGTATCTGTCACATTTTAATTAATGAATGATTTGGAAATTATCCATTTGATATAGTCCTTGCCCATCAGATTTTATGTGCTACAAGGGGAGTTTACACATAGTATTTGCTCTGTTAGTCCACATGCCTAGGAGAAAGTCTGTAGGTAGTAAGCACCTCTTGAATATTGTGGAATAAAAGAAGCATTATGGGCTGCTGAGATATAGGGTAAATGTAGTATTTGCATCCATTTATTTTATTAACAACTGTTTTCAGATAGCTGAATTACTTACCATATAAGAAACTGCTCTTTCCAAATGCATGTGGCCATGGAGCAATGCAGTCTATTTTCTACTACAAGAAGGGTCCTCCAGACCCTGGGTCATGACAGAATCATGATCTTATCTACATGCTGCCAAACATATGATGGACAAAAGTACCTGACCCAATGTACTGGCCAGCCGCTTGAATTTTTATTTCTATTCAGGATTTAAAAGTCACAGGCCTGGGTAACCCCTGCATCTAGCACTTGCTCATATAGAATCAACTACCTCCATTGTGAAGGTCTCTGCTCTTCTGAGGAATCCATGAGTCTCCTCAGGCCTCTGCACAGTACTTCGCCTGCTTCTTAACAGCACTCAGTACCTGTCTCTCCAGCTACACGCTGGGCTCCAAAGAAAGTCTGTGATTCATCTTTGTAACCCAGAGCCTAGCACAGAGCTAAGCAAATGGGAAGGAGTCATTCAACTTTTACTGAACGTTAAGTAATCATCAGGAAACAAAGTTTTAGATAAAGAAGTATAATGAATTTATAGAAACACCACAAGTTTATGGAAACAGCAGTCCAGATTCCAAAGCAAAAAAAAAATGTTTTACATTTATCTAGAATAATAAAACCTACAAAAAGAAAGAAGAGGAAGGAAGGAGGGGAGGGAGGGAGGGAAGGAGGGAAGAAGGAAGGAAGGAAGGAAAAAAGGAAGGAAAGAAATGAAGCTAGCTTTAGCGCTCCAAGCTGTAAGGAGTTCTTTTACCAATGAACCCATCCATGGACTAACTATCCTAAATCAAATTTGGACAAAAGAAACAACAAAGAATGCAAAAATCGGCCTCTCCACAGGGTTCATTCCTTCGTATCAATCAAGACAGCATCAGTGAGGAAGGTACGGCAGTGATCACTGCTCCTCACCACGGTCGGACATTTACTTTCACTTTGCCGAGGCTGTTCCTGGCCGTGCTTGTAATATCTGTAGTTCATCTCTAGACAACAACTAATTATTACTGATTACGAAGAAATAACTCAACAAAGATATTTTCCTGTGTACATTCTTATCAGACTATATCAGAACCATCTGTTTTCAAGTTTGTGGTTGCTCAGGGTTTTTTTTTTTTTTTTTTGTTTGTTTTTCATCCCAAGGGATAAATTCTCCACATTGTTCTCTGAACACATGCATGCAAAACTGCCTCTTAACGTGCAATTGCAGTTTTCTCTGAAACGTTTGGGTGGGGGAGAAATCCCACAGTCTGTGAAAAAGATGAAATTTATCTTCAAACAAGGGCTATGTTAGGCTCGGTCCCACTTCTAATTACCATCTCCTTGTTTCCGTGGGTGATTGTTGACTTTGCTAACAATTTATCTGTGCAGCTTTATGATACGAAAGTCACCCAGAAAATACAGTAAAAGGTGCAATGAATAGAAAGAAGATTCTACGATTGCACAACCAGTAATATATGATCTGTTTCCTCCATTGTTCATCAATACCAGTCTCCTGAGAAACAAGCAATAACTAATTTCCCTTTTTTGAAGAGAGGCATAATTGCTACACTGCCAAAGAAGCAAGAAGGTGCGATTTAAACCGTGGTACTCACCATGTTGCTACCTGGCTCTTGGCAAGCATTTAACCTTTGTTGTCGCAGTTACTTCATCTGTAAAATAGGGATAAGGGTTTTGCACAGGTGCGATGTCTGGAGTAATTAGTATAATTATCATTATTGATGGGAAAATAATGTTGGTCACTGATACTATATGTCATGTTAGCACTAGAAATCATTTATATCTCCTCTACCTTGGATAGCTTTTGTAGGACTCTATAAAAAGAAAAAGAAAAAGAAAAAGAGAATGACAAAAAGCACCTATGGAAGCTGAGACACTACAGTTAAAATGGTCCATCTCTGTGTAGGGTCCTATCTTAAAGAATTTTTTTATAGTTTACATTTAGCACTTGTTTTTCCAAATTTGAGACTAAATACGTGAATTACAAAAATACCGGGATATTTTTCAAGGTCTACCATCAAATGCAGCAGCATGAGAAGGAAACAACCGGGCAAACTAGTAAAAGTTATAAAATTTCAAGTAATCGAAGTTAAGTAAAAATAAACCCTGAAGACATTGCTCACCCTCTACCTTTAGAAGCATCTGCCCCACAAGAACCCCATCTCAAATACCCAGAAGTCAACCAGCATGGCACATGAGGTATGTGAGTCGCCAGCATTGTGAGACTGGCAGTATTGAAGCTGGGGAACAGTAGGGTGTCCCTACACCAAGGCATAGGGAATTAATGAACGAGACAGATCGAGGAAGATAAAAGTGGTGTTTCTCTTGGTTCTCAGCCAAGACTCCTAAATGCTATTACTGTGATTTCTAGGTCAGAATGCAACGTCTACTTTTTTAAAAAAATTACCTTTACATGTTGGCAAAAGTGACAATGAACCTCAGAGGGGAGTGTAAAGGGCAGCAGGCACTCAGAAGATTGCTGGTCCATGGCATAACCTCCATGTGCCCGGGGTGGGGGGGCTCCTGTGTGTCCCAGGTAGGAAACTGCTCTTGGCTTTTACACTGAGCGAGTTCCTTGCAGCAGAGAATGATCTTTTCTTCAACTGAGTAGGCAGCAAAGCTCAACTCTCCCACGCCTCTGAATAAATTAGCCTCTGGTCAAGTCATTCGCACTAAGGACTCTAAATCCACCCCATATTTACCTCAAAATAATTGGGAACGATTTTCCAACCGAGAAGCTGAGGCCACTTTCATTTCCATATTATCCTCACCTACCGCACAAAACCTAACAATTAGCATTTTTAGCAGGACTGAAACCGCTAACACAACTTCTCTGTGTCCTACACCATTAAACTTGATTAGAAATTCCTTCATGATTAACATTCATCTCGCTGGATCGCGCTTGAAGGTTAATAATATCCACCATCTCCTGAGAGAGGGGGAGGGGGGTCGTATTTATGAAACGAAGAGCAGCAGGCGACAGTCAGGAGAGGACATTTCCAGCGCAGTCCACTAGAGGGTGACGTGGCCGAGCCCAGGGAGGCAGAGGCAGAGTCAGCTCCCCAGCGCTGCTGACTGCACAGAGGTGGGTGGTAAGACTGCAACTCCAAGATTTACCCTCCCTGCTCCTCTTCCTCTGTAGGTTTTCTTTCCCAACAAACCCACTTCACAAATGACAGAAGCCAGTGGTTACCGGGCCATTGCATGATGGGGAAAAACAACCTATACCATTAGATCGCCTAAAATAACAGCCAGTTTAATTCTTCCGTACCACTGCTTGCGTGAGATAGACACGCAACGTGATTCCGAGTTTAAAACTCTCATAGATCCTGGTGCAGTACACGTGGATGTGCGCTATAGGAAAACTGTCTACGTTATATACAGTGCGTAAGGAAATGTACCTCGCCTTTAGCACACCAGCTGTTTCTGCTTATGAGCCTGAATTATCCGGGAAATGCAGTAGGACATTTTGTAGTAAATATCCTACTTGATTGACTTTTTTAGGGCTAACCACTTAAGCTGATTTATATAATTTAGGAAGAAATATAAATGTGAGCAATGAAAGACAAACCTTACAAATTCTTTCTTTTGCTTTCACACATTACATTCTAAAGAAATAAGAGACAGGGAGCGAGCCTGTTTTGGTACACTCTATAAATGTGGGAAGGTGAAATAGAATATGATTTTCCTATCTGTAACACTGTTCAGTGTAGCAAACCCTTTTTGCTTGTTACAGTACAGTAAATGGGGTGTTTAATTTGGGATTCAATGTAGTCTAGAGTCAAGGTGCAGCAGTTTTATTACAGGAATACATTTTTATTGGAGACTGAAGATTTAATTTCCACCTTACGTAGACAGCCGTAAACGGCCATGCCTATTTTACATTTTGCATGGCGTTTGATATATGTAATTCCTGGCCTAATTTTAGAGTTTAAAAGATGGAAGAGTCATAATACGAAGATTGCAATCCTTCAACATTTCAGCCACAGATGACATTTAAAAATGAACAGTTTTCTGTTTCTTAGTCATGGGTTTGAAGCCATTTTGCCCCTGCTCTGTCTGAGCTCCCTGTCGCTTCCTCCCACATCCTCCTGCCCAGGTGAGCACAAAGCCACCCGGAGAGCACCTTTGTGGTGCAGCCCTTGCTTCCTTTGTTTAAATTTGTCTGCTAGATGGCATTTGACTTCAAAATAAGATGATCTGATGATATAAGTGGTTTGCCTTTTATTGCCCTTAAAATCTATCAAGGCCACGCCTTAGTAACTGTTCAGATGTGCATTCATTATTTGGGAAATAAATGATTTATCAGTGCAATGGATAAAATCATTTATAAATGTATTGAAAGGACTGAATTTAAAAGAAGTAATCACACTATATTGTGTACAACATTGGAATCCAAATGCGAGGAATGGTGTTATTCTCTTTCCTTCGAACACACACACACACACACACACACACACACACACACACACACACACACACGCTGCTGTCCTTCCATCTGTTTGCCTTTGCTGTATTAATTCTCGTCAGCATTTCATACCTTCTCTCTACCACCAGGTGGAGCCCTTTGTTTATGGACATCTGTCCATTTCCTCTTTTTCCAAGATGCTGCCAGATAAATAGCTCTACAGCTAAAATACTGTTGCAAACACGAAAACTTAACATAGAGAAATAAAAAAGTAAAGCTTTTCAGGCATTGATGTAATAAACCTTGTTTTAAGAGTCCTATTGCTATTAGATGTAATAGCTTACACATTTTCCTATTTACAACTTGTGCACACCAAATAGCAGAAAATAATATTGTTGTGTGTGCGCCATAAACAGCGTTGCTGCAGGTCTATTTTATGTAGCACTATCATTTTTATAATCTCAAGCGTTTGACAACTGCAGTCAGGAAGAAAAAACCCACCGAATACTATGTGCTATAACCCTCGGTTTTCTATAGTCTTAAAATATATGCCTCACTGAGAAGAAAGCATTTTCTTTAAACAAAAGAAAGTGGTAATTCAGCTGTCGGCAGTACAGGGCAGTGTCAAATTCCTCTCTTAGTCAAATTCATATCTCTTCAACTTGAGGTCCAGTTAAGGGTAAGTCAAAATATATCTTAGCCTTAGTTATGTTTAGGAGCTGATCAAAACTGCACACTATTAACAAAAGTGCATTGTTTAATTATTTTAATATTAAGTTTTTAAAAAATTCATTAAAGTCTTCTCAAAAACAAAAGGCAGTAATTTGTTAAAAAATATTAGAACCCCGATTTGCATGTTCAAATAACTATGGAATGAGCTCACCTAAACTAGCTTGCCAATGACCTCAACCTTGATCTGGAAAAATCGTTTATTCACAAGTAAAACATTCACATTCCCTGTGCTAACTCTGTCTTGGATCTTTCCTTAAGGCAGCTTACTAACTGTGACATTGGAAGGTCTATTAATAACATATACATTTACCAACACCGTGGAGTTACATGTTTAACTGAAATATCATTTCTGTTACATTTTAAAATTTCAACCAGCATTTGCTCTCTCTGCACTTATTTATCTATAACTTTGCTGAAGCACTTAGAAAGCAGTAAGTGGAAGGTGTGTGTATGTGTGTGTGTGTGTGTGTACACCTGATTTATTTAATCAGTGCCCAGACTTGAGAAACCTAACTTTTCCACTGGTATACAAACTGGTTCTGTGATCAGAGGCTGCACACGACGGAGCCCTTATACAACAAAATACTGCAACCACCATTTTGCTGTCTGCTCGTGCACAGTGAAATGGTGGCACAGAGCATAGTTAACACATTGTGCCATGAGAGTTGTCTTTGAGAGTATTTTCTTCTCTATTACTAATATCAAGCTGCTTTTTAAAACACTGTTACCAAGTAGCTTAGAGATGTTTTTTCTTTAAATATATAGAACGTGTGTGTGTGTGTGATGCTGAAATGATCGACTGTGCACATTTGACAAAAGGATAGAAAGGACTAGTCAAAAATTAACACTCAAGCTCAGAGTGAAAGCAAAGCTGAGTAAAAAGCAGTTCCTGGAAACTGCCTCTAGCAGTTCGCGAAGCTGGGTAATGAATTTGGCGTTGGTGATTCCTTTCATTTTAGCAGTCGCTGCTTGCAACTTTGAGTTAGGATATTTAAGAGTTGGCATGGCTTTTTTTCCCCTCCTATTATATTGTAAAAAATTAAAATCAAACCCACATTCAACTCTCACTTGGGTGCTCTACACTGTTAATTTTTATGGGGGGGGGGAGAAAACAAGGACCAACATTTCCCTTCTCTTCCATGTCTTCTGCTCTTATTTGCAATCATTACAAATGCTGCCTTGGCTCTTTTTAAGTGTGGAAATTCTCATTTTTCTGCAGTATTTCAGGCTCACACAGATTCCTTGGGGATATAGTGAGGAGCTAACCAACTGCACATGGGAAATGAGAATGTTCGTGGCTAGAAAAACTGCAGTCTGTGGTAATTTTCCACTTGGAGTAGAAGACATAAGCGACCTTTTTGTTTTAAACATAATGATTTGAGCGACATATAGAGAGGTAGTTTCAAATTTGAACACGCAAACACACTGAAGTGTCTTACAAAATTTAATTTGACTTCTTTCTATAAACATTTTCACTGTTTTCAAGTGCATAATAAATGGGTTAAAACAGGGCACCCTCCCTGCACACTGCCTCCACTTCCAGACAGAATTATAAAAGGCCACTGTCTGTAAATGAGAAATAGCCCTGGAGGACCCACCAGCAGGTCATGCAATATGTGACATAGACCACCAGGGGCTGAACTGAAACCACTAATACTTTTTTCATAGGATCATTAGCTAGAGTTAAACAAGGTGTCAAAGTGAAAAGATGGGGTGGTCAACCTGGCTCACTCTGTGTTATATGCCTTCATTTTAATTCCTTTGCGTTGAAAATAGTTGCTCATATTTAATTTTAGCATTTAAAAAAGTTTCCTCAACACATTACTTTTCATCTTTTTGAAAAAGCTCATGTATAATTTTGTGATTGCTATTCAACCTGGTTTTCAGTGATTATTAAAACTCTCTAGAGAAAAGTGCAATTTAAAGTTTAAGGCCAAGAAGAGGTTGTTAGTAAAAATTTCCCTGTTGTACTTTTCTGAGATAAAAATAATTGACTTGTTCTGAAATTAAAATCTACTTTCACCCAAGATGAGTAGATCCAGGTTCATGGAGTGAGTTTTCGTGTGTACTTGGCCTTGTGCTGACAGTTATCAGGTAAAAACCATGTTCCTTTATAATTCTGAGCTACTGCTAGGCCTTTAGGTATACTAATAGTTGCTCTCCTTGTTCTTTAAATAAAGCCAACTCAATAAATTTCAGATTGCGACTGAAAAATAAATGTCGTGTCAGTAGCCTTCAACCAGATACCAGAAGAAGGATTATGTGAGTGTTTAGTCCAAAAATTAAGTTTCATGTTTTTAATTGCTGTCATATCCTGTCCTGAGTCTATAGTGCTTAAATCAAAGGCCACCACATTAACCTGGAAGGGAAACATAATAACAACTCCTTTCATCCCCTGCCTCAAATATTTTTATGCTCAACCCTAATTTTTGCTAAGATAGTTTCAGACAAAGACAACAGGAAACAGTAAACATGGCAACACCATGGAAATAATTTTCCGATGTACTATTTCTCTGTGTTCAAAGAGTGAGTTACGCAGGCTTCAGAGGAAACTGCTATATCGTTAAACCCAATGCAGACGAAAACAGCCAGCCTTCCGGCAAAGTGGATAGCCTACTTCATTTCATAAATCTTGTTTCCAAGTAGACTAAAGCAGTCTCTCACATCAATGGCCTGAAACCGTGGTGAATCCCAGTAGTATGTTCAAAGGGGATCAGGAGTATGTGACAACTTTGGGAGCCAGGATGAAATTGTTATAATTTCATTATAACAATTGGTGACACCCAGATGTCCGGCAGGGCTGCTACAACTACCCAACAAGACTGCAGATGGTCCTGAGATGTCTGCATCTAAACAGTGAGTCTGAGTGAATGATATACGGATAAACAACAATACCATGAATCAACAGGCACCAAAAACGTCACTGTGCTGATACAGATTTCAGATGTCAAGAGTTGGCCAACTCAACTCCTTTTCTCCCCACCTCCTCACCCCTCCTCCCAAACAAAAAAGCTTGTTAGTGGTTGAGGGGCCAGCAGGAAATGTTTTGACACCCAGTGCCAAACAGGAATCCATCACTGAAGCCTTTAGTATATTTAGAAGTTTTAGATTATGGAGGCAAATAGGATTCTAATAGAAGCTACCTTATTGTGGAATATGGAAACTTAATAATTTGCCTAAATCTGTATTACATTTGTTGTACTTCCTCCTTAATCAAAGATTACCTTAGGGAAGCACATTAAAATTCAAAGATAAAGGAAATTTGCTTTAATTATCATGAAAGTAACAACCAGCATGAAAACTGTTGTTCCTGAATGTGTTTTGGAAATAATGTCAGTGAGCTTTCTTAATAGATTATATAACATTTCTTAACTTATCTAGATATGCAGTCTTTCATTTTCCCATTTTCAAACATTCTCTATTGTCTTGAAATACTTTTCTTATGCATAACCAGATTTGACATGCATTTGTGATTATTCAGCCACCACAAGAATTAGCCATTCTAATCCAAATGCCCCTAAAGAATTTGAAGAAAGCTCAATAAAAATGTCTTACTTTGTAAAACTGCCAGATGATATTAACAATTTTGGCGAAGTAATAATATATTCAACATATTTATTCTTTTAGTGAGCATTGGTGGATTTTCTCACCACCATGAACTAATTTGCAGTTACTCTTAGAGTAATTAAAAAGCATGCCTTTTTTGGTAAAACCCTTTCTGTGAAGTTTTACAAAAAAGGCTTAGACGTAATATTTCAGATACATTTCTTTTTGTGACATTCTTCTCTTGTATATTCCTATGCCAGTCAGTTCCAAACCCATTTTGAAGCCTCAGCCGTCTCCAAAAAATGTCAAAACCAGATGCCTTTCAAGGTAGCCTCTGTGAACACAGAGACCTTGCTCTGCGGCTGGTCTGACAGCCTGGGCTCCCTTCAGCTGCCACCCCCATTTGCTTCACGTGGACACACAAGGCAACATCCCAAACAGAAGCATTGGATGTCTTTTCCCAGAAGCAACACTACCAGAAAATGTGCTGACCAAGCAGAAACAGCAGGGGTGAGAGAAGCAGCCAAATTGCTCAAAACATCCTAAGAAGAGCTAATTAATTGTTGCTTGAAAAATATGACTTAAGAAAGCCAAATACAATAATGTCTTACAGATGGGTTTAGGAACTAACGAGACCTGTAGGAAACAGCACATTAAGCTCAGTGTCCCCCAAACCTCTTCTAACTATCAGTGGCTTGTGGGTCTGTGCACTTCAGGAAGAAATGCTCAGAGTTGACCTCAAGGAAGCTGGCTTTTTTTGGTCACTGTGTTCGGTTCCCTCAGAAGGGTTCTGGGCACCTGTTTTAGCACATTACACTGTCCATTACTCAACCGGTCAGTCCACTGAATATTAAAAGGGCATTAGCAGCCTTGAAATCTATTTTTTCTTACGGGGACAAAGCCAACCTGGAAAATAGTAGTGAACACAGGGAAGCAGGAGCTGTCGTTTGGCATATCAGTGCATCCTGTATCAGTACACAGCAAGCAAATGACAACAGTTCATTCATTTCTTGAACAAATGTTTTTCAATGGTTATCCTTTGCTTGGCTGTGTTAGAAATACAGTAGTGTGGTCTACAACCTGCGTGAGGATATTTGTTGAAGAATGGGTGGATAAAAGAAGGGATAGATAGATAAACAGATGGATGGATGGATGGATGGATGGATGGATGGATGGGAAAATGTGTGCTGGGGAAAATGTTTCTCAGACACAGGTCTGGTGGTCTAGGCTGATATTTATTTAGGATGGGCTTCCAGGGCTAAGTGCACTGGGAGAAGTGTAGAGCCTGCTCCTGGGAGGGATGTCTCAAGAAACGCAGGCATGACTGGCCTCAACGTGAACTCAACAATGGGTGATCCTAGTCTCAGAGGAAGGGGCTCTGAAGTAATGTGACTTTAACAGGATCTTACAAACTGTTGAAAATTACTATTAGAACCAACATTCTTGGTGGAATCTGGAAGAACCTTCCCAATAAAGTAAAACACAAGCCTAATACATAAAAAATATTTACCTTCCAAATGCTACTAAAAGAATAAAGGGTGTATGCATAGCTAACTCTGCTTTTAAGGAGAGACCTCTTGCTTTCAGGTGTATATGTCTTGCTGGCCCAAACTGTGATTTGCTCTGGCAGGCTGCTCCATCTCTTCACTGTTTGCTTCTCTTCCATCCAAACTACCATTTTTTCAACTGCTTAATGCAAACATTCTGCATCTCTTCTTCATCCCTGATACAAATTGGGGTTCAGCAGTGAACTATTAGAACCAATAAGACATCCAGGGGAGGGATCAGAGATTGTCAAATCTGTCATCTACAGGACAGCTGGTGAAGCTTTTGGAAACAAAAAGAACATTGAACAAGAGTTCTGTCACCCAAATTCTGCCATGTAAAGCTGATCAGTTGGGAACAGTAAGTCCATCTAGTCAGTCAATGGGAAAGTACAGAGAGGAAGTCAATGGAAAAAATTTTAAAAAGAACTAGTTAACTAGGTTTTCTTTTTCCAGACAGATGCTTTGCAGTATAATGAAAAAGAATTTTGAAATGACTGGGAGGATGAGCTAGTAGTTCATGCCCCCAGAACCACCTGCTTATCAACACGTCACTCCAACTCTGAAATAAAGATTCCTCCCTGGAATCAATGGAAGAAAATACAGTTGCTTGGGATATGGTGGTGTCCATCTCCTGTGATCACCCAGCAAACATTTCCTAAGACTCTTCTGTGTCTTCTACTTAGTAGCTCTGCACATGTAAGTTGAAGAGAAAAGACTGCTAACAGGGCTTTTACAGGAGAAACAATTGCTGGAGTGTAGCATCACAAATACAAGTTTCAGCCTTGCTGGCACCCAATAGCTAAAGAAAGCAACCTTAAATATTACATGGTTCCTCTTAGATGGAAAAACCAAAACATAAACAGCAAAAGAAAAGATGAATAATAGGAAATAGGGAGATCAATGTTTTGCAAAAGGGAAAAAGACTAAGGATGGAAGGAGAAGGGAGAGAGGGGTGGGGAGGGGGATAATAAAAGAATGAAGATGCGTCACACAAGGGTACCAACTCCCTGAGGGGGATATGATCATCTTGTATTGCAAACATGTACTAATAAAAAATGAAATACAGTGTTTAAAAGACGAAAAAGAAAGAAAACTGTTTTTCTTAATGTCATGAACTAGGACAAAGTGTTTCAGGCCGTGTCGTGCATGAAGATGCTGTGACTGCCATGGTGAAGAGGCAGAGTATGCCTGGCACTGTACTCAATGACTTTCATTGTTGTGTGACCGTCACAACAAATCTTTAAAGAGAACTCATTATCCCCATTTCACAGTTGAGGAAAGTGAGGCTCGAAGAGACTAAGCACTGAGTACAAAACAAAATGTAGATTCCAACTTCAGAGGCATCAGCCTCCAAAGCCCCTAACACACTCTCTATACTTAGCGGCTCTTCAAAGTGCGCTTGTTAGAAGCATGGTTCAGGCCTTTTAATATTCAAGTCGAAATCTAAATGATTTTTGCTTACACACATCAGAGCTGGGTGCACGATTTTGAAACCAAGTGTGGAAGATGATCTTTTAAACACATATTTAAATGCAACATTCCCATGTATTGTTCAAAGTACAGGATGCATGCAGATGAACTTGTGTGCCTGAGTGTGTGTGTGTATTGGCAGTTGAGCCTAGGACCTCAGTTATGTTAAGCAAGCGCTCTGCTACTGAGCTACACACTCAACCTTTAAAAACTTTTTTAATAATTTAATTTAATTTTAATTTTATTTTTTTTTAGTTTTGACACAGTGTCACTAACTTATCCCAACTGGCCTTGAACTTGTGATCCTACTGCCTCAGCACCCCACGTGTCTGGGTTATGGGTGTGAGTCACCGTGCCCAGATTTTAGGAATATGTTATGTACTACAAATCTCATTGTTCATTTTCTCCTTTCCTATCCAAAGAGGAGCCACCAGTGTGATGTTTCAGATCCCGAAGGTGTTACCTTTCCTCTCCGAGGTATGGCAGTGCCCAAAAGCTGCCAAGGAGTCCCAGAAATCTTAGTGACAAGTTACTTAGTCATTTGAGACACTGGCACAGAAGAAGAAAGAATGGGGGAGAAAGGGTAGTTAAGCACAGGCAGGAAGCAAAGGTCAAGGAAAAAAGGAAAACTGCTGCCCCATCTTCCTTGTTAACCCTGGGGGCCCTTGCATTGGCCCTGGGGGCCCCTACAGCCATCTGCCACCACCTTCCCGGTTGGCTGCTCCAACTACAGGCTTATTTTGTCTCAAGTCCCTCAGTAGAGGGCTGCTTCCAGCAGGGAGCAGATGAGACATGTGGAGGCAGAACACCCGGAAACCCTGACTTGTCGTTGAAACATAAACTACATCAAGCCACACACCTCTCACTTTAGGTCTCGGTTTCCTCATCTATAAAACTGAAATAATATTAAGGTCCATTGCATCAAATATTGAGCTTGTACTGGGATGATGGATTTTTAACAGCTTTATGGAGTTACAATAATACATAATAAACTGCACATATTTAAGAGATAATGCATTTGAAACAGCATTTTGTTAACCATAAAGTATTGATTTTTTCCAGGTTAAGAACCTCACAGTAGCTCCTGAACTTGCAAATACATTTTCTGCTTGGTTTTCCAGCACTTTCTTAACTTATCTGTGCACTGTCTGACCCACCTCACTTATCATTTTCTGCAACAGACATTCTGGTAAATAAAGCCAGCCTTTGCCTCTGCACATTCTTCCACCTGGCTCTTCCCCCAAGAACCAACTGTGCCTTCCTCCCCCGCCCTGCCACCCACACCTGCCTTCTCCTGAGCCCCTTTACCCGAGCTCCTGCTGGTTGCTAGGTACAGTCCTAGGTCCTGGGGGTGCCTTTCAGAGTATGGAAGCCAAGCTCACTGCCTCCAGAGAGCTCTTGCAGCCAGAACCATAATCCCTGAGTGAATCCTCTGGCTCTAGTGCTCTCTCCCCTGTGAAATTCCTTTTAATTACCATTAACTAATTATCTTCTCCCTTCCTCCTCCCTACAACCCTTGTGGGCTTGTTCACCTCATTCAGCATGTGATTTTACTTTGTAACATTCTTATAGGAAGCACCATACAGGTAGCTGTTTTTCCTATTCTCATAACTCTGAGTAGATATATATCATTTATTCATTTCAGAAAAGTACATCAGAAAAACAACTGTTGAAAAACTTTCCACAGAAACAGGACCCACTACTGTCCCTTGGTTGTACCTGTAATATGGGCTGGCTGGCCCTGCTGGTAGGACAGCACTAGCCAGGACAGACTGATTCACAGCTTGTGCAAAAGCAACTACAGGGGAAGCCATGCTCAAGGACATCTTCCTGCTGCCAGGGAAAGACAAGTGTCTCCTAGCAACCAGATTCCAGTGGTTTCCTGTCCTGGGAGCTCGCTGGGTGCTCTCTGCTTTGTTGGCCATGGTTTTGCATTTTGGCCTTGCTGGTCATTGTATTTGTTCTACATTCTGAAACTTTAGGGAATAAGGGCTGATCTGGAGACTAGAGTGGAGTTAAGATACCATTTCATTCATAATGTCTTTTCAGCAATCACTGAAGACCACATTTGGTGTTAACCTAAAAAGGGTGGATATGTTTTTAAGGATGTTATTTATATCAGAGCAGTTGGTTGGAAAGAGGTATAAAAAGGAAAAGCATGCATTCTTTCCATCAAATAATCAAAAAGTACTCAGACCTTTTCCAAAGAGATGCACTATCATTCAATACCTATTATACCAATAAACTTTAACTTGGAAAATTCGCAGACGTAGAAAGAAAGGCAAGTCAAATGTGAAGAAAATGGCTCAAGATCCTTAAAAGTTTTGATGGCTTAAAATTATGTCTGCTGCGATATGAGTTGAGCATCTCTTCCCTATGTTCTTTCTAGATATTTCTAACCTCAGTTTTAATGTATATAGCATATACAGTAGTTTTATTTTGGTGAGATTGAATTTAGCAACAGATGTTGCATTTTTAGTTTTCTCTTATTATTCATCAAGATAAGTTCTTATTTAAAAATTTTTATCCCTATATCATAATGAAGCACTAAAAACTAACTCTAAATACGTATTTTTAATTTCAACTTCATAAATATGTATTAAACATCTGATTAGTTTTCTCTCTCAAAAAGGAAAACCCAGAGACAAGACAAAAATGTTGAATCAAGGGCTGGTAACACATGTGTCAGAGAACTGGCAGACGCCAGTCTGTGTCTCAGCAACCCTGGCACTGCCCTCGGTTCCTTGGTTTACAGTCTGCTTTTTCTGGATTTCTGAGGTGAGCCGGGCTCTGCACAATCATGAGTTCTTAGGCAGTAGCCCTCATCTCCTCCCTTTTTGTCTCCTTTCCCAGCAGTGATAGTTACAAAGTCATTAGCCAAAGATTAATCCTAATGTTCTGTCTGTGGCAGTCTCCCTCCACCTAAGATGGAGTCTTCTCGTCTCAGGAAAAGTGCAGAATTTTTCAGACAGCTGCCACTGGCTCTCATCTTTCCACCATCCACTTAGAAAATCTAACTTGGATGGAGTTTTTTTTTGGGGGGGGGAGTGTTAAACATTCCTTAAACCCTCATTGGCTCCTTGGTTTCCTCCTTGGGGGTTCCATATGATTTATTACATGGTACAGAATTAGTTGTATGGTTAAGCTGAGGCTCCCGCGTTATTACTTTCATTTATGCACTAAACCTTGTATACATATCCAGGCCTCGTTATTGTCTCAGATTGTTCTGCGTTCCCTGTAATACCCAGGACACTTGCCACGTATCTTGGCAGAATGACCATGTTGAAGTTTCTAAAGAACCTTCGGTTAAGATTAAAAACTACTCTGCCAGTCACTTGTATGGGCTCTGATTTCTTAGCTTTTAATCCATTCTCTGTAAGTCCATTCTCTGGCTGTTTTAAGACTAGTTGAAGTATGTTCAGCTTAATCATATTTTTCCAAAGTAGGTTAGGCACTCTGAATTCCCCACTGGCTCTATCCAAGAATCTGCTGGCAGTAGTGGGATGGGACAGGCAAGGCCTGCAACATGGGCCTGTGTGTCAGTCCCTTGAGCCTTGCATTCCAATCACTGGTCAAGATTCCAAACATTTCAGGGATAAAAGCCTCAGGTCTCAGCCACAATCATTTCCATTTTATTATAATTTACATAATAATTATAAATGACCAAATTGATTAGGGGCTCCAGAAAGCCAAACAGTGGGAGGCAGTGTGGAACAGTGCCCACTGCACAAGCCTTACCTTCCCATAGACTAGGTTCAACTTCTACATGTTTCCTACTAGCTCTGTGACTTCGGGAAAATCACTTGACTTCTATGAACCTTTGATTCTTTACCTTTAAAATAGCAATCGTGGTAACTGCCTGTGTGAAGAGTCACTATTGGGATACCAACAATGAATGCACAGAATTTAGCGTGTTGCCCAGAACTACCATGTATTGAACAATAGGTTATAACAGAGTGCTTTGATTCATGAAGCACATTAGATTATCAATTATCTGTTACTCAAATGATGAGTAGTATGGAGACTCAGATAAAATTTGGATTGTATTTTCTAAGAAAAGTAATAACCCAATTACCAGTTGAAGAGACCCTTTGGAAACCACAGAAGTAAAACAGAAGCTGGACACAAGCTCTCCTACATGCTGTCCACTGTCAAGAGAGTCAAGGCCATACCCGAGACTGACATGGCCTTCATTATTGACCCATGAGCCATCCCTGAACCAGCAAGAGAAGACAAGGAAACAGCATTCAGCACTCACCCAACAAGTTTTTATCGGTTTACCATGTGCTGGGCCCTGAGCCAGGTGGTGGATACAACAGTTTGCCTGCGTTTGCTTTAAGAAGCACCTGAGGTCTGTTTCAAGCATTTCACAGGAATTAGCATTTTAACCCTTAAAAAGAGGAGGGAACTACTGACATTAACCTCATTCTACAGATGAAGAAATTAAACACAGAGAGGTTAAGTGACTTGTCCAAGGCCACAGGAGCCATGCAAGCAACGCACAGCAGAATTGAATTAGAACCAGCAGAATGATCCTCGGCACCCCAAAAACCCCACATCACCTGCTCTCTGACAGCACCTCATATGATGAGGACTTTTCAAACCCCTGGCTTAGTTCCTCTCTGCTTTTCTGTGATTCATTTCCTGGATGACAGGATCAGGGCTTCACTCTCCTTCCCATACTGAAGTTTTCAGAAGGGACTGAAATGTTCTTGTGAACATAAGGTAGGCCTTCCATTGACTGTGACATCGGTTATTTTATTTAAGCCAATCTCTTTCTTTTGAGTAAGAATTACAAACACTTAGGTGCATTAGAAATATCTATCTGATGGAAGGTTTGCTTCCCATAATCTAAAAAGACAAGATTTTTAACTTGTAAGCTACTGCAGGCTTTGAAGTATTATTGAAATTATCCTAGACCTAAATTACTTATAAAATTGAACTGTCCCTTTACAGCAGAATGAAAATGAATATTTTCTTCTTGATTCCCACACTTAGGTACAAATCCCTTTATGGAAAACACTGTGAAATTTGGAGGACTACAGTCTGAACCTTTTCCTCTACCTCTTACAGTAAAAGATAAAGAACACAAACCAGCAGTATGGAAGAATGCTAACCCAGAGCCTAATGCCACCTCCTTTCCTAGCTCTTCACTTTTTGAGAAAGAATTTGACAAAAGAGAAAACAAAGCAAAATAAAATAAAACACCTGTCTTATATTTGCAAATGGAAAATACCACAAAAAGAATAATGACCTACAAAATAGTTTCAGCATATAAATCTTTTTAAAGGATGGGGGCAATCTTTCATTATATTCTTTAAAAAACCTAAACTATCACAGGCACACAGCAGATACCAGACAGGGTGCTTAGTGTTCACGGGTCGCAAACAACCTACAAAGTACCAAAATCACTCCCTTGAAGTTAAAATCCAAGAGTCTCAAGAGCAGCCTGGTACATGCCAGTGAGAGAGCTCACACATGTGTGTGATGGAGGCCATCCGGGGAGAGGCTGGCACTTCCCAGGGGTTTGTTAAACAATGACAGATTACAAAATCCCAGTGTGATGCATTGGGACACACACTCACACACACACACACACACTCACACACATGTACACACAGAGGCTCACATGCACAGACAGATGCAAACATACATGCGTGCACTTGTGGAAAAACCACCAAAGTCCTCCAAAGCCAAAGTTTAGGAGAGCACGTGTTATGGATATAGCAACAGTCGTCTCAAAACCACTCCGTTTACGGGTCCATTCCTCATCTCTGTTATCACTCTGGCACGCTATTTAGGAAATAACAGAAAAAGAGAACCAACCATAAGGCTACAGACAGAAAATTTAATTATAAAACAAAGCCACCCACCTTGCTTTCAGGGTCAGAAAGTACAATGGCCTTCTTTTGCAGCAAGAATGAATTTAACCTCACTGTGTTACATGATCGCGCATCTATCTAAAAGAAAAGGAATCTTGTAAAAAGAAATAAAAGCTTTAGAATAAAGAAATAAATACTTGTTATTACAAGTCTTAAAAAGAAATAAATCTTATTACAAGTCTTAACTTGAAAAACAAAAATAAACCTAAGCAACATAAATGCAGCACATACTGTGGCTCTCTGGCTCGAGGCAGAAAGCAGAGTCCTCAGATCACTATTCCCTATTTTGCAAAACAAAACAAAACAAAAAGAAGAAAAGTGGTGCTGGCAAAAGAAAGAACCTTAAAACACAGCTCGACTTCCTAGGTCCCTCCTGGTGCCTTCAGTGTGGGCCGTAGAAGTCTCAAGCTCAACACCAGTGTCTCCACCGCCTGCTTAAATGGCACAAAATTACACTTAGAAAAGAGGAGTGACTGACAACGGATGCGCTGAGCCAGCCCCACCGCCACTACGAAGAGCCTTAAATGCCCACACAAGGAGAATAAAAAGAAAAACACATTTTGCAATAGAATAAATTCTTTTTTTTTTTTTATTGAGACCGCGAAAAGTCACATGACCCTGGATGTAGCCTTTTAGGAAAGCAACCAAAATGGTAAAGAAAGACGCGGGGCTGCCTCCTTCCTCTCACAGTCTCGCAGCGCGTCCTGCCCGCGTCCGCATCCTTCTGGGCGCATCTGTGGAGCTATTAAGTGGGATAATCCCTCTGGCCTTTGATACATTTCTGGACATGATTATTTCATTACTCGCAGTATATCAGTAGGATCATAATAAAAAGGACTTCTGACAACCTGCCAAGAGTTTTGTGGCCTTGTAAACACAAAAGTGCTCTAATAAAATTTTATTAAGTGTTAAAAAGTCATAAAAAGTGAAATAACATAAACTACAAAATTTACTGTCCTCAGCAAATGCTGAAAATATCGTCCACAGTAAAATTAAATTAGCATGTAATAGACAGAGAAGCAGTGTGGAGTGGATTTAAAAGAGGATCCAGGGAAAATGACACTGTAACCCAATCCAGGGTCACGGGGATTTAATTCGGATTTTTTTCCCCTAAATGTGAATAAATGTGCTGATTACAGACAAGAGCTCCGGGGTTACCGGAGTCTCACACACTGTCAATACTTTGGAAGAAATAATATATCGCAGATTGTAACGCGCGCCAGGAGAGGCGCGGACGTCCGGGGGGAGGCGGCGAAGGGCAGGGTGTCCACTAGGGCGCGCTGCGAGACCGGGAATCCACGCCGGGGCGCCCACGCCGCCCCGAGCCCCGCGAGCGCCTCGCCCGAGCCCCCCTCAAAGTCATTTTTACAGTGAGCTCACCCCTCCCCCTCTCCTGTGACATTTTTCCAAATCGGAAGAAAATGAAGTGTAAGTCGAGCTATGCGGCAGGCAGCTCTTGGTCCCTGCTTTCAGATTGGGAGCGCAGGAATGGGATGCGCTGTCCCGGGCGAAGCTAAACTCCCGGGGAGCCTGGCGGTGCCTCCCTCCCCAGGCGGGCGCCTGGGCCTGGCCCTCCCGCCCAGAGGCCAAAGAGCCGGCGACATTGAGGTCCAGCTGCGCGCGGGGTGCGGGTGCACTCGGATGGCGCGGATCACCAGCCGCGCGGGTTCAAGTGCTCTGGCTCCCGCTCCGGACCCCGCGACTCCGGGGACCAAGTCCTCCCTGATCGGCCTGGCGCAGGAGTTTGGAGCTCTCCGCTACCCTGGGGACCCCTCTTCCCGCCTCCCGGACGCGCGGGCCACGGACTCGCGCGCTTGGCTTGGGACGCGGCCAGAGGAGTGCTGGCGGGGAGCGGTATCCCGCGCTTGCTGGGCCCGGCCGGATCCCGTCCCACGCCACAGGGACTTTTGCATGACGACCGTGGAGGCTCCGCCGGGGAAAGAAGTCCCACTTCCTCCACGCAGCTCCAGTGCGCGCCGTGATCGGCAGGAAATGGCTGGGACGCGCAGCTTGCGCCTTGGCAGCCCGCCCGGGCTGTGCAGAAGACAAGCGTCTCCCACCCAAGTCTCTCCCCCTCCCCAGAGTCCCGCGCAGGTTTGTAAAGAGGGAGAAAGATTGTTGGTTACAGTGCCTTTGTAGCTGGAGAGGATCGACGGCCACGTCTCCTTTTGCAATTCCAAAATGATGCTAACGCTGCCCTTCGAAGAGTCGTAGCTCAGTGTTAATGGGAAGTTAGTGAAATGGGAAATACGTGAGCAGTGGCGCGTTTCATGGCATCATTTCTCCTCGGGGATGGTCAAACTTTTAAGCTGCATTTAAGAATTAGTCACTTTTTTTTTTGCCAGAAAATAAATATTTTTAAGTAAGCCCGCTAGTAAAGCCAAAAAGAGGTAAGTGAAAGTTACCACGTGTGTGCCTCCAGTTTCCTTTGGAGTCTTGTGCAAGTTACTAGGGTGAGGATGCTTTGCATTTTTAAATTTCCGGATAACAAGAGCATTTGAATTTTTAAGGTGGGCAAGGTTGACGTTCAAGGGCAAATGGGAGTCTTCACAGATCTCTTGATAAGCAATGTTCACTTACTGTTTCTCGCTTGAAATAGATGCAACTTCCAGTGAAAATTATATCCCTACGTTTTGATGTATTTGTTATAAATTGTATGAGAAAGGTGCTTAACAAATTTTAAATGACCCTTTATTGTCCTTTACAAAGTACTGTATTGAATTTGAAATAGGCTAAAACAGCGAGATTAAGAAAGCAAGCAAATCAATTTAAATGTGGTTTGACATTTGCCATCAAAGGCTTTGAGGGCAGTAGAAACAATTAAAAGGAACAGGTACAAATAATAAAATTGTGTTTCTGTCCCTGGAGTGGGCAGATGAGCTTGGAACTTGCCTCTGCGTCAGTGTCTGCAGACGGTGTGGGGTGTGTGGTCGTTTAGGGCTGCCTTTGGAAACGTAGGACATGCACACGTATGGAAATACAGAATCAATTTTTTTTTTACTACTGAGAATTTTCTCAATAGTTCAGGCTAAACGGTTTGCATTTAAAAGTTTATGGTAAACATTTCTTCGTTGATTTCTGAAGTTCAAAAGGCAACATTATATTATTTCAATTTGTGTTTCCATTTCAGATTGAGGTTCATGTGTGTCTCAAAAAAGTATTTTCATAAATACTAAAACATC
The DNA here is from genome assembly GCA_004027455.1 of Hydrochoerus hydrochaeris. NCBI lineage: Eukaryota > Metazoa > Chordata > Mammalia > Rodentia > Hydrochaeridae > Hydrochoerus > Hydrochoerus hydrochaeris. Next base: position 322,814 of record PVLA01001119.1, read on the forward strand.
ACAACTATTATGTTGACCTCTCCCAGGCAGATGTATGATTGCTGTAAGTAGTCTTTGGTAAATTTTAAATAAGACTAATACAGCCTGATTCAAGGGATTTAATGGAGAGAAGAGGATTTCCACACCTGTAAATGCAGCCTCTGTAAAAAGTGTGAGATCATGTGTTCTTGTAAAGAAACTTGGAAAATTTTACATTTGCACAAACATAAGATATGGTGTAAAGTACTTCTCCCACAGTATTCCTCCTCCCAAAAATAAAAAAATTCAAAATCTATTTTCAGTTCTATAGTAATGCTATAATCAAGTATTTTTAAATTACACGGTTCTGTTAAGATGGTAAGCACTTTTTAATGCATTATCGAGAAAAGGATTTTTCTCATACCGTATATATTCAAGGGACTTGAAAAGGCAAGAAGTTTGTAAACACATTTTACTACTGAAATTTATGACCATTAAAATGAATGATTAATTATATTCTAAGTAGTAGGAGCATTTTCCAACAACTTTTTAAACTTTGAAAAATTATATATGTATTTTAGTTCTTTTCTTGAAAAGCCTCAAATATTTACTTTTATCAGCGATGTGACAAAATGATTATTAGAATTTATTCCATTTTACCATCTGCATTAAAAAGCTTATAAATGTCTTGTATTGCTCTTTTCTTGGTAGACATATAATAAATTTGAACGTGTGGCTTGTTGAAAAAAGAAATCAATTCAAGTTAACTTGTCTCTCTACCTTAGCATTTATTCTGGTTTCACTTTTTTGTGCACGCAAATTGCTATCAAATTTAATTTGGATGAGACAATTTGTAGGAAAATTTTAATACTGTGAAAGCTTTATATGGAGGAACATATACTGATGTATGAAGTAGCTAATAATCAGCTAAAATTAAATCAGGTAGTGTAGCATTCACTTTCTGGATTATAATTTTAGTGGTAGTTTTGTACACAGCAAGAATTTTTTGTGTTCCGTGTTTATGAATATTGAAATTATTCTACCTTACAATTGAAAACTTAAAAACCAGATACTAAATTTATATTTAGTGAAGGTGGCTATGGCTAAGAATATGAGAAGCAGATTGGTTTTATGAAAATAAGCCTACACAAAATCTTATTTTTAAATATACGTTCAGTTTTAGTTTCTGACAGAAATCTTGTGGCCAACTCATCAGTTTTCCAGATGAGTTTCAAAGCAGGATGTAAAAACTATCTTTTCCACATTAGAAGTTCATATTTAAGTTTCCTTAACTGCAAAATCACTCGAAAACAGAGTGTTTTATGTGAAGGGTCTTTTCATGTGTTTGTACCATCGATTAGATATGAATGCATAAAAATCTTGTTTAAAAACCAGTAAAAGTGAGGAAATTCCAAGTCAAGCTAGCTAATTCCATTCATAACTCACCCAGGGTGCCTGCCTTAGGAAACTTGCAAACAGTTTATAGCTATTTGTACAAAATAAGTTGCCTTGCTTTGTAAGTGGGGAACAGTTCATTTTGACTTTGTTGCTCAGAAAGGCTTAACTTGATAAAAAGTATGGAATATAGGTTAAGCTTTTTGGTTTCCTCGGAATTTTACGATCTCAACCTTTTCTGGAGTTTTGCTTTTTGAGAATGTAAACACAGAAGGACACCTTTTCTGTTCTGAGATGGCTTTCTCTCTTCCATTTCCTCCTGCTTATACATTTGTCCACTAATACTTCCAAGTCCTGGCAGTGGGCACAGCCCTACAAAGAGAAAACACATGCCATTTCTCTGCCCTCTTTACCACCCCCACCCTTTACTCTGAGCACAGGAATTTAAAACTGTCACATGGTTCAAACTGCTACATCCACAGCCTTAAGGACTTTTGGGAATTGGCAGGAAAATCCATAGACTTTGCATTCCGAGCTGGGAAAAACGACCGGGGAATCCCATGACTTGCTATGGGGGAGCTTCCAGGCCAGCTCTCAAACCTGAAGCTGTTTCCCCATCTGCTTGTTTTCCGAGGCTGCACTGCAGGCTGATGCCTTTCTTTGGTCTTGATGTTCAGGAGACTTTAAAACTTCTTCAAGGAGTCTCTTAAACATTCTGAGGAATTGTCATTTTAAACCACACTAATTTTAACTATGAAAACTGCCCCCAGAGAGTCTTTACTTCCTAGTCACTTCAGTTTGATAGGAACTCAAGTGACTTTTAAAAAATTTGAAAACATGGCTTTCCGGTGGAAAAGGCTACCATCTACTTAGAGTAGGAATCTGCAGGACCAGCTAATATCCACCAAACACGCTCCATTAAACTGGAACAAACATGACGCTGAATTACTGGCTCCCTGTTTTCCTGAATGTAGGTCATTTTGTGTTCTTACAATTTAACGTTTGAAGGGATTTCCTGTCTTTGAAGTACAGAGGTTTGTCACCTGTTTGGCTAGCCTCTCTAAAAGTTGAGGATCTGCTCCTACTTTGAAAGACTTAGCGACTCCATATCCCTGGGCTCGGGTTTCCCAGCACATGGAGTGCAATGGTACCTGCAGCTGTGGGACGCTTTCTCCTTTGCAAGTCAGCGCCTGCACATCCCAGGTTCCAAGCTTCATTCCTCTAGGTCAGAGAGCCTAAAAGAAAAGCCGGGGGCCCTGCACTCACCTGATAAAGCCGTAAAGAGGTAAGCTTTCATAATGAGGGGCCATATATCAAAACCCATAGCTCTTTAGAACTGGAGTAACTAGTGTTCAAGCTTTGGAGTCTCATGCCAGAGCAAAACACACTAACTACTGCCAAATGTGCCATAATGGATGAAACCCATTTAAATAATAAGCCAACTGTGTCCCTTTCGAACTATAGTTTGACTTTTATTTAAAAGATCGATACCATTTTGTCATATTTTATGATATGGATCCTACAGTTAAGTATTTCGAGTGAAAATTTGCCCATTGAAAAGAAAGCATCACTCACCAGACAGTATATTAGGAAACAACTGCAAATTGGTTTTAAACATAAGTAAGCTTGTTTTTTGCCAAATCATACAAGTACATGCAAAGTGCTTTGTAAACTGGCACACCTGCAGAGGAGAGTGATTTGCTGTTCCTTAAATAGCTCTGTTTGCCTTTACCACATCCACCAATTTGTGCTTAGTTGGAGAAACTCAACCACTGTTTTGAAAGACTGAGCACAAAAGCAACTTGGTAGTGTGAAACCATCAAGAGTGTTTCCATCTAAATAATAATCATTTAGAACTTCGAGTTTTTTTTTTTTTTTTTTGAGAACTGGTCATGTGGGTAGGACATTAAGGTATTCTAGTAAATCAAGCTGGAGATATAGTGATAGAAAGGGTACTTGTTCACATGTGACAGGCCCCAGATTAGATCCTGGAATCACATAGAAGTAAAAATTGTGCATGAGCAAAAGCAATCAAAAATAGATTTCAGTCCAGTTCTGGTTTAAGATCATGATCCAATAAAGAAGAAACTACATGTAAATTGTATCAGAAGAAGGAGTGTCAGCCTGAATTCTGTTTTTAATTCTTTCACAATTAATTAGAATGTAATTTTGATGCTTATGTATTTTCTTCTTGTGAACAGTAATCACTTTGACCCATTTAATTTCTCTGAAAGAAATTACATCTTGGCAATAGAGTCAGCCCTCATGGGTTGAGCCCAGACACTAACCAGGTCACTTTCTAGCCAGTAGCGTGTGAATCATGTGGGAAACACACATCAGCAAAGCATCTGTCCCAAGTGCATACACCTTGTGTTTCCCAAAGCAGTGATGATACATCCAGCCAAAAGGATAGACTCCAAACTTTTGTCTCAGGTGTTTGAGACCTCTTCCTAGTTCCCTGCCCTTGGCAACCATAAGCCAACTGTATCAGAATGGATTCTGTAGGTACTAAATGAAAAATCTACCCTTAATCACATACTCCTGCACCTTTCATCTGGGGGAATGTTCCAATCATTCCTTGATTACATCACAGATGATATGAGAGCAAGACGGTTGGGAACAGGGTACAACAGAAGAGCTGAAGATCTCCGCAAATCGGAGCACTTAAAACCACTTTGAAGTCACCCAGCTGCTGTTTGTTTTTTTTAATTGTCTTTAGTGAAACTCCAAAAACCCCATAATGTCTACCTTAAAAGCATCAAGAGTATTTTAATTGGGTAATAACCATCCATATTTTCCTTCTGATAAAAGGAATTAAGAATAAAATTTTACGATGATTATAAACTGTATTACTGACCCAAGGGACAAGAACAATTATGAAAAAATATGTCCTATGTATTTGGCATGAATATGAATTTTAACTTTTAAACCATTCATCTTAAAAGCTCAACCATCTTATTTAAGCTTAAAAAATAATATTTACATGATGATAACAGAGTAACTTATAATGATTGTTATTATAACATCAACATTGCAGCAGGCTCCATGCAAAATACAGAAACTGACTTAGTCTTTGCCTATTGGGCTTATGGTAAAGATATACTATTAAAAAGATGAAAAGTAGTAAAAGATTTTGTGAATTTTGAGACTTTTTTCTTTGTCAATTAAAATTACTAATCATAAGGGGGGAAAGTGATGTTTGAAAATCTGGAAATTGGGTGGGCTTTCACTTCTAAATATTATGGGAAGAGCTGATCAAAAAATATTCTAATAACTAGCATTTATTTGGGGACAAGTTCAACTTTCATAAAGGTGAGGCAGGCCTGGGTATGGGATTTGGCTTTGAGAGAAAGAATACAGCATTTCTAACTTTGAATTAATGCTGCCTGCCAGCCATCATGATCAATTAACTCTGTGATTAAAACCTTTTTGAATGAATTGAAAGTGATCAGGAAAATTGACAGTGGAAGATCCGTTTGTATTGTATTGTATTGTATTGTATTGTATTGTATTGTATTGTATTGTATTGTACTGTACTGTATTGTATTGTATTGCATTGTTGTTTTTGCATTTTACTCAGTTCTTCAAGGGCCTAGCACTTGCCATCCAAACTTAATGTATGTTTGCAAACTGAGCCCTGTGGGTAGCTATTTAACTGGGAGTAGTTTGTTCCACTTGAGCATTAGATCTGCCTCTCTTACAACTACATAGCAACACTCAAATCTAACCTCTGCCCAGGGTCTGGGTTTGGTCCAGCTTCACTTTGTTACCTCTGACAAGTTACTTAACAAGTTTCCTCACTTGTAAGATGAAGTCAGTGATTAATGCCTCTCTGATTTCATGTGAATATTAAATGGTATAAAATACCTGGAACATACTTTGAAGTCTGTATTCCCTGCATTTGCTGAGGAGTAAACAAAACTGAATCTTTGTTTTCACAGTTTTGCATTTTAGAGGATGGTTCTGGGAAAGAGAGAGCATCTGAATGCATCACTACAGTACTGCATCTTGTTTACATTCAGAAATACAGCCTTGACCTCAAGCTGGTTAGTGTTGGTCAGTGCTCCTCCCACTGCTACCTAAAGAAAAATATTTTCATGCAGGACACAAGCACTTACATCTTTTCATTCCAGGTGAGAGCCTTTACCAGACAAGTCAGGTTAAAAACTGACACAAAGCCCCTAAAGGACACTATTTCCATGACGTTAGGACTTGCTAATTCATTTAGGGGTGTGTAGGGAATGCAAAAATGGTAACACTTGGATTTTTTTCTTTATATTTGAAAAAAAATTTTTCCTAGGAAATAACTTTTCTATATCAATTCATTCCATGATTAGTTTTTATGGCCACGTTATGAACTCTTGAACAGAAGGACCTAGAATAGAAATGCTGACACCCCTGTAACTAGAGCGGTATGACTGGCATCCCCTTGTGCTGTGACTGATGCACAAAATAAACTTTGAGATAATTGCTGCTTGGTGAGGTGGAGGGGACCTGCTGTAATTCTTAAGTATGTGTGCACTGTAACATCTGATGAACTGCTTCCTCTAGATCAGCACTGCTTAACCCTCTGCAGTTGTCTCTATCAACAAGGCATTTGTAAAACATCATCACGTTTTCACTGGAAAGATGGTTTACCGAAATATCCTGAGATTTTGAACCTGGAGGTAAGAAATGACACCCTGTTTTATGCTCATCCGTTTAATAGTCTTTGACAGCCAATGAATGACAAGATGGGAAGAATACACAAGTAAAGTAAACATTAGTGAATCTGTTCATTAGGATCAAAAAGAAACAGAAAGAGAAGGAATAGTAATGATAGACCATAATATCTTACTTCAGAAATAGAGCTGATCTCTATCTATCTATCTATCTGCCTATCTATATATTTCACTATATTATTCTGGGTACCACAATAGACATAATGAGGTTTGTATAATCTGTAGAGTTTGCCCAAATTTTACTGAAGATTCTTTTTAAGGTCCTAATGAGTGTTCTTGAGGCAGCTGCTTAATTTTGGATCATATTTGAAGTTTGTCCTTAAGTTTGTCCAACGGCCTCAGAGGACTTGTTTTTAGCTTGAGTCAGATCGTACCTGTAAACCTTGGTTCGTCCCCTGCCTCTCCCTAGTGATCCACCATGTTCCTATGTTCTTGCATAAGAAATGTGACTCTGAAGACTTGTTATAACATTGCAAGGTGTTGGGGTCTTTTCTGTGACCTGGACCTAAATTAAAATGGTACATTTTGGAGGAGCATCATATATTCTCATTACTTGTCTAAGTAGGTGGGATGCAGGGTCCTGGTTAGCAAGGAAAAGACATTCTACTTCAGGTAATAAAGTAATAGGTTATTCAGGATGGTAGACTTCAAAGGGCTAAAGCGTGCAGTGTGTACCTTATCGCTTTAGGAGATCAAAGGAAAGAAATATCTGCAAGGACAGAAAGAGCTGTGAGAGAAGGCAGACTGTGCTGAATTTATAAAGGGCAAGTAGCTTTGGCTGGATGAAAAGAACAATGCCAGCAAGAAATACCTGGTGGGGGAAAGTGCAAAGACCAGAAAAGGCTCGGTATGTTCCCAGAGCTGCTTCATTTGTCCCTCTGTGCCTTCTGTTTCCATTTGTCCAGGTTGAGCTGTTGATGGATTAGATGGTCTCTGCATGTGAAGACCTATTTCACTTTAGCTTTTTATCTTGCTTCTTTCAAATCCAGCTAAAGCACTGTTCTAATGGTGACACTTACATAAACCCGTCAGAAACTCCCCAGGGCTGAGTCTCCTGAAGATGCTCCAGACCTTCAAGATCTGGTTTTCCCCTTCCCACCCAGTTTCAGGCTCCTGGAGAGTGCTACAGTTACTAAAGCTTCTGCAAATGCTCCGTTCTCTCTTGCCTCTGGTCCTTCACATAGATCCTGGGTTTCAGTATCACTTGGGTGGGGAGACCAAGAAAGGCTCCACGCTCAGCACTTTTCCTCACAGTATCAGTGCTGCCCTTTCCGTGGTCAAACTAGCTATCTTGAGGACTTCAAGATTTGCTCACAAATTATCTGTGTATTTTTTTTTACTTTATTTTGCAGAGCAATTTTAAATTCACAGTAAAATTAAACCAGAGATCTGTGACATACTCCTGTCCACACACAGTCTCCCTTCTTATATCAACACCCTCCCTCATTAACATCTCCCACCAGCATGGTCCACTTGTTATAGCTGGTGAACCCATACTGATACAGCATCACCACCTAATGTCCCTCTGTCACATCCAGGGTTTATGCTTGGTGTTGACATTCTGTGGGTTTGTACAAATGTGTAATAAACCATATCTACTAATATAATATCATGTAGAGTAGTTTAACTGCCTTTAAACATCCATCGTGCTCTGCTTTCTTCCCTCTCAGTCTTCAGTAATCACTGATCTTTTAATTTGTCTCTATAATTTTGTTTTTCCAGAGTATCAGTCCCCAGCCTTTTAAAGTTGGTCACTTGTGCTAACTTGGTAATCGGCATTTAAGTTTCTTCCATGTGGTTTCATGGTAATAGCTTATTTCACTTTACTGATGAATAATATTCCATTTTCTGGACATACCAGTTTATTTATATATTCACTTATTTCAGGACATCTCTGTTGCTTCCATTTGTAAGCTATAAATTCTCTGTGCAGATATTTCAGTGGGTACATTTTAATTATTTACATAATATCTGTCTTTTCCAGGAGACTATAAAACTCCTTGCAATGAAAAACCATGTTTGTCTTATTTATAGGTGACAAGCAGAAAGCCTGGATCCTATTCATTCATTCATTCATTCATTCAATCAATCAACCATTGAAACATTCCCTCCAGCACACCAAGTATGTTCTAACGTAAGAAGCAAAAAAAAAAGGTAAATAAAAACTCCCACCCTCAACTACTTGTTGAGGAGATAAACACCAAAATGAACTAAACATAAAATGTAGTACCTATTTATAGTATAGCAGGAAAAGCTTAGGAGAAAAATTAACAAGGAAAGAGAACAGAAAGTGTCTGGTACAGCAAGAGCTTTAGGTAGGGTGGCAGGAGATCGTACTAAAATGGGGACATTTGAGCAGAGGCTTGGCAGACAACTGGAGAAGAGTAGGCAGGCCAAGGAAACAGCAGGTGCAAAGGCCCCAACTGGTGTGCCTTGGGGATACCACAGAGGTCAGTGGGGCTGCAGCACAGGACAGGAGGTTGGGGTGGGAGGGGAGAATACCATCCTGCGTATGGAAGGGATGCCACTTGTTATTATTTAACATGTGTACTTTAGGCTGGAAAAACCTAAGGACACGGACACAATGGCTGTGCCCTTTGCTGCTTTCAATGACAGTTTTAATGATTTAAAGCAATGACGGTTGGAATGAAGCTTAGCTATCATGAGCTCATTGAGTAAAAAAGATTACCAAGCAATTAAATGCCATCCAAGGCCAGGGATCTTGTGCAAAATGCAGAAGTTCCACATGAGACACAAGGGAGCACAAAACCTCTTATTATGTGTCTGCAGGAGACTCATGCACACAGGTGGAAAGAGGATAAATTCAGCTGCCGAAGAACTTTAGAATCTACCTCCATACTCACAGGTAAGGATTGAATGATTATCTAATAACAACACAGATTATAGTTGTAGTTTTGCTATAGTTTGATCCAGCCAACCAAAGGCCTTGTTCTTTGGCTGTCGTAGTCTTTAAGATGTTTGATTTTTTTTCACTTATACAATGGTATAAAAATGTACCCACAACACCATCCTGTTCATTTTCAGTGCAGTGTTCAGTAAATTGGACTTTATGCAAAATAAGCTTTTTCTTGGATGATTTTGTCCAACTGTAGACTAGAGCAAGTAAGAGGTTATGATGTCCCATAGGTTAGGTGTAATATATTAAATGCATTTTAGGCTTGATATTTTCAGCTCATTTTATTGAAATGTGTGCTCATCATAAGTCAAAAACCATTTGTACAAGTATAACTGGCAATTACAGTAACTGTTTCATCAGGTGACATTTAGCATCATGAATAGCTACACTAAGAATGGAGAGAGTATCAGACATGTCAGAAAGAGGATTTAAATGGAAGGAATTTGTTTCTTAAAATACCTGTCCTTACCATAGCTATAGACTCCAGAGTCCATCACTTATGTGGGTCCCACGAATCCCTCCTGTGCAGGACATCTGGCCCTGACTAACGGTGCGGAACGTCACTTAACACAGCTGATGGCTGTTTGGGCCACCCGCACTCTGTCAGCCCACACCACCCACACCAGCTTCCCTTCTCTCAACACTTGGCTTCCAGCCGACTGCAGACCCTGTGAGCAGAGCCTCCTAGGACAAGGTACACTCAAAATAAGATCCGGACCAACACCACACCATCAAAACCATCAGATCAATTATGAGGACAACTTTCCAGCCTGGGGCTTGACTTGAGCTGCATGACACCAAAACAAAACAAAACAAAAGACCCAAATCTTCACTATATTTGTCCAGAATCTAAGTCACATCAAAATTTTCTGACTAGCATAACACCAGTTGGGTTAGAGAATATAAAATGTACTAGAGAAACAAACATTACTATACATGAGAGCTCATTCTGCCCATGAACTGGTAAGGAAGGAAGGTGAAACACACAACTGGAAGCCATGATATGAGATAAATGTTAGTAGTTCTGACCTGTGGCTCAAACACAGTTTATGAGGCTCTGACTTCCTCTCAAGATAGTGTTATCTCTTCGGTTTGGGACTGAAGGTCTGAGTCTTTCCTGTTTTCCTGTAATCTCCAACTTTTGTCATTACTGTGGAAGTAATTGAGCTTCATTTTTGGTCTGAAATCCTACAGCAGAGCTATGTTAGTGAAGCCCATTATGCAGTTGGGTCAGTACCAGCCAAGTTCAGGTATTCTTCACACAAGTTCTCCAAGTGCCTATGCACCATAGGCAAGAACTTTCTGGGTTTGATCCTAAAATGCACACATTTTGGGGAGTCTCAGGTCCCAGTTTATAAGCCCTGCTTAGCAGAGCTTTGCTTTAATGAATGCGGCCTCAGGTCGGTTCACTTTTCCCATGTTTCAGTACCTCACTGGGTGTAACCTTATCTTTCCATTTCGCATGCATGATGGATCTGAAAGAGTACATACACAGGTGAAGTTTGTCTTTGACTTGACAGCTGGATTACTTCCAAGTTTCACAACCACAGAAGAAAAGCCCCAAATCGCAGCTTTTCTTATCATTTAACTTTTTATGGAACAGCCAGAGTGGGTGAGATGCTATATGGTTAGACACAGTTCCAGTAAAGTAATAATTACTTAAAAGTTTATTCCTCTCTTAGTGTAAGTGTTAAAGTCAAGGGCTGTAAGTGGGAGACATAAGGTATCGCTCAAACACTTGAAAATAGGGCAAGTCTTTGACCTCTAAACATTAAATTACTTAAATAAATGTATAATTGAAGGAGACAAAATGTTTCCTTACGCTGTGAAAAGTGATTTCAGAAAAAAACACGTATAGCCCAAGGTCAAGAGGAACACAAGTCCTGCAATGCTTTTCAAATCAGTTTGGGACAATCTTTAACCTTATTTACATTTGTATTTCTAAACTTTTTGAAACTATGCTGCTTCTAGAGTTTTCTGGGGGTTTTTGTTTTAAAAGTCACATTCATCACTATAGCAAGGAACCGATTTTCAGATAATAACTATTCTGATGGCCCAAGGTAAAGAAAGCACGTGACCTTTGGAAATCAGCACTGAAACACAAAGTATTCAGAGAGGCAGGGTTTTGTGCTTTGTCTAAAACTTCCCAAGATATGGGGACACTCCAGTCATCAGATATTGAGTAAGCATGTGTGTGTGTGTGTGTGTGTGTGTGCGTGTAATCTTGGCCTGTCATCACATTCATCCTTAACATAGGCTGTATATTATACTCCAATAGTATTCACTTTCCCTTTGCAGATTTCTAAGTAATAACACAACCTCTCAAACACTGTGATCCCAGGACGAGGTTGCCACAGATGGGAGAAAAGGTATTCTACAACTTGGGAAGGAATATTTCCCCACTACAGACAGCCAACATTTTCTCTTGGTCATCAGTTTCTTGTGGATTAACTTGATAGAATATGATCATTTCTGAATTTCTTGAAGAATAACTGGATCCAACTAATAGCTTTGTTACTAACTAGGTTATGATCTTAGGCTGGACCCAGTTTCTTCATTTGTATAATGAGGGTACTAAATGATCATAGATTTATATTTGTTATAAATTATTAAAGATGATAGTATGTACGTAGTGCTTGTCACATCATAAGCATCCACAAATCTACTTCATATGCAAGTTTGTTTCCATAATGATCATTTCAGAGATCATCAGATATCACAATGTAAAATGTCTTAGAGCTTTTCTAACCTGTTCCTCAATAGGTCATTGTTAATTAAATAATGTATTGCTTCCTTTTATTCATCATTGGAAAGATGCAGTCAGGCACAGCACTCACCTTGCAAAAGCTGAAGGGGTTATCAATGTGGTCCCTACTTTAAGATCTTTGTTTCTTAATTTGGTTTTTGCTTTTGATTTGCTGCTATTTATTACCCAGTTAATAAAGGTTATAATGTATTTTTTTCTGGAAGATGATCAGAATGTTGATAAGTATTTGGTCATGTAGACCGTCACATTTCCTCTATAAGATCAAGTATTTGTGAGTGATATTGAGTTGGGGACATAAAAAATCAGCTCTACACTAACTGAAAATATTTGAACAAGTTAATGATTTCTAAAACATATATTATATAAATAAAACTGCATTGTGCTTTCTGATAGATAGACCTAAAAAGAAAAAAAAATCAACATTTAAGTTTGACTTCATGACATTCAGCATACAAATATTGCAATGCTAATAAAATCGATGTTCTGATGCAGGTCACATACGACAGAAGAAACAAGAAACCATATAGTAGGGATGGCTTGTACACCTAGCACTCTTATAACTTATACAGTGCAGGAACTCCAGTGGATGCCTGCTGCCACGAATAGTACTGAACCATATGTGTATGACATGTTTTCCTAATTAAATGGCTTTTCCATCTTAACTAAGCCCTTATTGTGCACTATGGCTATAACTTTTGCAGTTTAAGGCGCAACTATGAAATTAGTAAGAATTGGTTTTTCCTTCTTCACAATTTCACAAATGAAAGAAGATTCATTCTTATCATAGATTTAGCAACCTCAGCATCCTTTTTATTTTCTTTCAGTCAAGAACTTCTCCTTTTCATGTGAAGCATTTTATGGCTTTTCTATGCCATACTTGAATTGCCATCATCACTCTTCTGTGGTTTGGGACCATTACTGAGTAAAATAAGCCTTCCCTAAACACAGAAGCACTGCAGTACTGTGGCAGTCATCTAGTAAGCAAGATGGCTGTAAGTGACTGAGAGGTGGGTGGCACGTGCACTGTGTATACTAGACAAAGGGATGATTTAGGCACAGTAGGACAGAGTGGACAGAATACGACTTTATCACACCACTTAAGATGGAGCACAATTTAAAACCTATGAATTGCTTATTTCTGAAAATTTCCAGCTAATATTTTTGATGGCAGTTGACCACAGATAACTGAAACAACAGAAAAGAAGTCTGCAGATAAGGGGGCCTGTATTCTGTATCTACCCATAAAACGTATGAACGACTGCTCTGGTGAGAAAGACATGAGTGACTATTACTGCTCACATCACTGATTTTTTCCTTTGAGTTCTTTTCTTCTGTTTGCTTGGTGTAAAGGACATAGCACCACCTGAACACTACAAAGGATTCAGTAGCAAGAATGTTCTCTTTCCTGCCAGAAACTCTGCTGTTGGGAGGCCCAGATTTATAGGTACGACAAAGGCTTAGGACTCAGTGGATTAAAAATCTTTTAACAAAATATTCCTGAGTCTTGAACCAAATGTCCTATCTTGCCTCAGACTCTGACTTGGGGAGTGGCCACCCCGGACTACTGATTTTAAGTAGACGTGTTCTAAACTGTCAAGTTTAGAAATGGGCTGGGGGTGTAGCTCAGTGGTACAGTGCCTGCCTAGCAAGCACAAGGACCTGACTTTGATTCCCAGTTCAGAAAGCAAAATAAATAAATAAATAAACCAAGGTGGGGAGGAAGACTCCCTGAAACTATAAGTAGTAACTTCTGGAAGAAAATGTCAGAGGAATAGAAGGTTTGGTTTTAAAACTTCCAGAATAAAGGGGGAAGTCTGAAAACAATATCACAGAGATCTGAAATACTGAAGGAAAGTCATTGAGCTACAGTTGGTAGACTGCAGTCAGGTTATACATGTAAAGAATATTGAGTTCTAGTTTGCTTCTATGACTTTGGGTGACAGACACCACTTAAGTTATAACTTTCTCTTCTGGAAGAGAATTTAACAGTGCCTCCTCTACTTCACATGATATTGTAAAGGCAAACTGATGGCTGATAGATGTGAAAAGTGAAAGAAAAAGTGTGCGCATAGGCAAGATTTCTGTCTTTCTCTCTAGAGCCAACTTTGAACTCCCAGATGGACACCTTATGTCCATCTGGGAGGGGCCAGGCAGGCATGTCTGTGAAGAGAATGGCTGTGCTACTTATCAAGTAGGAGGTCCAGAGAAGGGTTTGCCAGTGAGGAAGCCGAGGAGACCAATGGGAAAAACTGGGTTCTGGGCAGGAACTTAGGTTTAGCAGAGCATGTGAATGAGAAGCAAACCCCCTAAGAAGCTACTGCTGACTGTGGCAAGAAGGAAGGGGGAATTTTGGTTGGGGAAGAATGGCTTAAAGGCTTCCTTTCTGGGTCTTTATTCTGATAGGAACTGGCCAGAACTGGTCCCAGCTCACTGATGCTCTGAACGCCTGTCTGTGAGGTGCGGCACCAGGTGAACTGGGTTAGGGTGTTCTGCTTAGCGCAGCTGAGTGTGATGGATGGCTTGCTCTGCTGTTTATCTAGCGCAGGTTGGTATTTCACCTCTGTTTTCATTAAACAGAGGTAAGGTAATAATTCTTTCCTCTGGCTGAAAAATCTGTCTTCAACCATTTGTTGATCTTCTGAGTGGGCACTCCAGGTGCACAGAAGTCACCCTAAAGGAGATTCTCAATGAAAACTTGAATAATGCTGCCAGTATCATGGAGCCCTAGCAGCTCAAACGCCTGCTGGACTTGCTGTAGTTATTAGGTGCATGGAGTCAGGCTGTCTGTCCCAAGGAGAGCAAGCCTCAGAAATAGCACAAGGTGACCACATCCATAGGAAACAAAGAATTATGGCCACACTTTATTTCTCTGGAAACATCCAAGCTTCTGTTGTAAAGGAAAGCAGGACAGTGCAGTTTTCATAAGGAGTTTCCATGAAACAGCGTATCACAGTGGAAAATGCCCCAGACTGTCTCAGACAGCTTCCTCATGGTTATCTCTCTGGGCCATTTTCCTAAGGTCTTTGAGACTCCATTTTGTCATCTTGCAAATGAAAGAATAGTAATCTATGCATTGGCTTTCATCAAAAGCGCTGATTCAAGATACATAGCTTTTTATTTCTGGCTTGGAACAACTGAGAACAAAGGCTGGCTTGGGGCATTAATAAACTGCAGCTCTTATATCCCCACTCTTGTTCCACTCTCTTTGCTGAGGAAGGAGCACAGAGAGAAAAGAGAAAGGTATTGGCTCATTAAACATTGATCCTGAAGGAATCTTCTCACAACTGAGAAGACAGATCTATCCACACTGTTTTCTGATGGGCTGGTGACCAAGTTTTGGTTCACAGAGACCATCAGGAAGGGGATCTGCAGAAAAATTTCATCCATTCAGTAGGAGGGGCAATCAGAAGAGATAGAGTCATGGACTGCTGGTCCTAACTCTTGGGACTTGCGGTATAAATAAGGGTCTCTTCTTTCCTATCAACATGTGGGCACTGTCCTGTCCTTTTTGTACCATAGATCTCTTGCTTAAGAATAGTTCTCATTAAATATAGCTGAGGTGAACGCAGGTCCTGATTTATTCCTGACGGTTCCCTTTAACCACTACATGACAGAATGAGTGTAACAGAACCCCATGAACTCTAAGGGTATCTGTGTTTGTACAATAAAGTATATACTAGTCCAAACACAGTGTTAATTTTTGATAGCCATTCTCTCAACCAGCCATGAATGCATACCACAAATAGCCTTTCTCTCATAAGCTTTCTTGGTTTGTACTATACAAACACAACTTATTTACTTTATTGTTTTATTTGATAATTATCACATAACAATCTGTAGTCATTATTTTCACAGTGCTCCTGAATTAAGGGACATAATTATGAAAAATTGTGGTTCATAAAATATGAAAAGAATATATATATATATATCTTCAAATGAGGAAGAATTGTCCCCTAAGTACTTTTGTGAGAGCCAACATAAAACTTTTGTAAAGTGACAATCAAATGTAAACTATAATTATTAACATTTCTGAAATAACAGCTTGAACTAAAGAATTATTTTTGTTTATTTAGTCTTCAGTTAGACAATCTTATTCAGCAAATGATTATGAAATGTTGCCAGCGCTATTCCAGATGTGACACAGGTAAAAATGAAAGAATTTCTGACCATAAGAAACTTAAGGGAAATGGATTAAAGATATGAGAAGGCTGGTGATTATAATCCAGCTGCAGTAGCACAGATCAGATCACTTAATGAACTCCAGGTCCTAGGTGGGGACAGGCAAAGAGAGGCTGTGATGAGGGAAGGCTTCCAGGAGACTGCAGTGCAGAGCTGTCTTGAAGGACATGTAGGAGTTAGTCAAAGGAGAAAGGTAAGGACATTATTTACCATGTTTCCTAATACTAGAAAAATGTAACAACAAAGACCAACTCACAAGTCAGAAAATATTCTTTCATTTGAAAATTGTCTTCCTGTTCATTCTGAAGGAAGATATTCATAACAGCTAAAATTTCTGGGGATCAGAGTGGTTTGGGTACGCTTTCATATTTAGGAAACTTCTAAAAAATTAGCCTTTTATAACAGCTCTTCCCAGTAGAAATACATGATCCACGTAAAGGATTTAAAAGATTCCAGTAGCCAAAAAATAAAAGGACAAAGAGACAGGTGGCATGAATTTTAATACTATATAGTATTTAACCCAGTATTTCCCAAATATTAATATTTCAAAGTGTAAATATTTAAAAAGACATTTTACAATCATATTTTGTATAGTCTTCAAAATATGCTGCATATTTTATAAAAGGATCATAAGGCGACACTAGTCACCTTGCAGCAATCAGTAGTCATATGTGGCCACTGACTCTCATGTTGAACAGTGAAGCTTTTTTTTTTTTTATGGGTACCGGGAATCAAACTCATGACCACGCACTTGCAAGGCAGGCGCTTATGCCGCTGAGCTAAATCCCCAAGCTCCTAACAGTGAAGTTTTATAACAGCATCTATTGTCACTATGCTTACCAAAAAAAGGAGCCTAGAATATCCTGGCTGGATTTATCCATGGCTATTAATCCCTCACAACAGAAGTAGCATAGGCTTCAAGAAGAGAGAAACAAAGAATCTCCAAAGATCTATGTTCTGTTTTAGGTATTTCTCTTATGGATGACAGCCAACAGTGTTTATAATGACAGGCCCTATACCTCATAACTAAACTATGATATAATCTTGGAAAAATAAATGCTGTAACTGAGGGTACATTGAAAGAATTTCAGGCTTCCCATGTTAGCTAAAGATTCCACAGCCATCTGTGTTAATTTGGATTATGCTGCTATGAAACAATTCAGAACCAGTTATTCCACCACGGAAGATAATATGGTCAAGTCAAACTCTCACATATAATTTCATCTGTGTTACTTTTTCACCTTATTGAAATAACTGCATTACTATTTGTAGCATATCACCATTGTTGAATCAAGACAAAACAATGGTGTTAGGATGAAAGATCCATTAATGATCACTATGGGGAGCAACAATCTCTGGTTCTTGGTGTCTTGATAATTATCATGGCTCCCAGGCCTAAGTGCCACGAGGATGTGAACAGCTATTTCTCATCTTTCTGATTCCCAGTTTAGCACAGCACTTTTGATTGCAAAATATTTCTTCAATCTTTAAAAGTGTTTGTGAGCAATAGAGCCATCCAGTGAGCTTTATTCTCCTTAGTGGGTTACTCAGAGTTGGTGACAAGAACATTACTAATTGCCTCGCCGGTGCCAGGGGCACTGTGGTGTCGTTGAAGAAGTCACTGTTAGCTACAACCCGCATAAAAGCCGATTACTCTCCAGAGAAGCAACATGCCATCCTGGGAGAATTCAGAGCCGGTGCTTCAAAGTTCTTCTCCAGACGAGGTGCACAGCCTGGGGCGACTTATTTTAACTGCAGCCTCCTCAGCTGTGAAGAATGAGAGGAGCAGTCCTTACTGCTTCAGAAGAGAGTTGTGTTTATTAATTAGTTTGTATTTCAAAGTGCTTCACAACTGGAAACTTTCACTATTGAATTAAGGAAATTTTCCTTTCATTTTATCCCCCACCACATTAGGATGCAAAGAAACTGTGCTCACTGAGGCTGTAAGAAAAATGGAGGGGATTCAGGCAAAAAAAAAAAAAAAAAAAAAAAAAAAAGCTAACAAACCTGACTTCCAAGGTAGTGGCTCATTTCCCTGACTGTAAGATGGTCTCCATTAAAGGGAGCTTTGTAAATTAGGTACCTTGAAGGGCAAGCAAACCTGCTATCTAAAGAATTGCATTTGTTTTAGATTTAATTTTTATGATCCCTTCAAGAAAAGAAGGAAATGAGCAAACCCACACTGTGATGGAGGATTTGAAAATGAGAAGTGGCATAAACAATATTATGTTTTCTTACTTGAAAAATAGGTTAGACCTGCTTTTAGACCCCCCAAGTTTTCTGACCTTCTTCTTGCTTATCTCTGTGTGCCACCTCCTTATAGTTCACTGTCCACTCTGCATTTTGTCACTCCTTGCATCCCAAGGAATGTGGCTGCCTGGCTGCAGCCTGAACTTCCTGGACTCTGCCTTAAACTGGGGTCACGTGACAAGTGCTCACCCACGGATAAAGAACAGAGACACAGTGTCAGGGAAGTGGCTATGCCCTTTCCAGTACTGCTGAGGGCTGGATATGATTCTGAAGGCAGACAGGCCAAGCCTCAAGGGAGAAGTCTGAGTCCCTCATCACCACTTGAAGAAAAACCATCCACGGAGAAGGAACACCTGCTTGGGATTGTTACCTGAGGAGAAGGAAACTGCTGTAATGCTGCTTCTGAAGTTTTGAAGTGTATTGTTATAGCAGCTCATGTTACCCTGACATGTGCACCCTCAAAGCTGGTGCTTTTCCCCCAAATTTTTCTTAAAGTTGTCTTTTCCTTGCCACACCATGACCTTCTCAAAGACTTTTATGATACAAATACAGTGCAAGGCATCTAAGCTATTTAGTAAATGCACGTGGAAGGG
This sequence comes from Hydrochoerus hydrochaeris, assembly GCA_004027455.1. NCBI lineage: Eukaryota > Metazoa > Chordata > Mammalia > Rodentia > Hydrochaeridae > Hydrochoerus > Hydrochoerus hydrochaeris. The sequence goes on from PVLA01001119.1 coordinate 341,594, forward strand.
AGAAAGAAGGGAACCAAAGGAAGTAGCACTGAATTAGTGTGCATATGCTTAAAGTCACTCACGTATTTTCTATTACGCTTTCAAACTCAAAATGCTCACTCCCATCCCTCCCAGTCTTACCCTCCCATTAACTGGTGGGTAGAGAAAGGAAGAATATTTCTACCTGTTTCATGGTCTTCCAACGGATGGACACCCTATGTGAGGGAAATGGCTGGCCAGCGGAAAGCAGTCCTTTGGAGTAAATAATCCACATACCATCACCCAAGAGAGCTGGGCCACCGCCAGCATCTCCATCAGCAACTTGGAAGAGTTGTCTGTCTTCCCAACACAATAAAACTGGAGCCACAGGCATCCAGAGCTCCAGTCAGCACAGGAACATGAAGCCAAACCACATTATTACTTGTGAGTTGCAGGATTTATGACCAAATGTGATGGAAAATAAAGACAAAGGTACTTTATTTGTCTGAATTCATCACTCAAAAGACAATATGTATTAGTAATGGAGAAGAGTTGTATATATTCTACCTTTCCTAATGAAAACCTTAGCACTCAAAACAGACACAGATACCAACGTCTTAGAAAAGGGACAAAGACTGCCAGTTTGCTCCTGTTTGGAAAATATGCTGTTGAATTCCTATTATTGAAAAATTCCTTTTGAATGCATGGAGGTAGCATTTCTATTTTGGCAGTTCCCTAGGTTTGGGGAGCCTCTAACTTGGATGCAGCAGAGGACCAGGTTTGGACTCCGTGTTGGTGGATGCTGGTCCAAGGATTGGGCAGTGAAACCGAAATTATTTCATTCCTAGGAACGCGGTGAGGATGTCATAGGATGACATTTGCCATGGGAATGTTACTTCCTCTGCCATGCACGCCCCTAGAACTAGCATAGCATTTTTAGGTGGTGGTATAGCTGCTTACCAAGTGTCTCTGCTAGAACATTGTCCTTATATGTGCATGGAGGGACAGTGTAGCGGAGGCTGAGAGCTCACAACTGTAGAAGAGCTTTGATCAGGTCACGATTTTATGTTGTTTACAGATGATTCTTTTGCACTATCAGTTTCCTTGCAGACCATGAAAAAGGAGACCAGTGTAGTTTTTTTGTCTCATGTTTGCAAATTCTAAATTATTTAAATACTTGCTGGTGAGGCCACTGTTGTGTTTATAAGAATAAAAATGTAAGTCTGAAGCCTTCTACAGGATAGAAAAGGTTATTTGATGGGGGAAAGGAAAGCATCGCCTGCCTTCAAACACAGGATTCCTCGCTTAATTCTGTTAGCGCTTGGATTACTCCCCAAGCCCTGAAAGTGCGTTTGTTTCCAGAATACCTGAAACAGAGACCACATTTTTATGGTGTTTGCCTTTTCACAGTGAAGTTTACTTTAGGGAGCTATATTTTCCCTGTATTTATTTTTAAGTCATTTGGGTTTTCCAATAAAATAACATTCTCATTTTCTTCCCTCTTCCCAGATGAACACAGTTATTGTTTTAATCCAGGAAGGGTTGCACACAGGCTGTGGTTGGTGGCTGGGTTGCCCTGGAGTGGAGCACTTGGAAAAGAATGTGTTATTTGCATTTAGGAAAATAGTTCTTTGGCTCAATATCTAGCCACTAAAATAATAACAGTTCATCAAAAAACAGTTATCCCAGATGTGTTCCAAGAGTGGTAATTAGATTTCCTAAAGAGTCAAAGGGTGAAAATTGTGGGGTGGAGGAGAGACTAGAGGACAAACCACATTCAGAAACAGGAAGTGGTTCAAGGAATTTATGACCTGAAGTAAAGGAAAAGAAATGGGGATGTGTAGATCTCCAGGGTCATCCAATCGGAACCTAGTCCAGTGAGTGGAAAGTAAAATCATTATCTAATGTTCTATGGACACCTCAAAAATGTGTTAGGAGTTGCAATTAGACTTAGAGTGAATATTGAGAAGTCCAGCACCACTGATCAGGCTGAGGAAGCCCAGGAACTGGCTGAACCTGACTGGAGGGCCCAGTGTCACCCATAATCAGAACAGGGCCATGGCAAGGTAGGAAGGCATTTTTACTCCTGAGACCAGGAGGTCCTCCCACCCTGGGCTGTCCACTCAGGGCAGGAGGCTCATTTCCTTGCTTTAATTCTTCTAAAGTGGCCATACTGCTAATGTTTTGTCTGTGGTTAATATTTACAAAAAGGAAATGTATTGAAATGTTCTAAAGTTAAATTGTGATGATCATACAATTCTGTGAATATGATGGAAGCCATTAAATTGTATACTTTATGTGAGTTTTATTTGACTTACAGCTCAATAAAAATATTTTGAAAACATGTATTTATTCATTTTTCCCTAAAAATAAGGTTTTTTTATTATTGACTTCCTGCTGTATTTTTAACTTGTCTTTTTTAACCTTGATAATCCCAGGATATAGGTATATTCCAAGGCTAATACATGTTGGCTCATGACTTACCACTCCCACCTCCCCGTTTTAGAGCTCTCAGGTACACCAGGCTGCATTGTCTAAGTTATAGGATCAGCAAGAAAATTATTCCAAAAAGTTAAACTAGAATGAAGACCTTTGCATGCCCCAGTGCTCTCTCCATCCCACGCCAGGTCTCCTTGCCTTCTCTAGTTGTCTGTGCTTGCTGTAGTGGGGATGGGATATTATAATCTGAAGGTGATATTTTCTGTGATATTTTTCACTTCTAACACTCTATGGAAGAGATGGCGGACATTGTGAAAATTGGTTATTTTTAAAATCTATCTTTAAATATAGTTGATAAGCAATAATTCAGCCCTACAAATATCTTTTATGGCATAATTATGTTTTTATAGGTGATAAAATCTTATAAGGGTTATATTAGTTTTGTAAGAGTAACTCATCCTTTCTTTGATGAGTTGGTAAATCAAATGAATAGCATAGAGAAATGATTTCCAAAGTATCCATTGTAAAAAACTTCCAAGAGACTGACAAATTTGTTAAGCCAAAAAAACAAACAAACAAAAAATAAGTACCAGATCATTGTTAAGAAGCCATAAAATACATTTCTTTTTAATTTAGACTCAGTATACGTAAAATTATCTTTTAATTAATGTTATCAAGCACAATATAGAAGAAAGAAATAAAACATTTTTAAACTATAAGCATTATCCATTGAAACCATTTGTTGCATCAAATGGAGAATTTTTCTAATTCTGTAACCATAACACAGAATTTTGAACAGAATAAGTTTCACATATTAAACAGCTATATAAACATATTTTCCATAAACAATTTATATATCAATATTCAATTTTAATGTGGTGAAGAGCTTGCTTCTTGCTTGTTAATTTACCTAATCTAGGTTAGATTGATGACAGTGTTACTCAAAGGAGATAATGTATATTAAAAATGTCTCTATATTTTAATGTCATTAAAATTTAAAAAATCAGTTGTCTAGAGATATATTCATGGGAATAAGGAGAAAACAGGGCATGTATTTATATTTCAGTTTTTTCAAAAGTGAAATCAGTGATGCACTTTATAAAGTATTTCAATTTTTTAAAGAATGTTTTCCAACAGTTTACTCTGTAAAGTTATAAGTAAGCTTAAGTTAACTTTTTAAAAGAATTCTGTATTTACATACTTTTATTTTTGCATGGGTATACTTCTCATTATGTATAACTAACATGATTTCCATGCTCTCTAATCTGGTTTATGTAGTACTAGTTAATGAAATAAGTCCATTGACCAGCTATTTGGATATCAATGACATCAAATTGTTAAAAAAAAATCTGTGCCCACTTAACCCTCTATCTATATATATCAGTAGTTGATGGACCAGCACTGGTCCATGGGCCACATTTTTAAGCAATACTAGTAATACTTATAGCAGTACTTTAATTCAATGAAGCAGGTGAAGTTGGTCAATTCTTGTGATTAATTCAAATATGAGATCAGTGATTGGACTCTCAAAACTGGGATTTTATGACCACTTAGACTGATGTTAACCTAGAGAAAAAGTTCAGAAAGTTTGCTTTTGTATTCTTCATTTGAACCTTTTCTGTTTAATATATTACCAATGACTTAGTTGAAGACATAAAGTTATACTCTTGAGATTTAAAAGTATAACTTATATTTACTAAATACTTATTTTGAATGATCCATATACTGGGCTAATTGTTTTGCCAGAATTATTTTATTTAATCTTTAAAACAAATATGTACTCCTGCCTATGAATAGGTAGTAATTATCCCCAACATATAGATGAGAAAAGTTAAACAGCTCGCCCAAATTCACACTGCTAGTTAGTTTTGGAGCCGATATTTGAATCCAAGTTGCTGACTCCACATCTAAAACTCTGAACCACCCAACTGGGAAGACCAAATTGGCCAGGGTTGGTGCAATTATAAGTTAAAGAAACAGAATACTTGAAGTATTCTGTAGGGCAAATTGCTGAGTAAGAATCAATAAGATGAAATATAAGAGAAATAAATGTCAATTGTTCTATTAGATTAAGGTAAGTCAATTCTACACGAGCAGGCTGAGGAAGAGTTGGACTCATAGACATCACCTCAGGTCATGTGTCTTCGGGTCCTGCTACCCACACCTCTGACTTGGCCTACTGCAGCAACACAGGTCCCTACAGGCTCTGCAAGATCCTTCTGCTAACTGCACCTTGTTTGAAGAGCTCACTGTTAGCCCTTGGGATTCTCTGTTGCCATCTTGTCCCCCTCCTCTACTCCTCCTTCTTTTCTTTTTTAAGATAGCTTTATGAAATAAAGTTGTACAAAACATGCTCATATTTAGTATATGCAATGTTATGAGTTCGGACATATGCACACACCTGGGAAACCATTGTCATAGCTAAGTCATAAACCTCTAAATGTTCGCTCTTCTCCTTTTGGTTTTTGTGTTTGTTTTCATCGTGAGAATACATAAGATAAGATCCATCCTCTCACACTTTTTAAGTGCTCAGTATTGTACTGTTTATTCCAGGTACCATATTGTACAGCAGATGATCAGAACTTATTTATCACACACCACTGAAACTTTATTCTCATTGAACAATTACTCATTCCCTCTTTCTCAGTCCTTATTTACCATGATTCTACATATTGTCTCTATGAGTCAGTGAGGTGATAAATACCTACACTGAAAAATAAGAAAGAACACAAACAACCCCATCTTATACCTTACCCTGAAAAACAACAAACTAAGCCCAAGGTTAGCAGAAGAGACATGCTAATAAAGAAGTAAAGATTAGAGAAGCAATGAATAAATAAATTTGAAACTACTACCTGAGGGTTTTTGTTTTGTTTTATGGTGCTAGAACTCATGACCTGGTGCATGCTAATAAGCAAATGTTCTACCACTGTGCTACATTCCCATCCCTTACAGTTGAGGTTTTAAAAAGGAATTTTAAAATGGACAAAATTTAACTTGATTAACTAAGAGAAAAAAGAGAAAGTATTCAATGAATAAGATTAAACAGGAAAGAGAAGTCACATTAAACCTATAAAAATAGAATAATAAGAGATTTCTCTAAACAATGGCATGCAAACAAATTGGATAAGTTAAAAGAAATGGATACCTCTAGCTGGAATCCTTAGAAACCATGTGTAACAAAGCCTTCAAAGTTTGCATGTAATAGCCGTCAGGACAACCGCTAAACAAAAGGCATGAGAGCTCACGGATGAACATATTTTGTGGTCTATGGTTTTCAGTGTGAGTAATTCTGAGACATAGTCTGTATCCTAAGATCATCCTGGAAAGATGGTCCAATTTACTGCAGTAGGAACCAACTCCTTAAAGCATCTTTGATTGGCTTTTCTTTTTTCCCCATGTAGTACTCTCTGGTTCTCAAGCTTAGTCCCTTGGATCACCTCTGAAGACACTGCCTGCAAAGACTTGTCCAAATCATCTGACTCTATTTTTAGAGAAACCCAAATAAGAGCAGACACTGACCTGGCAGCTGACTGCTCTTATCCCTGCCATTGTGGTATTGGTGTGAAATTATCTTCTAAAGATCTTCAGTAGATGAGTTGACAGGATTAACTTACAATGCGTAGCAGGAGTCCATTCTTCCATGTCAGGACTCCACCTCATCTTATGGGTACCAGAACAGGTAAAAAATGTTACTTCACAGGCAACTACACACCCACATCCACATTCACACCCCAACACCCACATCCTACGGCTGTGTGAGCCCAGTGGTTTGGTCCCAAAATAGCATTTCTCCGAAGCTCTGTGCATAGCACTCTGCAGCCTTCACAAGGGCAAAGCTCCCACACAGATGAAAGGATGCTTGCTTCAGGTACTCCTGGGTTTACTCAAGGGATTTATTGTTTTGTTGGTTTTGTTCGTGGTTGTTTGTTTTTACTTGTTAGGCTTTTTACAACTGGATACTTGGCTGCAGTGTCCTTGAAAAAAAAAAAGGCCTGCTGGAACAGGAGATGGTAATAATGTTAACGATACCCTGGGTATATATACATGTAACACCTTTCTTTCCAAATGTTTGACATGTCTTTACATCTCTGATCTCTTTTATCTTTGCAGCACTCCTGTGAATTAAGCCAAGGCAGGGATCTGGACTCTTGGATTTCCAGTGTTTCTAGTAGAAATTTTATGAGACATTCAAGTGAGTCATAGACAATTTCAAAATCTTGCATCTTCTGGACTGAGATCATTTAATTGTTTCCTTTGCTTTTGAGTTTTTCCAAAGTTAATTACTAACCTTAGTTATTTCTAGTTAGGTGCTGTCCAAGACTATATTCCTTGTAAACATATATTACTTTGTTAGTTAAATCGCATATTTATAAAAACATTTTAATTTTCCATGATATTTTTGACTTCTTTGATAATGGTCTGTCTCTTTATAAAGTGACACACTGAGAGAAATTCATTCAGAACTGAAGTGCCCAGATCTTGTAGAATTTAGAAGACTATTTCCTTTTAACTGGTCTTCTGACCTCCACTTTTAATCTAGACTTTTATTGGCAGAGGAGTTTGGAACAGAATAAAACATATGAATTACCATGTTAATACAGATGGTGCGTGTATCAAAGATGAGAAAGGGGTTGTAGATAAATATGTCTTATTTGTCTCCTTGGCCATTTTCTCAACCCTGGAGGAGAAAAGGGAGAAGCTGGTTAGTACAAAAAGAGCAGCATATCCACCAAGGAATAACAGTGAGGTCAAACGGAAGTAAAAACTATACATACTTTCCAACACTGATGCCCTTGTTATATCCAAAAATGAAAAACTATCTTCAGAGTATCCCTAAATTACCTATTCTTGCCCAGGTATCTCCAGGCCACTTTGGCTGTACGTACAGACTGTCCCACTCTACCAAGAATCCAAGCTGTTAGTCTGAATTTGAAATTATTCCTCCATAGACACTTATGGAACATTCAAGGATATGTTCACATCAGTAAAAAAAATTGGTCCATAGTTTAACTGTTGTGTTTCTTAGCTAAGGTCTTTGGATAAACTCCAAAGCAATAAATCATCAGATGTGCCAGAAAGGAAAAAACATTAGAAGTTAGATCTATCCATATGACCCTAATACAAAGTACCACATAATAATAATAATAAACACCCTATATTTGTGTAGCATGGTACAAGTTACAGAGTGCTTTCCTACTTATAATAAACATGTCAGTGGACACACTCGGAGTGCCCTATTATATACTATGGTATAGCAAGGCTCTTTCTTAGGAATGTATGGAGATAAGCATTTCCATGAGAGCAGTAAGGATACATGCATGCACACACACACACACACATACACACACATCACAGAGTATGTTATTGGACAAGGTCAAAGATATAAGGATCCAAAGAAAGGCAAATAGGAAAAAGTGTGAATAAGCATCAGGGAGTAGAAAAAATACACATGTACTGCAGCAATTTTAAACTCAAATGCTTTCATCTAAGTAAAGTAAATGTTCAAGTCTGCAATGATTTGGCAATAATACATGACTTCTTGAAAAATCTTCAAACTGAAAATTTGGACTCTACTTAGAGCCAAGCAGATAAATATGTCTTATTTGTCTCCTTGGCCATTTTCTCAACCCTGGAGGAGAAAAGAGAGAAGCTGGTTAGTACAAAAAGAGCAGCATATCCACCAAGGAATAACAGTGAGGTCAAGAGAACACACATGCACGTGCACACACACACACACACACAGAGAGACAACAGAGACAGAGAGAGAGAGACAGAGACAGACAGAGGCAGAGACAGAAACTAGGAGAGACTCTACCATGCCCTCTGCCATTTTGCTTTTCTTCTAAACTCCAGGCATGTGTGATCTTGCAAGAAATGCTTTTCTGTTAAGGGTCTGAGTGAATCTCTTTCTTGCAGTCTTCATATCCCTTTGGTGATTTTTGTGGGAACCTTCCATTGTAGACGACTGGAAACAGGCTCCTGCAGTCCTGTCAGTACTGCCTCATGAGATTCCCCTTCTGCCTAAGGACTGAAGAGCAAGTATAAATGTTCCCTTCTAACGCTGCCCTACATTTCCAGCTACTTGATTCACAGTGACTGTGCAATCATCTGTCTTTAGATGCTTAGAGAAAAGGGTCTCTACAAAGAGGAATTAGTGGTGGTCTCACCAGCACTGAGAGAATTATCTTCTCCAACTCATCCACTTCTGTCTTTAGAAAAATACACAGAAGACCTAAACACCTAAATATGTCACCACATGAAGAATATAAAGTAAATATGTAAAATAATATAGCCATACATTAACCTAAATAGTGCTAATAAATTGTTAGGCTTAGCAGGAAATGGAAAACAGCTAATGGAATAATGAAGAGTTTGTTTATTCCTGGAGCAGGCGGCCGCCATTCGTCAGGCTCCCAGTTCCACTGCCAAAAGCAGCAGCTAACAGGCTTGCTTAGGGTGGTGAGTCGAGCCAAGAAACTCTGCTTTCTAGATTCTTTGGGAAGGGCAGTTTTCTTTCTGGAACAGAGAGGATAAGAAGGGAGAATACTGCACATATGGAAAACCTGAAAGGGGAACCAGCAGTGAGGGAGGATTGGGCTATGGGTTAGTTACACAGCATTTGGAGGCAGTCAGGTTTGGATTTGTGAATGGATTGGTGGAGCTGGAGTGCACATCTTACTCAAAAGAAATCAATCTTTAAGCCAGCATACAACTACTGGGTGTGTAGCCTTGCCAGATTACTTATTTTTGTTCGGACCCAATTTTCTTTTATGTACAATAATAACACCTAATTATTGAGGCTGTTTCAAGTACTAGATGAGATTCAGAATATGAGATGCCAAGCACAGTGCCTGGAACATGGAACACACTCAACAATTGCTAATTATTCTTTTTGGTTAACCAAAGAAGCAGCCAAATAGCCCAAAGGGTTCATGTCTTCACAGCCAAACTAGGAGGATAAATTTTGGAAGCTTCTATTCACTCTCAGAGTAAAAAGCAACTCCATCAAGTACTGATGGGAAAATCCCAGTATCAGCTACAATTCACTTGTTCATTCATTCATTCAAGAAACATGATTTATTCTTGAATTAAAATAAAGAAAAAATGATCAAACCTTCCCTTGTAGAATGTTATTTTATTTTGTAGACAAATTCAAGAAATTAACTTGTCTTTTTTATTATTTAAAGAATTACATGTTCATGATACAAGAAAAGATATACACACCAATGATCTTGCATTGACATATAAATCAATATAAGTCAATGCTGGTAATGCTGCCAATGTATCAATGTGCACCATGGTAGACTCTGACTAAGCTCATCATGAATGATAAACCCGTTTTCTACTTTCCTATTTTCCCTTGCAGCATTGTGACACAGGGAGAGATTAAATGCCAAGAGACTTAGAAGGGCATGTGTTTTTGTCACGATTTTCAATTTTAATTGTTCTTGAAGCCCAGAACTATATCTTGTTCATGTTGTCTTTAGGGTATTCATGAGCACCAATAACGAGATTAAAAAAATTTTGGAAATAAATTGGATAGTTACTCATCAGAATAGCCTTAAAATTCAGAGGTCATTTCCTTCTTTGAAAATGCTATAGGGAATTAAGCCATGATTAATTCAGTAATAGATTTCTTCAGTTTGCTCATGGTAAGTGGTTGCAGGTGAGGCAGATAAATGGGAGTGGGCACATGGGATTCCATTCTCTGATTTCACTTCCTATAGGATTTCTCTCGGTCCCTTTGACTCAAAGCAAACTCAGTCCACAGTACTCCAATAATGGAGGGAGACTGACCAGTAGGGCTTCAACTAGGGAGCACTGGAAGCTACTTTCACTCTGCCAGCCTTCCTGTCTCCAGATCCCTTACAACAACTGCTCCAACCCACATAAGAAAACAGTACCCTAACCTGCTTAGTTAGTTATCCCTGGATTCATGGAATCTAAAGTCCTTTGCTGTCTTCTCAGGCACATAAGCAGCAAATGACTCTACCATAAGATAATACCTACCATCAGGTGAGCCTACCAACCGGCATCGTGGGGCTCAGTTACAGCAGTTCTTTCCTACATGCGACACATCCAGCAAGAACATGTGGAAAGTATAATACATGCTTCTAATTAGCAAATGAAAATACATCTGAGCCAAAGGTGAGCTGTCACTCCTCAAGAACTCTCCTTGGCTCCTGGGGCTGTCCCTATGACAGATCAAACCACTCAAATGCCTTGGAAGGACAAAGGAATGCAGATTCTCAGGCTCTTTCATCCACAGAATGGCCAATTTTAGGTATACTCTGCAAAAGCGTTTTTATTTGTCCTCTACTTGGAATAAATGAGTTTAAACCAGAGTCAAATTTTGATACTTAAAAAAATCAGCCAGTGCAATTGATAGCCCCAGTTAAAGGAATGAAACACTTGCATGGAAACAATGATTCATGAACTGCTCTTCCCTACAGGAGACAAAGCCATTTGGGCTTTCTTCAGAGATGCTTATATTACTGGTAACATTTAAAAAAACTTCATTATAGAGAAAATTCCAGCCTTCAATTTTTCTTCTTGAGAGGGTTCAATGGTTGCTCTGGTGTATGTGTGTCTCTTTGTGAGTCTGTGTGTGTGTGTGTGTGTGTGTGTATTTGTGTGCACACACAAGTGTTTCATAAAATTACATTCTAGCAAAGGGAAAGTACATTTATGCAAAAGCAATTCATCAACCACTTCTGTGCTCAGAATTCACTGAGGTAATTTAGATACTTTAATGGCAAGGTAGTTTAGGTAGGTAGGAGGTGATGTCCCCTCCCCCTTCCACAGCTATGGTAATAGAAAATGTGGGCTTTAAATGAATCTTTTCAGGAAAGTAATTCTCATTTTAATTATTTATCCACTACTAAATATAAAATATAATTACATAGCCAAGGTCCATGGGAGCAAAATCCACAGTGTAGTACAGAGTAGAAGAGCTTTCTGCTTTTAGGAATTTTCCATTTAAAAAATTAGAAAAATAAGATTAGCCAAATGCAGCTTTTAGTGCTAATCTGATTTTCATAATGTTAGTGTTTAGCAAAAGTCCACTGCTTGATCAAACGCAATGGCTCCAGAATTTGCAGTGTTTTACCATGGCCTTGACCTGTATGATGTCAGACATACATTACTTCTCTGCTATAATTTACTATTGACATCATGGATTAAATTTGTTGTTTCAGCTAATGTAACTGAGCAAGCAAGGTAGATTGTGAAACCGAAGCCAGCTACTGAAATACGAGGGTTGTCAAGTATAAATTTACAAAAGATATTCAGACTGGGTGTGGAAGACAAAAACAAATGGACAAAGAAGCTGCTTTTGACAGACTGCAAGGAGCTAGAGACTTCAACTTGAGCATTGTAAATCCAAATGTCACAAAACACTGCTGCAGAATGGGAGACACATCTATTCCTCAGGAATATAAATGGTGATGGGAAACCAAACTTTCAAAAGGCTGTGCATTTTTGAAAAGTATATCCCTGCTGCTTGATAACAAACTCATTGATCTCTTCTTCCTCTCCGCCAGCCAAGGCTGACATTCCTTACAAGGCACCACCTCAGAACCAGTAATGACCACTAAGTCAGTGTTTCTTGGGACACCATCTGGACAAGAAACTGAGCAATGTAAAGAAATGAGCTACAGTGTATTTTAAAAGACAAATGAAATATTTTGACAACTGCATTCCCCAAACATGAGCTATGCCTAGTTTTCAGTATTACACAAATTCTGTTTTTAACACCAAAGTGTAAGCTGAATAAGAGGGATCTTGTGACCACAGAAATATGTAGAAAGCTCCCAGCACTCAGCAAATAACTTGTGGTAACTGAAACCATTTCTATACCTGGTCTTTTGGAGGAACAGACTGGTCTGAGCTTCAAGGTCGTGGTTGTACAGATTGCTAATTTGCAGTCTGTTTTCTATTGCAAACTTCCAAATTTTTTGCTTGTCTACAAGCAAAAAGAACCTTAGACTAATTGAAATCAGAAAACAGTAAGTGTGTGTTATATGGAAAGATCAGTGGGTGGATGGCACAAAAATAGCACAAAGACTAGGAAATAAAAATATTTTGTCAATGTCACAATTTGTAGTCAATGCCTATTTGGATTTCTTGGTTAAATCCAGAGTTAGGCTACACATGGAGAGTGTCCAGTGATCATTCATTTAGGATGCTTTTAGTGCAACAGAGAGTCTGGAAATTCCCTTTGGCCCTAATCCTTTGAAGGTATGAGAAATCCTTCTGATTTCATGAGTCAGATATGTGTTGAATATTTATGAAATAACACATGGTACTTCACGCTGTATTGAGGCTTGAAATTACATAGCAGTCACTAAAGACTTTGCTTCAAGGGTACACTCTAATGTCTGTGTGCATATATGTATAAGAGAGAAAATATATACTCTATGAGCAACTCCGTTTGGAAAAATGAGGACATGAATGTTATCTTTGCTTTTGATCCAAATAATGCACTTGAAAACTGTCAAGACGTACACGTGGCCAGACATCGTTTTCAATAGAGATGAAAAGAAATGATACAGAACATTTTCACTTTGGTCAGCCATGGAGATCCTTAGACTGAGCACAAGGCCATCTTCAGAGCCCTATCAACATCTTGCACACGAATAAACTGGAAGAATGGTAAAGTCCTATCAACATCTTGCACACGAATAAACTGGAAGAATGGTTATTTACCATTCATGATATGACAGAAGTGGGACAAAATGTCAGGGATGTAAAGTAAAATAGGCCTTTATGAGGAAAGTAAAAATTTTTCAGAAATCCTGATCAAAATTCCATTTGACCTAAACTAGGTTACTCTTAACTGCAAAAGAGACTGGAAAACACAGTGCCATCTTAAACAAAATAAGGGGTCTACCTGTAGGAGAATGGAAAAGAATGGAGTTAAGGCAGAAAAAAAAAAGATGTTTCTGCCACTCCTGTGCACCTATGACTACAGACAGTGGTTGGTTTCTCCAACCCACACATGCACACGGTAAAAAGCTCCCTATGATACATTTTTTTGAAGACTGGAAAGTTAACAAGTTTTCCAGACAACCTCATATGAATAATAATTAAAGTTGATTAGACAGTTCCTTACCTGCAAAAATGATAAGAATGCTAGACCTTGAGCTAGAAAACCTGAGTTCCAGATCCAGGTCTTTCACCTACTACTTTGATGATCTTGGACAAGTTACTTTCCGTCTCTGGGTTTAGTTCCCTGAGGGATCTCACTGCTTTTACTCTGGATGCCTCAGGAAGTCTACTCACCTCCCAGGAGATGCAACTCTCCCCTCTACTTAAAATCCTTCAATAGCCGAGTGGGAATTCAAAGTGTATCTAGCCCTTGTGACCTTGTCTATGTCTCCTGTGTCATCCTGTCCCACAGTTTCCTTTGCTTGTTTCACTCTGGCCATCTTTGTTTTCAACTTCACCAGGTCCACTCTTGACCTTTGTACTTGGCGTTCTCTTTGCCCCCAAAATGCTCTGCCCCATAGGCTTAAAAAAATAGCTTTGCTTTATTGTTTCAGTCTTGGTTTAAATATCCTGACAATGGTATTTAAAATAAAATTTGCCACTCCAGTCCTCACTGTCACAGGACCCTCCAAGGCACATACAACAGTCTTTAATTATCTGGTTAATTTATTTGTTTATTGTCTGGCTCTCACTGAGACTTTAAATTCCTTAAGAATAGGAACCTCCTCTTTTATTCACTGTCTGTAATCCTGGCATAGTTTCTGTCAAGTACTCATATAAGAAATATTTGTTGTATAAATTAATGAGTGAATTATATGAAAACTGACACTCCTTAATTTGATATCATACTCTAAAATTTCTGTAACTCTAAAATTCTTTGACTCCCACCAGAAAGGGATACTGCAAGGATAAAAGAAGGTGACACACGTTAGTGTGTGTACACATAGAGTAAAGGAAATTAAGAGCGATTTGGAGCAATTTGTACACTATTAAGGAAAACTTATCTCTGCATATTGTGTACAAAACCAAGCCTGGAATAATAGAAATTAGATCCAGAGCAAATGAGCCATTTTAAAGTAAAGCGTTTTCTAAAGAGGTAACATTCTGGAAAACAAAATCAACTGAGCAATTTTTCCCCTCAGCTCAGTAGAAAGCTCACTCCCCTCCTATGCAGTAATATTTGAAGAAGTTCTATTTGCAATTCACTTCTAAAGGGCAGCAATTTATTTTATATTAGTGATTGTGTGAACCACTGACACTTCTCGGTGAGATCATATTTCTCTGTAACGTGATATGAAATTTCATCCATGTGCCTAAGGAAGATAGACCCATTGGAAAACTTTCATTGACCCAACTGGGTTTTGTTCTGAAAGATGTGTTGAAGCACAGAATCTTCATCCATGTTCTTTAGTCCTTTGTCAGCTTGGCTGGAGCCCATCACTACTTGTTTTTAAGGATAGAGTCAATGTGTATTCCCAAAGGGTGATTTGCAGCAGTCACCTTATATTACTTGGACATTTGTGTCACTGTTAGAGTTTTGTTGGGCCTACTGGATCTTGTGTCACTCTACAGCCTCTGAGCCATTGCTCCCTGAAGTGGGTTTGATCTTTTGAAACCCCTCCACAGAGCCCAGCCTAATTCTTAAGCACACAATCTCCCTGATCCTAGAAACACAACCTATATTCTAGCTAACTGGGCTCTGAAGAGTTTTCGAAATATGCTAGTGCTTTCTTACATGCTGTGTTTTGTTATCCTGTCTCCTCAACTCTCAAGATGAGGTACAGCCTCTATCCACAGCCCCTGTCATCCTTGCCTGTAAAAAAAGTTTATCACTCTTAAACCCTAGAGCCCTCCGCTGGAAGCCGTATTCTACTCTCTTTGTATTTAATTATTATAGTTACATTTAAACTTACTAAGAACATACACCAGAGATTGTTCTAAGTGCTTTGTGTAGCTTTTCTTATGGTATCTTCAACTGACCCTATGATACATGCACCAGCACCATTCCACTCCCCAATTGAAGATCTTGAACCTGAAGGAGTTAGGAAGTTGGTACATGTTCTACATTACTCCATCCCAGAGTTGAGTCATCAGATCAGAGAGTTTATTTGTAGAGCGAGACTAACTTTAGAAAGTCTACTGTTAACACCTCATTGCAATTCTTCATTCAGTGAAACATGTTGGTAGCTTGAAATAAGTTTAGTGCTAATATTTTTACCATGGAAATAGGCATGTCTCACAAACACATACACCATTTGTTCCAAACCATGATTTGTTAAATATTTACTGACACAACATAGGCTAGGGCCCACCTTCTCAACCACTGTGTTATATGCTCTTAGTTGTTGGGGTGTTTTAGTAAGACTCCCATTAGATTAAGAGTTCCCCATAGTAAGATATTACATCACACTCATTTAAAGCTCTTGATGTCTTGGCACACTACAGTTTTTGCACACAGTAAACAAGTATATTAGTCACTTCCTCATTGCTGGGAGAAAATACCTGACTCTTTCGATGTAGTGGAGGACAGGTTTATTTCACTCTCAGTTTCTACTGGGTTCAGTCCAGAGGCTCCTGGCTCTAAGGAACAGCAGGGTGGAAGGGCTTGCCGGATGACAGCTTCTCATCCAGGAAGCTGAAAGAAAAGGGAAGAAGAGGAGACAAAACTACACCCCTCCAGATCAAGGCCCCTGTAACCCACTCTCAACCAGGTCTCACCTCCAAACAGGACATTCAACTGCTGAGCTCATCAGTGATTGGTGCCATAGTGATCCATCATTTTCCAAAAGCCCTATCTATGAATAGGCAAAGCTTTGGAGGGATATTCTAAATATAAACCTTAATTAATAAGGGCAATTGGAGTGATTTATAGTGATTGGAATGATGTATAATTCATTCCCAAAGTGGCTAACAGTAATATTCTATTGTGAGATATAAAAAGTAATCACTTCTCTCCTAATTAAATCAAAATAATTCTATCTCTTGTAAATACTACATACTTGGAGATGATGTTGTTGACATGAGCCACCATGAAGAAGAGGGTTCTGGAATCTGAGACTGCAAGGAATCTTAAAGACTATTCAACATTAAACCATGTTTGACCAAAGCTGAGTTCTAGCATCCAGTGGTTGTTCCAAGAGCCAAGGGTTGGTCAGCTGTGATCGAGGGTTGGTGAGGGGTGATGAGGTGCTCAGAGTAAAACCTTAGGTTCTGATATCTGCCCCTGCCTCGCCGTCTCTTAGGTTCTGATATCTGCCCCGCCTCGCCGTCTCTTAGGTTCTGATATCTGCCCCCGCCTCGCCGTCTCTTAGGTTCTGATATCTGCCCCCGCCTCGCCGTCTCTTAGGTTCTGATATCTGCTCCCATCTCTCCTCCCTCACTGAGGATCACTGACTATCACTGACTTTCAGAGGCTCAGAGAGAGCTACTGAGAGACGCCTGGTGTTAAAAGGGCACATAAGCAATAAAATCTTACAGAGATTAAGAGCAAGTTAGGGAAGAGTAACACAGTTCTTCTAAAGACAGTGCCAGTTCAGTGTTCCCAGCTTTCAAACCTAGATTGTTCTAAACATGTCTTCTCCTCTTGTGTTCTCTTACGCTTATGTCTTTACTCCCTCTTTTCTATCCACAGGGATGGGGGTCCTGTCCCAACATCACCTGCTGAAATCACACTGACACTTTAATCTTAGCAAGTCTAGTTTATTACCACTTTCTGTGTCCTCCTCCAGAAAGAAATTGCTGCTCCAAAACACCGAGACCCCCGGATTTGGGCAGCTTACATACTCTCATCTAGAATTCCGCCATGAGTCCTGCTGAGGAGCATCTGCCTTCTCATTCAGAGAATCAGAGAGACTCCTCCAACACTGTGCCCCCTTTAAGCCCAGCCTGATCACACTGAGACAGTAAACACCGGGCCTCCTTCATATCTGGGTAAGATATGAAGTAAGATATAAGAGCTCAGTCCAGAACTGACAGGCCTAGTCTTGGGACCTAAATAGGACCTCAGGCACCTCCTGATCCCTGAAGTGTCTCCTCTTCACTGACTCTGTTCCACCCTTGCAGCTGCTTCTCTGGTAGGACTTCTGCCTTGGTATTGATTTCTTCTCAGGATATTTTCAAGGGTCACAGTCTAGGTTTCTCACTAATTGAACAGGACCTTCAATCACTCAGCTTCCTGCAGAGCTGGGCTGACAGTCAGAAGAGTATGGGCACCAAGCAGACAGAACACTAAGGGACAAACAGAAGGGAAGTCAAGGAAACATTAGCTTCCACTAACCTGAGCATCTCTACGATCTGTGCCAAGCATCTTACCTAACCCCAAGAACTGCAAACACCACCATCACCACCCCCACCACAGTCTCTCCCACAATCCCTTGCCCTGCCCATTCCTAAGGACAATGACTATACTATCTATCTGTCCCCTAGCAATTACAGTAGTCCCCAAACAAAGAAACATTATTTAATAATGAAGGAAATTTGAAGATATCTGAAGGCCCACATTGTTCTCTTAAGGATACTCAGGTGAGTGATGGCCTCTAAAAAGAGCTGAAAAATTAATGAGACTTGATAGAGCAAAGGTTAACCTGGAGTAATAGAAAATGACATGATCCAGAGAGTTTTCACTTTATTTAACAAACACTCATATTTACTATGTGCAGGACATGGTTCTAAGCCTTTTGAAATACTACCTCTTTTAATCTTGAAGGGACTGAGGCACAGAGAGGTTAAATATTTTGCTTGAAGTCAAACAGCTGAGTTGCAAAACAAAGCAGTCCAGAAGCAGAGTCCTGTTCATTACTAGAAATATAAGACTACTTTTGTAGAACAGGAAGTAACAAGAGAAGCTTGTGGACATGACAGTGAGGTAGAATCAACTTTGAGGATTTATTGCAAGGCTTAGGAGGAAGACAGTGTGCCTGGGAATCTTGTGAGAGAGAGCTGTGAATGGGGCCAAGATGCCAAAGCTGTCTCAACAGATACAGGTATGGCTGGGACCAAGAGTGGCAGTATCAAGGGAGACATTCTCAGTGCCCACCCCATGCTCCTAGAGAGTAGAAGGGCAGCAGGTCCACCCTCATACCAACTGGTGTCCAAGGACAGGATCTGGTGGCTACAGACCTGGCCTTACTTCGTAATCTCAAGAGGTGGTTGACTTTGGACAAATGTACTCCACCTCTCTGAATTTTGATTTCCAGAAAGATGGCAAAGATTTCTCCTTCTTCATGGGGAATTCTGGGGCCACATACTTGGTAAACACTTAACTAAATATTGGTGTTTGTGTTACTGTTATTCTCACTAATTTCACTTTCCCTGTAGCTTTCACAGTGCTGATAAAGCAAATTCAGGGTTTGTAATTTGCTGCTAAATTATGTCTTTTCTTGGCCTTGGGCCAAGTACATCTTCCATTATGAGGAATTTATTCATTCTCAAATGTTTTTATGTGTCCACCCTGTGTATGCACCAAAAATTATCCTAGGCACTTAAGAAATAACAACAAATAAAGCACTTTGTTCTTTAGGTAAATAAAAATGCTCTGGGAAAGCCTTGGAGGTCATGGCAATAACAGACAGCATGGTGGCTGCATAAGGAGCTACTAGAGAATGTAGAATAGAGTGACAGTCACGCTTGGGGCACGGGCTGCAGCCTTCACATTTCAGAGAATGGCGTTTCAGCAGACAAGGCAGGCTTCGGATGTGGATGGGGTGTTAGGGTGGGATGAATTTGGGAAAAGGAGTCAAGCTCATGTCCTGTAGGCTGCAGGGTACTGCTTGAGGATTTTATGTGGAGAGAAGGATGGGATTTTATTTGTATTTTAGGAAGATTATTCTGGCAGTGATTTTAAAAATTGACTAATTGTTCTTTCTCAACCTTAGTAAAATCATTAGTAATTTTGCATGTGCCAATCGTATTTTTGCCCTAGGTGTGAACCTTCTCTACTCCAAATTCCTTAATATTTTCCTTCAAATTGACTGCCTTTTTGGTTTGGGTTATATAAAATAAGCTGTATAGAACAGGGATCAGTGAGAAGTCAGTGGCATTGGCCTTAGAAATGACCACAATGGAACTAATATTGACAAAGCAATATTAAAAATTCAATCCAGAATATTTTTCTTGTCAAAAACTTTGAGCCTGAGGACTGTGCTCATTATGGTACAATGGACAAAAGAAAAGAGAGAGAGACGGAGAGGGAGAGGGAGAGAGAAAATTAAAGATATTCTAGCACTAGCTGAGGCATTCCTCTTGGCCCTGTTAGATACTTTGGACAAAGAACTAAAAAGGTAATAACATTGTCATCACCAGATTCAATATTATGTGCCTAAGTTATCCAGCAGCATCACTAGGAAACAGAGCAGAGGTTTGAGGATGAGGACCAAGAGAATATATGGATTTTATATCTGCAACCAGTGAGAATGCACAGGCATGTGTGTGTGCACATGTGCGCGCGTGTGCGTGCGCGCGCGCGCGCGCGCACACATACACACACACACACACACACAGGTATAAGACCTAAAGAAAAAGTTCCAGGGAACAATACTCACCACTTCCCTGTGCAATATGTTATGATCCCATCCTAAGCTCTTTTCTTCTTCTTTTTCTCAACAATGTTGGGGAAACACTAAATTTAATGAGTTATGAAAAGCTCATCCTTTACACTCTGAATTAAGGGAAGCTGGAGTCAAAGTAAGAAAGCAACTGAGTTAGCTGTTGGAATAGTCTCAGCAAGAAATTAAACATGCTGCCAGATTCCAGCACTATTAGATATTTTAAGAAAGGTAAAATTGACAGCATGACAACACTCTTTACATTTTTAAAAGTTACACATTTTCACATAGAGAAGTAGCACTGTGGATCTATTTCTTGTAAGTTTGTTTAGTGTGAATTAAACGCCCCAGCAACTGGTCAATTTGGGGTAACTTTTGATGGGGAAGCACTTCTGCCTGGAAAATAGACCATGGGCACTGATGTTCAAAGCAACAAACTCAGTCAGCCTCAGATATGCCCATGTAGTTTTTCCACATTGGAATGCTTTCAAGTTTGCAAATCTCATTCACATTATGACCTTGAAGAAACCCTCAACCCTAGTCATCTTGGGTTTATAATTGTAAACACAATAATTGAAATCTTGGATAATATATTGTTTTGTAACCTCCTGGTAGCCCAACGAGTGTGATAGTGAGAATTAAAATCATAATTACATTGTGCTCATAGTGTTTGTTTGAGTGAGATTTAGGACAGGATTCCCTTGGACAAATGAAAATGTTTCAAATTTACAAGACAAGGAAAAAAAATCTATTTTCTTGAACAGTTCTGGAAAGCTCACCTCTATTTTCACAAGTGTGGCTGTAAAATAAACAGGTTTCCTCTTTAATTTACCTTTGCTACCACATCAAGATGTTAAGAAAGGACTGTATAGCGACGCATTTGCCAGACAAAAAGCTTTCGCTGTTATTAATGACTGGTGGCGCCCCAGTGTAATCAAAGGGCACAGCTGCGGTGATATACGGCAGTGACAAACCTCGGGATCTTTCCTCCTCAGTGCCATGAGCCTAGCAGCCAGCAGCCAGAAGCCGAGAACTTCCAGCGCTGTATATCTACAAGATAAATAGCAGAAGATATGAATATATGTATTGCTTACAGTCTTGAAAAGTATTGTTCTATCTCACCACACTATCATTCTAAATATGACGCTAGTGCATTTTTCACCATTTCCGTACAATCCTTGTTGTTTGTAAATGGCAATAGTTTTTTAGTAGAGATTTAACGCCGTCCAACTGTACCGTTAGCGCAGTCTGATTTGAAATTCGGTGCCTTTGCGGCTGACGGGAGAGCAGGGTTCCAGTGATTCATAACCCCTTTTATGGTGACAGGCAGCATCAAAAGAAGGAATCACCTCAAGAATGTACTAGAAATCATTTTTATTTTTGCTCCTCGATCATGCCAACATGATCTAAAGGGAAAACTCAGAGTCAGTCATGATATGAATGTGACTTGAAGGAATCCATAAGAAAAATTCATTGATGTTTTTATTTCCAGCTATTAAGCCATTTTTTGCTTCTCTCCAGTTTTGAACTTGTGACCAGCAAGTGCCATATTTTGCTTTGTTAAGAGTTCAGGAAATTTATTTAATTGGGAGTTATGACCCACATTTAAAAATAAAATAGTATAATATGATTTTAGCTTTCTGCATTGACTCAAGTGTAAATTCCGGTAGAAAAATTCTACAATTACTGATCAGGTTTCCACTAAAAATAAAGTGGGAAAAACCACTGAATGGTCTTTTCGTAGATCAACAGCAAAGACACATCTATGCACACACACAGGAAGTCAGCGCAGCTCTGTGACCTTTTCATGAACCTTCTGGGAGACGGAAAGATCATTCAAGGGGCAGAGGTCAGCATTCATGCTGGCCACAAACAAAAATCAGATTTAGTGTAGTACTGAAGGATTTGGGGCTCTCACCTACGAGCACAAATTAAATGACACCAATGTACATTTTCTTATATCATCAGTGGCAAAGGAGCCCACTTTTGTGTTTCATCATGGGAATAGCCTTTATTTACCAATGCACATTATTTTGTAAGCATCATAAGATTAAAGATGAAGTTTAGAACTAGGAAAGTTCAGTCAAGATGGGACTCTAGCTCATCTGAAGGACATCATGTTGCTAAAATTTCCCCTCACCCAAACACACACAGCATACAGTGAAGAGCAAGCAGGGTAACAGAGAACTGCAGGTAGAGTTTCAGTTAGAAATGTATCACACAGGTCCTGAAGGGGTGCATAGGCCTTGCCCCTTTGTGGACATTGATCTACCTCCCACAGAAATTGTGCAGCTCTCTACTTTTGTACCAGAGATAAACAGGGTTAAAGAAAGTAATGGTAACAACTAGAAACCTGATGCGTTGTCTAAAGGAACCATGTTTCCAAGAGCTCTGACTCAGGGTGACATCATTGTGAAACCGAGAAATTACAATGAGTTTTGGGCGGAAGATATAGGCACAAAGGTGCAACTGGTAGCTTTTATTGCCAGTATTCTTAGCCAAGAGGAAACCGCGTAAACAGAAGTCCTGTGTCTGCTAGAATCAATTAGAAAGTGATAAGGCACTTTGGGAACTTTGAATATTGAAATGCAGAAACCCCACTATTTCTGAAAATTAAATATCCTAGATGTTAAGAAAAAAGCATTTTCAGAACCTGGTTCAACCACCACAAATCACAGATGACTTTGTACCCCTCTTAAGATAACACAAATAGTTCAAAAGCTACAGAGTCCTGCATCTTTTAATACAAATAAATTCATAGTTGACATATAATGAAACACGACCATCGATTCTCTTGTGTTCTAACTCCCATCCTAATACCACACAACATTACTTTTTTTTGTTTATGTTCTGTTTTCCTAGGTATAGCATTTAATTTTCTTAATCAGTTGATATATGACCTAAGTGAGTTGCAGTATATCTTAAGGCCATGCCTCCCAGTAGGTTGCTTTGTGTAACTTTAATTTTCAATATTCTATGCAAAATAGAAATTAGCTTTGATAAAGCAAGCTTACCTATGTGAGCATGTGAGAAACAAAGTGGGGCAGGGAAAGTGGATGCCTGCTAGGTTTGTAGGACTTGAAAATTAGAAAGAGACTTAGGAGAGTGTGCTTTGGCTCTCCTTTGTTTTCCAGGAAAGGAAACCTAGTTCTGGAGATGGAGATGTGTGGTGTTTAGCACAGATCAACCAGAATAGAGGCATGCCCTACTCAATCACCAAGGATTGTGTGTCTGGTAGAAGGGGATCCTAGATGTCTTTTAAAGGTAGCAGTTTAATCCTGTAGCTATTGAACTGTGGGAAGGTGGAGGACCACCTAGAAAGGGAATGTTAACAGTGTAATAAATAATACATGGTGTTCTTAATTGTGGGAAAAACACAGTGTACTGTTTCTATACACGTGCTGGGCCAGAATGCTGACTTTACCATAAACAAGATGAATATCCTTAGGCAAGTCATTAAACTTCCTGAGGCCTCAGTTTACTCACTTGTATAAAAATAGTAGAGACCTCAGAGAAGCATACATACCCTGTGTTGATTAACACATCCTTATTCTATCCTCAAGAACTCCTGCATCCTTAATAACCCTCCGAGGAGACATTTTTTTGTAGTCTTCATTTACAGGTTAAAGAAATGTGGCTCTAGCAGGGTGACTAATTTGGCCCCATCTCATCTCTGGTAAAAGGCAGCAAAAGATCCCAACCCAGGAAGACCTACAAGGAGCCCTAGGTCATCCATAATATTTGCTCCCAGAACTTATATTCAATATAAATCCCAATGGTTCTCCTGTAATAGTCTCCCACTAAGAGTGAAATATATAAGATGTTTATAAAGGACTTCTTAGGATAGAGGTCTGCTTAGCCTTTTTCTAGAGAGGTCAATTTGTCCAAGTTTTCACAACTGAGAAAAGCATGTTAACAGCTCATGTTCTGCTCCTTAGCCTAGTGTTCTTTCTACCCCATATACCACCTTGGATATAGGTTCCTAACGAATTGTGAGACTACTCTGTGAAGCATGGCTTGGGGAATTACAGTGGGGACTCTCAGTAGAGGGTCTGAGTTTGAATACTAGCTTCTTGTCTTACCCTGTGACAAGAACCCTACAAAGGTTCTATGGTCTTTTTGTGCTTCAGCTTTCTCATCTGGAAAATGGGAATGATAAGAATAATAACTCCTCCAGATGGTTGCGAAGATTAGGTGAAGAATGTGCATGAGGCCATTTAGAGCAGTGCTTGAAACATAAAGGCACTCAAGAAATGTCAGTTACTGTTATTTTCATTTAAGCATATTGCCTCTATGTAATCCAATTAACCACCAAATTTCTAATTTGCTTTATTTTTTTCAGAAATATGATGAGTCAAGTGGATACATGGTGGAATGAAGCGCTAAATTAGAAGCCTATAAGAGTTATTTTAAGTTTCTGAAAGAAGACATGGTTAAACCTTAGTTCTGAAATCAGATAATACTTCAAAGAATCATGGTAACACCAGAACGAGGTTTGCAAAAGTATTCTAATTGAAGAAGAAACAATTTGGAAGGGACTCCATGAAATCATACATGTCCTGGTGACATTAAATTTTACCAAAGGAAGGTATGGGTTTGCAAGGATCATATCATTTAAACCAGGAAGCGAGAGCAACCCCAGCCAAATATAATTTGTATAAACCATTTTATTCAAATTATCTACTTTTAAAGGAAATTTATCACATAATGTCTATTGGAGTGAATGGCAAATTAAGGTGAAATAAACATCGTATTCAGTTTTTTGTAGGAGAAGGTATAAATATTTTGAAAAATCTATTTCTTCTTCCATCCACTCTCATCAAATTTGTATTTAATTCCCCACAGGACACAGTGAGCAGATTTCTGCCTTTTTGCCCTTTTAATGCGTTCAACTTGGTTTTAAGCACGCATAAGAAAGCAGCTCACAGTGAAAGGCTTTTATTGTCTGTAGACAGAAATGGGGCCCTGGTCGGCACAAGGTATAAAGGAATTCCTCCTGATGCCATCTGTCCTTCAAGGTCAAGTCCTGCACAGCTGCACTCTCAGGATGGCCTAGGATCACCTGAGTAACTTCTGAGTAATGTTCATATCTGAGATGTGACCTAACACAGGGAAGAAAGGAGAGAAATAGCAACATGATCCTAAACAGATTCTAGGCCGGCGGATCGCACATTTGGCTTCCTGCAACTCATAAATCCATTATCTTCAAAACTAGGCTGCTCACATTGCAGGCATTCCTCCTAAACAGCTGCGGATCATAAAGCCTCTCTTTACGGAACTTTCTCTAAAGTTCTTCAGAGGTACAATGACATTATGTACATGATGGGCACCATTTTTCTCAATTCTTTATGACAGTGCTACAGATCTCAGTGGCCCATTATTTCTATTAATCCTAAGAATATTTTCAAAGCTACCCTGTTCTACAAAGATTCCAATTCCAATAATAAAACCATATCTTTAAAAATACAGTTTTTAGCTGAGCATGGTAGCTCACACCTGTAATGCTAGCACTCTGGGAACTTGAGTCAGGACGTTTACACACAAACGAGTGTCCAACCTGGACAATTTAGTGGCTTAGTGGACATTATATCTCACAACTTAAAAATAAAAAAGGCTAGGGTTGTAGCTTAGTGTAAAAACTTTGGGTTCATTCCCTCATACTACAATAAGAAATAAAGTAAATTTTTAAACATTATATGGATTGCCCATTATGATTTACCCTTATTCTCTTATTTGTCCATTCAAGGGAAATTCCACGACATATAAAAACCTTGAGGATATTATGCGAAATGAGGAAAAAACAATAGAAGGACACATACCACACTACGTGGTTTCATTTATATGCAGAATCTGAAAATTTCTTAAATTAATTAGAGAGTAGAATGGTTATTACCAGGGCTAAGGTCTGGGGAGACTGGAGTGACACTGCTAGAGGGTAAAAACCTTCAGTTAAAAGATGAATGAGAACTGGAGACCAATATATAGCATGGTAATCTGGTGCATAGATCTGTTATGTAGATCTCAGGGGTTGTGTGCATATGCATGCACAACCATGCATACCAGACGACTATGTGAGGCGGTGGAAATGTCAGTCAGCTTGATAGTGATAATTACCTCACAATATACATATATATCATAAAATCACATTAATAAGGACAGGGAGCATGAATAATAATTTACTGGGGTTTTTTTA
Organism: Hydrochoerus hydrochaeris; assembly: GCA_004027455.1. Lineage (NCBI taxonomy): Eukaryota > Metazoa > Chordata > Mammalia > Rodentia > Hydrochaeridae > Hydrochoerus > Hydrochoerus hydrochaeris. The sequence continues at coordinate 367,718 of PVLA01001119.1, forward strand.
TTGTGTGAGAATTTTTCTCTAGAGCATTCTATTTTGAAAAGATGGTGTTTTGTTTTGGGTACTGGGGATCAAACTCAGGACCTCACGCTTGCCAGGCAGGTGCTTACACCATAAAAAGATGATTTGAACCAAGCACTTTTGGAAAAAGCAATGTTCCAGAACTGCTCAGGTAAGGTCAGCACATATTAAGTACCAGGGAACAATATTTCTGGCCAAACGTTGAATTGTTTTCAGAACTTTTGAGTAAAACACAAATAAGTAAACCTACAGAACTTTCCTCTTTTAATCTGTTAACTAATCATAGATTCATATTCCTATAATTTGGGGATGGAGTGAGGTCTAGGTATAGCGTTCCTCTCAACTCCTCCTTCAGTAATAGAACATTGGCAGCTTCAAATTAGCTACAGTTGGACTAACATTTATACCTCAGCCACTGACAAATGTTTCTGCCTATAATCCCATTCTCCCAGCCAGGTGCTTGATGCTAAACAGTAACCAGAACACCATGGCTGAAGCAGAACTGTGGGCCAGTCCTGGGCACCAAGGCTGGTGAAGGCTATTTCTCAGAATTCTAATCATCAAGAAGAATTAGGTACTATGTTAGATAGTTGTTTTTTTTTAATTTCTGTGACAAAATACCTGAGATAACCAACTTAAAAGAGAAAAGGTTTATTTTGGCTTATGGTTTCAGAGGTTTTGGTCCATGATCATTTGCCTAAGGTGTTTCTGGCTGTGGAGAAGCAGAGAACATGGCAGAGGAAAGCTGGATGTGGGGAGGAGGAAGGTGTTATGGATAAGACATCCTCTCCAAGATCACACTCCCATGACACAATCCTTCAGCTAGGCCCCGTGTCCTAAATTCTTATTGTCTCACAGTAATGTCATTGAATTATGGGCCCATTCATTCACGGATGAAGTGAAAGTTCTCATGATCCAATCACCTTCCAAAAGCTCCACCTCTGAACATTGCTGCCCTGTGAACCAAACTTCCAACTCACAAGCTTTGGGGGAACCATTTCAGATTCAAACCATACCAGACACTTAGTGATATCCATTGTGCTCATACCTTAAGTTGATATTAATGAATGATGCAGTACAGAGAAGAGGGTTAATGTCAATGGTTGTGCTTCTTAAATTAGTCTAATAAAATTACCATTTCATTAAATATACTATTAATAGGATAAGTTGACCATTACATGATGACAACTGACAGCTAGGATCTCTTAGAGGTAAAAAAAAAAAAAATCCCTATTATATATGTTGGGGGTTTTGTTGTTGTTGTTGGCATTACTTCTTAATAAAAAATAATCTCCCATTCAGACAAAAATAATTTACCCATATATCCTACATTAATAGAACCACTTCCTCTAAGAAGAAGATTGTTAAATAAAGTAGGTGTAGCCTTTACTCATCACCATTGGTTCTACATGCTTCACTGTGTTGTGATTCTTGACTTTCCATACCTCACATCCGTCCAGGAGGGTTTAGCAGTAAAACCATGGGGGGAGATTAGCTTTTATTGATTCTGAAAGAACAATATAACAAGATACTGACAATAATAAATAGATACAAAGTTGTTTCAGCCTGGAAACAATTGTAGCCATATAACCTTTGGTGACCGCTTTTATATGAACTTTTATTTTTCTCTGCACAATGACCAACATGGGAACTATCACCCATCCAATCTAGCAGCTTCGAGGTACTCAAGAAATGGTTAAACTGCTGCAGGTCAGCCCAGAAAACTCATGGAAATGCCTTGATTTGTCACCCACATAAAACCAATATGAGTCATTTATTTTACTAACAATTTCCAACAGAATCAAGGCATGCGACAAGTCTCTTTTTAAGAAAAATTTACCCATACACTTGATTTTATCATGAAAGAGGTCTTCCTGGGAAGGGTACAAAGTGCATGAGTTTTCACTAAGTGTCTGCAAGTCCTTGGTGCAATATTAAGGAACCATGTAGTTTAGCAATTTGCTTAAAGTACCCTCACAGTTCTAGTCTGGTTTAATCTAATCCTGTTGCTGACACATAAAATAAAAGTTTTACACAGAAATTCTTTGGAGTGAACAATTCAGGCAACAATTATTTTAAATGTTCTTGACCACAGAAGAGGACAATGTGCAGCTCTGAGCGATGCTATCTTATTAATCAATAAATAATCAAGCATCTTCTGGATAAAGAATATTACAGAGAATTAAAGAGTTAACCATGCTTCTTGAATAACAACTTTTCTTCTAAAATGGGTGATTCATAGTCAAGTCGGCTTCTGCTTGCTGGAAGCCACTGCTGGAGCTGCCAGAATGCAGAGAGGGTGAATTCTCTGGAGATGCTACTGCCCTCCAAGTTTATCCTGTGACTAACAAGCTGCTGACTTCATTCCACACACATCTGAGGGTGCAAGATTGTGAGGGATGGTTGGAGAAGAGAGAAAATAAAAAGAAAAGGTCCAAAGAATTTCTGGACTTTGAGATAGAAAATGGAATATTTTTTTCATATTCCAATTGCAAAGTGAACCAAGATTGCTACAAAGGGCAAAGCTTGGGAACACCAGCTTGCATCACGTCGTTAACCTTTTAGGGCCTACTTAAGGCAGTATAGTGTGACTGTATTAATGAACACTTTAATGTGGTCTATAAAAGCTAACAAACACAGACGCTTGCTATGATTCATCAAATTTAATATTCCATCAAAACTTTGATTTTAAAGACTAGTGACTTTTTTTAAAATACCAAAACCTGAAAGTGGAAATCCTGTGCTTCAATTAAACTTTATGCATCAAAAAAGAAAACACATAAGAATTTAATGTTACATCAAATTTTTGAATAAACAATAAAATAAATAACCTCTGTGCAATATGAGTTATAACTACACAAAATGTGATATTCAAATTTCAGACAACCAAGAGACGTAGCCCTTGAAACAGACTTTCTATTTAAGGCACACTCAGTCTGCTGTATTGTTAGGTGGCAAAGACCCTATTGTAAACCAGCTGGGCATTTCGCTCCAGGCAGAGGCAAATTCCACAGACAAAAATCTAATTAGAAACTGCTAGAAATTTTTCAGTTTTACTAAATGACTTTCATACTTTTGAAATTCTTACTTATGTGCTTAATTTTCTCTGTGAGACCTCAGCTTGTATAATTACAATATATACATTTTCCCTGTGATACTTAGAAGTTGTCCTAGCAAAGAAACAGCTCAATTTTCCTACTTTCTGTATCCATTAGCAAGAATTCTAAGGTAAAAAAATTTGAAATTATAATTTATACATATTTTTTAGAATAAAATAAGACCTGAGAACTTTGATGGTTTAACCTGACTTGATCTTCTGTTCAAGATCTAGGTCATGGTCAGGGCCTGATATGTACCAAAAGTTAGTACAGTTTCAGAGAAACACAACCACCAATCTTGTGAATCCACAGTGGACAAAGAAAAGGGCTTATAAATTATGTCATGAGGCCAATCTGCCATGTCATTAAGGACTAATTCAAGTGGATTATTATCTTTTTTTTTCTCTTCAAACCATTCTGAAGATGTTTTAAGTGCTTCACAAACTTTATTCCTCTTTATTTGGCTGTCAGACAGGTTATCTCTCATTTTAGGAATGAAGGATCAGACAGTGAAATTAACTGATGAGCTGAAACTCTGATTAAGCCAAATCAGGAGGCGGCTGACATTCGAATTTTCCTGTCACTCAGAATGACATTTTTGGCTTTTGGATTAGAAAATACCAGGTTATGTGAATTTTACTCATTTCAGTTACTTTCTCACAAGCACACTGCTCACAATGCAAAGTTATCAAAGACTCCAAAATAGACAAATTATGTGTTTTACTAAATTTTTGGTTTTAATTCAGAACATAGAATGTAGAAGATAACATTTTAAATGACTCAGGGAATGAAAAGTTACTATGTTTCCACTATGAAATGTGAATAATTCACTCACATCATCTGAGATTTGTGCAGCAAATTGGCTCATGAATCACAGGGTAACCATAAAAAAATAGTGTCCATGTGACAAAAAGTGGATCAATTTTAAAATTTCAGTTATATGTCAAGGTCTCTCTTAGAAAGAAATAAGAAGGCTACATTTCACATTTTTTTCGTGAGAATTAGAATCATGTATAGGGCAGGAGTATGATATGATTGAAAAATCACAGAATTTATGTTTAGCTGGAACTTTCAAAAATGTGTAACAAAACATTCCTCCTAGAGATGAAGATGCTAAATTCTGAGCAGTGAGACAACTTAACTCCTACAATCCCAATCAGGGACTGATGTGGTCAAGTGCAACCCTCTCACTATAAAATGAGCCTCAGTAGGGGAAAGGATCTGCCTGACCACAATCTGAGTTCACTTGCATCTCTAATTGCCTACGTAGACATTTCCTGTTCTCAGGGAGTATGCAGGTCCTTTGATTCTCTAGCCATCCTCATCTCTCTCCAAGCAGCGGAAGACAGACATTCTCTATGGGCAATGCACCTCACAAGCCACATTTTTAAGAACACTAGGGGTTGTTGGTAGAGAGAATGAAGAAACCTTGGAAACTAGAGCATGGGTCTATAACTTGCATAAAAAATGAAGGGATCAAGACAGAATCCACTGGAGGATTGTGTGGGGCTTCATGACACAGTGGGTGACAGCCCTGAATCCCTGTGGTAACCCAGGGACCAAGCACCCACACTCAACCTTCTCCTTGGTCCTAAGTGAGTCTCAATACCTGAGCTCCATCTGTACTTGCCGGCTTCATTATAGCAGGTCAAATCAAGAGCTTGACTTTGTTTTGGTTGAATATGTAAGAGAGGGGTAGTTGTTCTAAGCCAACAATAAAAGGGAAGAAAGGAATAGATTTGTGGGGGGTGCTGGTTTAGGAACAATCAGAGCCCATTCTCACGTGCAGTTGTGAGTCCACTCCAAATGCTCTGGTTTAGGAATTAGAAACCCAGACAGTGGTATTTCCATTATTTAATGCAGCACTATGATTACAGATTACAATGAACAAAACTCAATAATGTCGCTGCAGTCTTGTCACATGTCTTTCCTAGCCAAAGCTGCCTTGTGTAGAAATCACTCAGCACAGCGCCAGACTCCTGTAAGAGTGTTTTGTTACCTGCTCATCTCTGCCCAGCTGCCCAGAACTACTGACCCCTCTGACCTCTATGCTCCAGCAATATTCAGCTAATAGCAGTTTTCCAAAGTCTCCATCCTCTCTCTTCACACTTTCTTTTCATTCCTACTGGAAGGATCTTCCCACAACTTCCTTCATGATAACTAAGCCCCTTTGGATTTCTTACTAGATACCCAAGAATCATTCTCTTCTCTTCCTTCCCCCTTGCAGACTGATCTGTCAACCTCAAATGTGTTCCTAGAACCCCCGTGCCTCTGCTGGCAGGGCCTTAACCTACCCTTTTCTCAGCTGTCCGCTCTACCAATGAAGCCCCAGAAGGGCTGTGTTCCTCCCTTCATTCCTGTTCTCTGGGCTAGCACTACCACCCATCTGACCACAATGTGCAAAGATAAACTCTGTTTCAGTTTAACTTGTTTCCTTCTTGGCTCTGTGTATTGTACTGAATGCTTTTAAACATCATATTCTGAAAATCTTCTGCACATTTCATCTGACGACCAAAGGGATGTGTGGCATCAACAACTTTAAGAATATCTGATAATGCTCAATAAATAGATGATGAATAGTTGGGCAAATGAGTAAATGGAAAAGTTATACAAAAGAAAACTCTCGCCTACCCAGCGAAGAAAGGAGTCATGACCCCAGGTCCAATAGTTGTAAGAACTTGCTCCTTATGAACATTTTATTCCCCAAGGGGTGGCGTGAATTGGTCTGTGAAAACTGTGCTAGCTGCCCAACAGTCCCCTCTTGTTTCTTCCACACCAACAGCTCTATCTATCTTATGGCAGTGTCAACCACAGATTCCTTTGTGACCATCACAGCCATGAGACTCAGAGAAGTGCTGGCCCTATAGTGAGGATTCTTCCATGAGAGCGTAATCACCAGCCTCCACAGATGTTCTCTAAGAGGTCTAACTGTGTGGCTCTCCAAATCCCTCCGGTGACATGCCAGGCCTGGACTTAAAGCCACCTACATAAAAGGTCAAGGTCTAGTCTGAAGTGCAGAGCTGCTGATATTCACCCCTAGCCTACATGCAACACTGTCCCTAATCCTGCCTGTCCCTTTCCATGCCCTCTGATATCCTTCCCTTCTTTGTTCTCTGTTGGTCCACTGGCCCGTAAGCACCTTTGAAATCGGACACGGTGTTCCAGGGATCACTGTAGTCTCCCTCAGTGTCCAAGCAGAGGGTCAATACATATTTATTTAATAATATTTTTTAAAGGCTTAGAACTAGTTGTAAAGCAACATTTAAAAAGACTACAAAACCTAGTTCCTGCAAAGAAAGAATGTATGTGAAAAGATGATTATAATTCCAAACAGTAATACAACAGCTGCACAAAGGAGAAAGTCAAGGTCACTTGGGTCCACAATGATAAGGGACAATTCTTTAGACCTTTTAGACCTTTCTCATTTTTTAGACCTCTAATTCTTTAGACCTCATCTCAAGCTCATCCTGAAAGTAAGACAGACAGGAAGAGAAGGGAATAGCCAGCAGGACACATGATGAGAGCAGTATCAAAGACTGAAGGACTGGTTCAGAAGAGGAAAGCATCAATATGGAGAAATTAGGGAATTAAATTGAATAGGGTGTTTGATGTCAAATGGTAGAAAATCTTTCTCACCAAGATGGAGAGCTTGGACTTCATATTATAGGAAATGGAGAACACAAAGTTGTAAAACAGTTACAAACATGTGCTTTGTAATCACCATTTGCAGAATTCCTTGCTGTAACATTTTCTTTCTATACAGTGAGTTTCTCATTGATAATAATGCCTGAGGTGTACTGTCAGTCATCACATTATTAGAGAGAATAGTCTAGGTCAAAGTTGCCATCCTTGTGAATAGGTTGTACTTCAAAATCATCCTATCTGTGAACTATCACTTCCTAATTATGATCGTATTTTATTTGAAGAAAAAATCTTTTTCACTATTTTTCCAGAGACAGCAAATAATATTTTAGGTTTTTTTGAACCAGGAATCAAACTCAGGATCTCATGCTTGCCAGTCAGGTGCTTTGCTGCTGAACTATATTCCTAGCACCTCAGAAAATAATATTATAGTCACTCTTTGGTCCTTTACTTTTTACCTCAAGGGCAGAGGTCTATAACAATTCCATACTTCTTTATATAACATATCATCACATAACTCCACACAGGACCCTCCTCTTAATTTAACTGAATTTGTAATTCATCATTTCAGATCATCTATATTTTTCTTGCCCTCAAATAGGTATTTTAATATTTTTGACATGTGCACACATTTTGGTACATCTGTTGTTATTTTATATTTAACAAACCTGAATTTGTTTTAAAGTTTAAACAAATGGAATTTTGCTTTCAATCTCATTCTTTTTCATTGATAATTTTGGTTTTAGAATGAGTTCATATTTCTATATAGTCTAGAAGTATTAAAATATCACCTCCGTCTGCTGCATGGCATTCCATAGAAAGTAAGACACCAGTGTATTTATAATTTCTTCTAGTGGAAGGCATCAGGGATTGAATTTAACTGCCCATTTCACACATAATGTTAAAAAGACATTCATGCATATGGTTCCCTCATAAAAATGTTATCAAGATACGTGCTTAGAGGTAGAACTGCAGAAGTAGGATGAGTCTGTAATTTATTTTGCCAAGGACATCTTGGGGAGTAAGAAGTGGCACTGTTATTAATTACACCAAAACCTCAGGTTTCCTGCCATCCTGGGTAAGAAGGGCATCTTGTCCCCTTTGTCTCAGGGCATTCTCATACTCACTGCCATTGGGATCACCAGATTGCTTTCTCAAAGGATCACACTCATTTCCTCATCCACAGAAGAGGTCCCGCAACCTCACATCCATGCAACAACCAGCATAACCCAGTTTCCTAAAATCCTGACTGTTTGATGTGGCTAAATTAGTCCTTTCCCCCTGATTACCTGTGGGCTTGAGCTCTCCTTCAAACTCCAGTTCTTCGTTTAAGTTTCATACAGTTTCTCCGTTTTTCTTTCTGGTCCATTTGCAGAGTTCTTTTACATTCTAAATATTAGTGTCAGCTCTTTTTTTCCCTAGAGTAAGTTTAAAGCACTGCAAGGATCTTCTTCCACTCTTCCACTCTGTCTTCGGTTAATTAACATTATACAATTATAGTTTACAGCTGTGTGGGCCACCATTTTCTCTTTAAAGACAAACATAAAGTAAAGTAATAAATGAACATTTTTCTTTAAACCAGGCAGAGTTTATGATGATCTTCTTCCCCAGGCTTTGGCTCACTTGTTACCCTTTGCATATTTTCCCTATAAACCATGATAAGGTCTACAGTGACATAGGCCAAGTCACTGCCACCATTCATGACAATCGTTCTTAAACATCAATGTTCACCTGAACCATGTGACATGAAGCCCAGACTCTGCCATCTTCAGCCAGCTTCTTGGGGATGCTGGGTTGAACACCAAGGACCACCTGTACTTAAATAAGACCTGGGATGTAAAATAGCAAGATTTTTAAAAAGGGGTAGCAAAGCTGAAAGGGATCTTGGACAACATCTAGTTCATTCATTGCCTACACTTAAAGATACAACATTCCAGCATCTCAAGTTACCATAAGACAAGAACGTGGACCAGGGGCCAAGGCACAGGTCTCCTGCTGACGCCAGGCCGGGATTTTTGCTGTCACAGTAGGCTGGAAGTGAAAAGCTCTCTCTGCCTCTAGTGCTTCCTTCCTGACTGCCTCTGTCAGGAATGATCCTTGCATTTCACAGGCCCTGGCTACATTTCACAGTTGACTTTTTATCCAAGATCTAGGATGACCAAAGGATCAAATGCTCTCATTTTAGGATGTCATTATTATTAGCATAATCAAATTAGGAGAGCAACATGTTGAATTCTTACACTCTCAACATTTTTTTATAGTAAAGGAAAAGTGACATGAGACCCCCCACACACACACCAGTACACACATATAACTGATGCAATGGATAATCATGTCTGAAAATAACCCACTCCAAAACCCCAGAGTCCAAAGCAAACAAAACTCAGTTCCTTGGTGTCCCCTGTTTCATATTCACATGGTGCAAAACATGTGGGCCAAATTTATGTCACTGCAATTTGCCTGGCAGCTGGCATTTAAATCACCAAGATTGCAGCTCCCTGTTTTAGGGTGTCGTTTGAAATCCTGTAGCCAAGAGCTCTGGAGAAACAAGCTCACATGAAGGGTCATTAGCCAGCCGGATGTGATGGAGCTCTCCTAGCAGAAAACTAATTAGTATGCTGCGGTGCATCTGCATATCTCTCAAATAGACACTGTTTGTGTCTTTCCTCAGTGACAGGGGGGAGATTGTTCTGTAGAACACCTTACCTTTTAATATGCGGGGTTTGTTAGAAGAACAGCTCAATTCATATTTCCCCTGGTTTGATGGTAAGTGAACAGCAGTGGCAATATTAATCTGTAGTAACCTGTCAGTGAACTCTACAGCTAATATGATGTAGTTATGATTTTACCATCAATCAGGACTGAACAGGCTCTGGGCAATCCTTACAGCACAGCCTCAAAAAATCTAATTGTGCAAAAGCTTCATTGGTTTCCAACATTTCTTTTTTATCTGTCACAGGCTTTAGGCCTAGTACACAACCTTTTATTATTGGCCTTATTGCATTAGCTTGTCGGACAAAGAAGAAAAGGCTAGAGCAGAGGGTTCCCCTGCATTCCATCATTTGTTTGCATGTAGGATTTTATTTGACAGTCCTGTATTGTTTTAGATGTAGATAAAAATTATTAGGACATATGGTATCATATGAACTTTTGAACTGGCAATTGGCCATGTGTCCTAAAGGACTACAGGCATTTACAAATTCCACTCTATCTCCAGAGGTGGAGATGCTGCATGGACCAGTAAATAAAGCACTGGGAATTATATTATCCAGGCAATGCAATCTTAACCAATTTTTATGCAGAAGAGTAGTAACATCACCAGGAGACCAAATATTAGTAGCTGAGATGATTTTTAGCCAAAATGTAAGTTGAATATTTCTGACACATGGTGGAAAACAGTATACTTTCCTCTAGAACTTGCACATACAGTGTGAAATAACAGAGGCCACATGGCTTCCACTCATGTGCAGAACATGTCTCTGGGTGTCTGAGACGTGGTCAGATTCCATTCCAACAACAGCATGTGCGTAAAACACAAATCCACATCAAAGTAGCTCTAGCCCTTGAGTATACAAAGTTGGAAGGAAATGTGAGACTTAAAGCATATAAAAGCGTTTAGGAAGATGAACTATTAACTTTATCTGTTTAGGCAGTTTAATCTTTTGCATCTTAAGTGCAATTGGGCCTTTGGAACTTGGAAATTGCTAATCAGCATGTTGGGTAAATGTTTCCATTTTAAAGTGTGCACATTTAGAAATAACAGCTGGCCATAAAGTACATATTTATGTTTGTGGTTTAATGTATCACAAACTTTATATTTTATTTCATTTAGCTTCACAAAGAGGCCACGCTGCTTTTTTTTTTTTTTTTGCAAGCATAACTTTTACTACAGCTTTATGACTCAAGAAACACATATGGTAATAAATCAGATATGTATACTATGCTTAAATTTTTAAAATTTTAACTGTTTTTTAATAAAAAAATTAAGGCATATACCCATCTTTTATATTATTCTAACTCATTTAAAGATTCTATTGAAAATTCCTGTACATTAATCAGGAAAAATCTGCATAGCATTGAGTGATTGTCTTTTGAAACACTTTCCCCTTGCTTCAAAGGAAACATATTGTGGATAGGGGCACATGGACAGCGCAGCTGAGCGTTAACCCTCCTCATGCCAACATGCGCATTGTCTGCAACCTAATAAAAATAGCTGCACAAAATGAGGAAATGGCCATGGCATCCTGCAATGAGTGTGCAGGAACGTGCCTTGGAACTACTGAGGTGGCTGCTGGAGGAGATAGACAAAAACAGGATGTTAAAATTGTCACAGCCGTGGTAGTGGCTTTGAAAGCATCATTTCTAAGAATCTAGAGGATTCTTTTCAAATATAAACCAGGAAGACCTTGAAGAAGGCCACCTGAAAACATCTCAACTTTAAGAAATATGTGACTCCAAATGGAAGCCTTCCTGATGAGAGACCAATGCACTATCAGCTTAAGTCTTTGTCAAAATGGGAAAATGTTTGCATTTCCTAGAGCAAGTTTAGTTCCAAAGGATCAGAGCTAACAAGGGTACTGGATCTGTTGTGGTGGTGTTAACAAGCAAACCACGATAGAGAACATCCTCATGAGGAAGTTCAAAGGCTGAAAATTAGGAAAGGTCTGCAGACGGCGTAATTACTGAAAAATGGGAAATCTGTCAGTCTCACTCAGACATTGCTCAAAATACAGGCAAATATACTTATGCAATTTTTAAAATTAAGAAACCAATTCCAAGCACATGGGTATTGTACATATAATATTCACATCAAATGATAGCAATAGTGAACCTTCTCTCCAAAAATAAGATGTGCCAAGCAAATGAAAAATAGTGTTTCACCAATGTACTCCTTGGGTGAGCTGGACAAAAGATAACCAAATTCATCTTATGAATGTTCCTGTTAAGTCAATTAAGAAATGATGTCTTTCAAAAGAGAATGCAATAAACAAGAGACACTGGATACAGCGGCACGGGCCTGTGGTCCAGCTAGGTAGAGGCTGAGGTAAAAGATATGCTGAAACCGGGACTTCAAGGCCAGCCTCGGCCAAGTAGTGAGATCCTGCCTCAGAAAACAGAATAAAAACAACCCCAACCAAAAAATGCAAAAGGTGTAGAGAAAAGAATTGAAAGAAATGAAATAGAGGCAGAGGAATGGAGGGGTGCCTTTCTAAAGAACTACCTGATCACTACGACAAACAGAGACAGACACAGGTGTTGGGGACCAAAGGAGAGAAAGCTTATAAGATCCACAGGTTAATTAGCTGAAACATGGAGAATTATTACTAAATGAATTATTTATGTGTCTATATATATTATATGTATGTATGTATTACATGTGATATATTTTACTAGTTTATGCTACGGAGAAAGATTTTTCTAAAAAAAATCTATTAAAATATATCTTAGGTATATATATATAATTTGGTAAATTTTGGTCCCCCTTGGCAATATTTTCTAGGCCCGAGAAAACTTATTACAATTAAATTCATACAGTTTATGTATTTAAAAATGATCTTCATGTTTGGAAAAATAAAGAGAAGTAATTCTTCCAGCAGTATCACTGAGCGAGAATAGAAAGAACTGAGAAGTCGTATAAAAGTCAAAGTGGCAACATATGTTAGCATTCAGCAACCATCAAGAGCAAAATACACATATTAAACCTTAGCTTGTCAGAACACAATAAAGCTGATAAGAAATACATAGATTAATTACAAAATTATTAGAAAATGTCAATTCATGTATAAATCATTGAGGTAGGCTAACTTGGGTTGCTCTGGTATTTTGCAGCAGAAAAATGAACTAAATGGAACTAAAAGGAACTAAAACATTAACAAATATTCACTTATATTCCTTTTTGGGTAACTTTATAGTATTGCTACAAAAAGTTTAGATCAATAGTGAAGCTCAAATAAAACATATGCTATGGGTCAAATGAACTTGATGAAGCACATGAAAATTATATCTTGTAAAGCAAAATTGCATGATCCTTCCAGCACTTAGGGCAGCTGAAACAGAAGAATTTCAAGTTTTGTGCTCATCCTGGGCAACTTAGTGAGACTCTGTCTCAAAATAAAAAAATGTTTTTAAAGGATGGGAATGTAGATCAGTGGCATAATGCCCAAGGGGAAACCCCTGGTAATGAAAAAAAAAAAGTTGATCCTTATTAACAATTTTATGGGGTTTATCTATTGTAATGGATGTTGGTAATGCAGGGAATTTAAGACTTTCTGAACTTCAAGGGACAAGCATGGATTTCATTTCAGTTTGACCACATTACTGGTGTTGAACCCTTAGGCAATTTCATGCTTTAATCTCTCAGCTTTAGTGTCCCCTTTTATATAATGGGCACCGTGGTATCTGCTCTTACAACACTGTGTGAGTTAGACGAATCAGCTGTACAAGCACCTCATGGGCACTTTGTCCCACAAAGGAAAGAATGACTCTCCAAACATTCATTTTAATCAATCTCACAGAAACCAGGAAGGCTCAATCCTAAGTTTTCCTATACCTTCTGTGATTCCCTATGATTTTAAGTGCTCTGGACATCTGGTCACCTTCTAGAAAAGCCACTCTTAGCAAAGCCAGCTATGAATGGGTGAGGAGGGCATCCCACCAGAACACTTGCTTTGAATATCAGCTTCACCTTCTAAAGATATCTTGAACCTGACTGCTATACCTCATTCTTCCAGGGACAGTAGAATTTAAAATAGCCAGAAAGACATAGAGAATAATTCTTTGAAATGCAATAGCTGGTAAAGTGGGAGTAGTGGCTCACGGGGAGCTTATGTCAAGTCCCTGACACTTCATAAGCGATCTGAAGGCCTGATGGTATTATTCCCACTGGCTTTACATAGATGGGTTAACTGCCATCAAGGGATACTCCTCACCACCCAGCCAGCCAGCCAGAAAGGTAGGTGCCATGCACTCTGGCTAGTGCCAATGGATGATTTCTCTTCAGTTGTGTCCTGTTCTCACACATCTGTTCTGCTTTTCTCAATTAGACCTGCAGATGGCACATCCTAAAGTTTCTAGGCTTTTGGGATGAAGAACATGGAATCCTGTGAGCAAATCCAATGATGTCGCTTAGGCTGTGATAAGTGACTTCCGTGTAATATTTCATTCTGTTCTCACAGGTCTACAGAGATAGCACTGCCACTTAGAGAAGAGGAAACACGTTCAACTTTACTAAAGCCCCATTACTAAGTAGAATGGGACCTCAGAATCTAGTTTTCAGCCAATTCACTCTAGTGCCTCAGAAAATCAAGAACAACACAATAATAGAAACCTGTTGTAAACGGTTTGTTTTTTTCTCAAAATAGAATTCCCACATCAAATAACCAGTTAAAGATAGACTATATTTCCCCATCACACCTGCAAGTTCATTTACTCCATCCCTCAAAGTAAGCCAAAATCATTCTGCCTTCTCTAAGGCCTAAAAGAGTGATCTTTCCTCCTTTTTATGATTTTCTGTTTTACCTCTTAGGGGACTTTTCTCCATGAAGTGATGTACCATTTTCAACTTTACTTTTTCTTTCTCCTGATCCTTGTCACTGGGTATCTTTAACTTTAGCAATAGTTTCCTGCACCACAGGTTTTTCCTGGTGTTGAAAATATCAGACTTTGCCTGCTCGCACTTTTAGAATCTGTGCAAGCCCAGGCTCCCCAGCACAAATCAATCGGCTGTATTAGAGAAATGCAGGAATGAGCCAATAGAATTAGCAGTGTAATTTACTGTGCCGTGGAGGCAGCTGGCGGGGACTGAGCAGAGAAGGAAGCAGATGTTTGTCTGCTAACCGTGGTTTGCTCAAGTAGTCGGAGACCAATGCCCCATCCCTCCATCAGCCAGTCTGTCTTGCTTAATAAAAAAGAATAAGAGATATTTGGCTTTACTCAGTTGGTAATGCTAATTGAGTTCTTTTTCTACCATTCATGGCAATGTTCTATTTTTGTGGTTGTGCTAGGGAATAATTGTATGACATTTTAGATTTGTTGCAGTAGAGAGGGGAAAGGATTTTAATACATATAAGTCATAAATTTTTAAAGAGGTCTCTCTCTCTATATATATATATATGTTCATGTGTATATATTACATATATATATATATATATATTTATATTTATCTGGAAATTGTGGTCAATATTCCTCAGTGCTGACTTGGTAGACAGGAAAGGAAATGGCAGCAAGAGACACTTGTTAGAACATGTGGGTTTTCCTTTGTTAAAGTCATGCAATAATTTTCTCTCTCTAGAAACCAAAGAATAGGTACCAGTGATACAGCTTAGCAGCACAGCGCCTGCCCGGCAAGCACAAGGTCCTGAGTTTGATTCCTGATGCCAAAAATAAATAAGTAAGTAAATAAAGAATAAACATGTAACAAAACCTAATCAAGGTAAAATTTTCACCTCTGGTCTTGCCTACATGTGCAACCTCCTGAGAAGAAAACTAAGGCATCAAGGGTAGCAACACCCTCTTCTGAGAGGTCCCTGATGGAGGTAATACACCATGAACCCACAGTAAGGTTCGGTGTCCGCATTTTTTTGCTTCCTCATCTGGATCTCATCTATGACAATGGGATTTACCTATCAAAAACATTTACTCAAGATACATTTTTCTAAAGTTTGCTATGGCAAGGTTCTGAGCCAGGTTCATGAGGGAGACAGTCTCATAAAAACATGATTCAGGAAGATTTGTATAGACTTGGGAGATGGGTTGGAGGAAGATATTTAAAACAGGAAAAGATGGATCAACATTTTAAAGAACACTGGTTCAGTTTGAAATTTCATAGGCAGAAGTATGGACAGGTCGAAAGCCACTGAAGTGGAGAAAATGCCACAGACTTGGTAGAGAACATTCTTGTGGTCAGAGAATCAAAAGAAGTCTCTTTGGCTGCCATAGGACCTTGATGGGAAGTGGTCAGAGATTAGCCTGGAAAAGAAACAAATCCAAAGCTTGAAAAATGTTGAATCCCTAGCTCAGCCTTGTAGATTGTAAGTGGTGGCCTACCAGATAAGACAGTCTGAGCACCATCTCCCTCAGGTTTGTGATATCAGGAGGTCACTGGTCATATATGAGTACAGAATTCCCAGGTGCAGCAGGTAGGAGTTGATGGAGGTGGAAACTAAGGCGATAACAGTGGGACTACAGTGGAAACTAAGTTGAGAGTTACAGGCTGAGGGGCTGAAAATGCAGCTTCTCAAATGACTAAATAAATGGATTTAGTGGGAAAGTTTAGTCCAGGGGAAGGAAGGTCAGTGGTGACTAAAGTTTAAAACACAGGGAATCTTGGGAACTGGATTCTATTAAAACAAAACAGACCATCAAAGGAAGGAACTGATTTGGGGACATGCTGAGCACCTTAGTATGTCAAAAACATTTCATGCATCATTTCACCTTATGTTCAGTTTTTATTGGGAGCTATATCATTCCCACTTTATTTCTGAGGAAACTGGAACTAGATAATAACCAATCTGCCCCAAGTCACACAGATCGTATGTGACATAATGAGGATTTGAACTCCACTCGGTCTGGCTCCCAAGCCTTTACCTATCCTAGAGTTTTCCATTCATTTGCATTCTGAAGAATTCCAGAGATCCTCAGAAGCTCTGGAGGTGAATCTGGTGGAGCATGAGTTAGGCTGGGCCCCTGGAGCCTCAGTTTGGCTTTAACTGGTTGAAGACTTTCTTCAGTGAAGACATTCTCCTGCTGGTCAAGTGAGCAATTCTACTCCATGTCAGAAGAAGAGAAGAGCTTACTTTCAGACATGTGGAATATGAGAAGGGCCAAATGGGACAGGGAGAGTGTCCAAATGTTAAATATGAAGAGCTGATTTTACAGATGACAATACAGGTTCAGGAGCATGTGTGTAGAGAAGATTAATGAAACAGGATGCCTACTTCCAGCTGGTATTAACTTTGCAGTCTTAGGAACTGCATTCGCGTATACTTCATATTAGTAATACCATTCGACTGGCAGGTGCTGGAATGGCTAAAAGTTCCAAGTTGCACTGTGATACCAGATCCTGCTCCCATAAATATGTATACATCCGTGCACCCACCAGTCCACCTCATCAAAGGCACTGTGTGTGTTCCCAAGCCTGTTGTTGCCACTTCCATTTATTTTTTGTACTTTATAATTGTACTTTATAATTTCTATTGAATAACATGTCAACCAGTGCAATATGAATGCAAAAGGGAATGAAGTTATTGTTTCCAGGAAAAATATGTTCAACTGTTTGGAAATAATGAATCAAGTTCCTTTGCTTTCCATTGAAGTGGGAATGAGGTGAACGGTGAAGTACTGGGGCACTAAAAAAGTAGTCAAGTTCTGGAATCAGGTTGCCTTTCAAGTATCTTTAGATTCCTGTAGTTCCAAGAAACTAAAACCTGAAGTTGTAGGTGATGTATTATGAATGCAGCTTATGCAAGAAACTTGATTTTGACTCTAGCTACCAGACCATGAGTGTGCACCAAAAGAGTGGTAATTGATTTCTACTTATCAGTTTTAAGTGAAAATAAAATGTTATAGGGGTTTGTTAGTATCACTTTCATGATGTCACACTTGAAACCATTTCTTTATTAAGCTAAAGATGCCAGTTCTGACCAAATGAGACAAGAGTGTGCTCACTGTACCTTTCTAGTCTACAAACAGACAAGGAATTTTTACCGCTTCGAACATAAGTCAAAGCAACTAGAACAAACTAACTAGAACATCTATCTGTCAGGAAATAAAAAATTGTTTAACTGGGTGGGAGCCTTCCCAGAACTCATAAATACAGAAAGGGGTTGAAGGGTGAGAGTTTAAATTTTGAATGACTTAATTATGGTTTCCATTTGTAAAATCACATAGAAAGGTGTCTCTTCTTTCTGTGTGCACATTCGGTTATTAGTGGACACAATGCTGCCAGTCCCCATGATGACATAAAACACAGTCCCTATCTTGCATGGAATGAGTACTGTGGAGGTATTTCTAGCTGTGCACACAAGGTCAGATTTTACTTTGCTGCCCTGGAGAAATACGAGGGGCTGGAGCAAGCAGGAGTGCTGCCCTGCTCCTCAGCAGCTGCTGCAATGTGACCTGGAACCCCTAAACACTGGGCACTGGGAGGCCCATGTTTCTAATTGGCACTGCAGGCAGAACAGACTTCTCCCTTTGTGCACCCAAGCAGCGCAGAGGGAGGGAGGGGAAGAGACTTGCGTGTGTGCATGTATGTATGTGTTTGTGTGTGCAATCACCTGCTTCCCTTCTCTTGTTGCCATGGGTTACAAAGCCCAGCGTCGAACTGTGGGGCCAAGCACTCAGGGTGGAAATAACAGCCTCTGGGAAAAAAAAAAGGAAGAAAGAAATTAGAAATAGGGAGCAGGAAAACAATGGCAAAAGAGCAGAAATCCACATCACAAGGTGGCCTGGCTGTGAACTATGGAAGTCAGGCAGCCCAAAGGAGAGGTTCATAAATCTAGCCCTCACCCAACATGATGGTCTAAACAGTGATGAAGAGAAGAGAAGAAACACAAATCTCTATAGCAATCTGCGCCTCCACCTACGTGGGCCTCAGGTTTGGGTTTGTGAGACACCGTGGAGAAAAATAAACAAAGTCATTAAACAGCTAAGTCAATAGCTGTCAGGGAGCCCACGATCTGCATGGCATTATGGTGGGCGGAGGGAGAGACAGCCCCAAAAGGAAGGAGGCTGTGACCTTGGGGAGGCCACCATTTCTTTGGGCATCTTATGTCTGGAAGTCAGTCTTGTGCACTCCATGCCCAAACACTCATCACTCTTTATCCGGTGGCCAATCCAAATATCACATTTCTTCCCCTTTACTTATGGCCTGCTGAGTCCTTTTTGTGAAATGTGACAGAGTGCAGAAGTAGAGGAGAATGTTCAACAACTCCAATCCTCTAATTTTGTAGATAAATAAAAAATAAAACAAGCTCACATAAGTAATCCAGTGTGGCGTTTATTTTGTTAGACAGTGAAAAACAAGAAAAATGAAAATCTAAATGATGCGACTCATGTTTACTTGTATCAATCTCAGACTGGATGACTAGGGGGTAAGAGTCTCACATCACTTTGGTCTAAAACATCAAGAAACAATACAAATGGGAACTTTGCTTTTCTGATAGGCCACACGCTGGCTCTGTCTGGGAGGACCAGGGCCTCCTTCCAGCAAGCCTAGCGGGTGACAAGGTGTTTGGATACATGTCAGGAGGAACGTGGTTGTAAGTTGTGATCTACAAGCCTTTTAAATTCGGGTCATGACACTGAGGTGACCTTCCAAGGTCAAATTCTTCCTTCTTTAAATCCTGCTGAAGGAGTCGAATACCTAGGTTTTTGTGGTATATGTAGCCCTCAGCCATCTTCCCTAGGTTGGGGCAAGGCTGTGTTCTGTGGTTACCATGTGCTATTGACAAGAAAGGACTCCATCAGAGACTGTGGCTAATTTATGTGTCTGGTGAGAATGAGTTTCTCCATGCCACCTATTGACCAGTCATTTGCATCTCTTTTTCTTACTGTTCTCCCACTTGCTAAACGCTGTGCTGTGGTTGGTCCCATCCTGATTTCCAGTATATTTTACCACTTTAAGAATTTAGATTGTGCCATGACATGTCTTCTGGCTGCTGTTGTACAAACTTACTAACACCTCACACCAGAGATGCAGAGTATAGCTTTGGTTTCTTTCCTCCAGAACCCTCCTAGGGAAGGCTGAAATCACAGAGAGGTGAGCCTGCCTCCTTCTCAGAGGGGCATGAGGTTGCCAGCTCTCTTCTCTGCCTCCTGCTCCCATAAGAAGAATACAGGTCAAGTTTAAAGGGCAAATAAACTGTTCCACATGTCTTTGCAAACCTTCATCAATGACCTCTCGAGAGCTCTGGAAACACACAGGGGGTTGTAGCTGCACTTTGGAATGTAATATGTCCAGGGAGCCCCAGGAAACAGGTGTCCGGGTTCACATCCTGTCAGAAGTACTGGAGCAAATGCTTTAGAAAAGAGTTGAGCTTCTCTCTTCCAAAGAAATTAATCCACAGCCTAAATCCCGCTGCTGTTAATGGCTAGATGGCCTTGAGGTGGATTCTCAGCAAAGTCCTTTGATCTCAGCTGGCCTCTGGGGGCTGCATATTTCTCTCTATAATCAAAGTGCAGAGATTTTTTTTTCTTCCTTCAGGGGCCCATCTATATTTCATGAGTTTTTCAAATATTATGCGCCTCCTTCTTACTTCACTCTCTCCCTCATTTCCTTTCTCTACATCATTCTTCTATGAACAGTACTTCACACTTCCAACCCCAGGGCAAAAGGATCCCTTCTTGGAGTTTTAGGATTCAAAACAAACCCACCGCAGAGTCTCCCAGAGCACTTGCCAGAGATATAACTGCAAACATGGCACATGGGCTCACTGCCCTCATCACATGCTTCTGGTGCATAAGAAAAGTCAGAAGTGAACTTTTGGCAAAGAAAGAGGAAACCGGAGGCAGACAAATGGAAAAGCACACACAAAGGCCTTGAGTCCGGAGGGAACCCATAATGAATGAGAGCGGAATGGGAGAGGAGTGAGGAGTGCTGGAGAACAGAGAGAAATGGAGTGTGATGTTGAGATGAGGCCGCTGTGGAGCAAACCATGGAAATCTGTGAACTCCTAAAACCACAGCAAGAAATTAGACTTTATCCACGCAGTGGGAGCCACTGAGTGTTATGATCAGGAGGCGGTCTAAGCAGATGTGTAGTACGGAAAGATGAATGCAAAATTGGAGTGCCGTGAGCAGGTCAGAGGGAAGCCAGCTAGGGAGAAACTGGGTAGGAGTAGTTACAGCCTGGAGTAGAGGAGTGACCATAAAAATGAGGAAAGCCAAGTAGATTCAAGATGTATTTAGCAGTAAAACTCACATCTAAGAATGGTGTAGGCTTGTGGATGAGCGTAGTGTGGGTTATTTCAAGAAATTTCATTAATCACAAACAGGAAGGCACAGTCACCTCAGATGTCCATCACAGTGCCTGCTCTGATCACAGCTTCGCTGAGGGACGGGTTGGGCTGCGTTAGCCAGGGCAACCCCACTTCCTTGGTTACAGTGAATGGGATGGGATGAGTCCTGGACCCTAAGGCAGGTTGTCCACACAGAAACCAAAGATGTAATCTTGGAACAAGATGAAATCAAGAAACAATCTTGTTTTCTTGGAAATATGAACTATGAAAATATGAACTATGAACTATGAAAACGCCAAGGGAATGAGCCAGTTAGTCAGGAGAACTGAAAGCTTCTTTTTAAGTCACAAAAACAGTTTTTTATTTCAATTATCACATTTCAGGCAGTTTTCACATATGAGAACAGTATATTCAATGCACAAGTGTCATTTATACAAATAGCACCTGTGTTTTGTTTTCCTGTCTTGTTTGGCAGGACGTGCTTGTGTCTTTCTGGTCTTCCTGTTTTCTCAGGAGGTTCTTGTGATATTTCACCTGTCTGTTCACCCTTCAGTTCCAGAGTTCTTCTGAGGAGGTCTTTGGTCAGATACATATTGTTCTTCCTCTGTTGTAGTTTATTTATCCATTCCAGTCCCAACACTCTTAAGAAAATTTCTCCTTAGTTTCTTGTGCTTGTTATTTTCTTTGTAAACTATGAAACTATTTGTGCCTGACACATTTAGGATTGAGTAAAACAGAACCACTGGCCAATGCTTTGAGTTTTAAGTGACATCATAGCTGCTGAATAACTGGTCAATATCTACTTTCTCTTTTGTTTTATTATAAAATGTGACCATTTCTGGCTTCATTTGTGTTAAGGATTCATTATCAATCTTTTCTTGTTCGTTTGTTTGTTTTGAAACAAATTTCTCACTGTGTAGTCCAGCGTCATCTAGAACTCACCTTGTAGCACAGGCTGACCTTGAACTCACAGAGCCTCTGCCTCCTAAATGCTGGGATTACAGGCATGCAACACCCCAACCCGGCTTCACTATGGATCTTATCTCATGGAGTAATGTTCATAATATCAATACTAGTATGTTTCTTCTCACCAGATAGGTGACCAATGTCATATCTTTCTGAAATCCAAAGATTATACTATACATTTCTCTACTGTGAACTTGAAACATTTTTTTCAGGAATCTCAGCTTTGTCCTTGCCAGTAGCTCCTGTGGTGGTCAGCTAGTATTCTTGCAGCAAATGTGGCATCAGTGGATAGTTACTGAATCAATTATCCAATGTGGCATTTGGATTACTTTCTGAAATAGGTACAACCAGTCTGTCACAAGGTCATAGTTTATTCCTATACAAAGAAAGACCTGGTGGCTGAGTTTCAGGATAAATTTCTAAATTCAAGGTATAAAATGTCTTCACAACTACCAAGGCATATATTTTTTTATACTACCTTTGGAAAGTTTACCTGGCATATAATGCCAAAATCATCAACAACCATGAGATAATTCAAGCTGTTTGTCAATTGTCACTTATAGGACCATGTATAAATTGTTTGACAATTTGAAACAAAGCTTTCAACAAATAAATGAATAGCAGCCAAATTGTCGGACTTTTTTCTTGGTGGGTCTTTTTGTTGTCAAAACCTTGGCAATTTTGAAGGAAACCAAATCTCCTAAGTGTCATTAGTGTTCTAAAAATCTCGGTACCACATCTGTCATTCTCCATAAATCTTTTAGATTCTGACAATTAGAATGATAAAGTCCCACTATAAAGACTTTTATCATGAGGGGTCATGATAAGTATATTTTTGTGTATTACCATTGTTGCAAGTAGAATGTTTTCTTATATTTCATTATTAGTATATTTCAAAACATCTTATAATGTATCATATGTTACAAACAATTTCCAACAGTGACTCATAGTGTTGGCATTCTGTCCAGCAAGTTTTACCCCTGGCAAGAACCTAATAACATTTTCTGACCTAATTCAAATGGTGAACCATTTAGGTATGTAAGAACACTACTGTTTTCTTCCTCATCTGAATCAAAGTCTTCAGACTGTCATATCTCTATCTGTCATATCTCTATCACATTTTGCTAACTTCTTTGACTTACATTGATATGGGGAAACTCTGGGTGTCAGGTACACTGAGTCCATGTTTCCCAAAGTCAAAGAATGAATTCTGAGGAACAATGAAATTTAAGAATTTGAAACTTTATCGGCGAAAAGGAATGGGGAATGAGTATAGCTCCTGAGAGACAGGAGGGGTCCTGAATGCACTGCCCAAGGACTGCAGTTTTAAAAGATGATACATAGAGAGAATGGAGTGTGAAGCCCCCATGCGTGCCGAAGATTGTAAGGAGGGGGAAGATATGAGTAAGTGATAGAAGCCCATCTACAGAGGACATGTAACACATAACAAAATAACCAGGTGAACCAACAGAGGGCAAGAAAGAGCACAGGTGATTTCTAGAGTAATCTACGGCCCTGAGTGTTTTCTATTTCCATTGCTGTCCCACAAGCATCTTAGCAATAAATCACTTGCATAATTTGAAAGTCTCTGTTAATTGCAACAAGAGCAGAGCTGAAATGCTCACTAATCCACTTTGCCCACTGTCACACGCTTATCTCTGCCCACCACGCTCCAGAGCTGCCTGCTCAGCTCTGCTTCTCACAAGGAACTCAGCAGTCTGGTGACTCCCTGAGAACCACCTTTGGCCACACTCAGTAGGTCCATCAAAATTAGAAAGAAAGTGAAGCCTTCATTCCAGAGATTTTGCTGTATGACAGAATTTTAAACGCATGACGTGTTCCAGTGAGTTGAAAATGTCTTTGAATGTGTGCTCCCATCTCAGAGCTATGATTAATTACTGGCTCTTGCCACTGGTTATGCCTGCAGCTCTCAGCAAGAAAATGAATAAAAAGTGTTTGAGCTTTTACATTCTTTGACAAAAAGCCTTTTTGGGAGAAAAGCAGGAAGGGAGGAAGGAAGGAAGGGAGGGAGGGAGGGAGGGAGGGAGGAAGAGAAAGAAGGAGGGAAGGGGAACAGGGAGAGAGGGAGAGAGATCGGGAGGGAGGAGGAAAAGGCTACATGTGATGTGTAACAGGTTTCTATGTCCTGTGTGGCTTTGGACAGCTCGGTGAGCCCTGATGCTGGCAGATAAGGTGTGTTGCTCCCTCCCCACACACACAGCTATCCTCATCACTCTCTGTGCACATTTTTGAATTAGTTCCAGCTAGTTAGTGTCACTGCAGGACCATTTAGACTGCCATTGTTTGAGTATTCAACATACTCTTCGATGATGGATTCCCAGAAAGGCAAAATCCATTATTTACACACAGTAGGAAAATAAACCTTCTCCCTAGCCCAAGACGTGAAGATCGAGAAAGCTTTTCATTTTAGACAGTTGGAAATTTCACATTCAAATGGCTTTGTCAACTCCTTTAATCAATGTCCTTTGAAAAAACAAATTTAGCAGTTTAGCTCCTGTGTTCAGTAGGGGTGAGATGTAACTAAGGCTATTAGCTATCAGTGGTTCATGGTCTGTTAGCCAGCACTGGCTTGCAATGAAGACCAGCTCTGACAGTGGAGGCTTAGGGTAGTTTCAAGCGTCCCAGTAAGTAAACAAAACATAAACCCCTCCAGATCTGAAAAGTACAGGTAAGATAACTGGGTGAGAGTGGGAATTTTTCTGCAGCTCTATGAGAGAGAGAGAGAGAGAGAGAGAGAGAGAGAGAGAGAGCTCCTCTCAGTGAATCAAATGTATTCCTCTAACATGATCCTAATAATTTTCCAAGCCACTAGAGCAGGTTGTTGGTGTTTGCTAGCTACATTTCAACATAGGCTCCCAGGCACAGCAACGGACAGAGGGCATGAACAAAGCACCCACATGTCCAGGGACCAGGGAGGGTGTCAAGAGAGAAAGGAGACATGTGTTTGACAGCAAGAGCTCTGCCCAGCACCACCTCAGTGGCCAATTGTAAACAGTTTAGAAAGAACTATAAAAGAGTGTTTCCAAAATATGTCTCTAGGGTAGACTGGAGGCTGCATAAGAAAAGGGGTCCAAGGTCCGGTTTGTTAGGGAGTAATGAGTGAAATGAAGCTGAACAGGCTGATTTGTTGCAAGACTTCTCTGTGCTTCCAACAAGCCACTGAGCTCCAGGAAGAGTACAGTTTGTAGTCTCAGCACCCCCTTTCCCCAGGCCCTTGCAGCTCTGAAGGAGCAGTGGAAGCCCCGAGCACATGTGCTATGGAAGCGCTTTGGGAAAGGGGCTGCCCCTTCCCTGTGGTCAGCTCTGGGCTTGCCAGGGGTATCCGGTACTCACTCTTTAAGGACCTCATCCACGCCACTTCTCCTGACCAGCAGTCACTCTGAATTCTTCCCTGCCCCTGCTCTGTCCCGTTTCAACCTCCCTGTTTCCAGCCTCGGTCTGACACTGATTCTCTCCCTGTTGTCCCAGGGACCACACTGACTCTATCTCATGCGCCTGGGTTCTTCGACATTCTGTTCTTCTTGTGGAGGTCTTAGCTATTTTGAACAGGCAGCTGTCCTGGTTGTGCCTGGCACAGGGTCTCAGAGCTGCAGGTGATGGGGTAAAGCCCTACTGTCCACCCTATGCCCTGGATGGCTCAGGGGTGGAACCAACAGCCAGACATAGCCCATGCTGCCCCGCTACTTGCTCCCAGGTTCCTTCTGGAGATGTCCTGAGTTTTCTCGCCCTCTCCACGCTCCAAGAAAGCCTGAGGGCTTCTTCCAGGCTCTAGCCATGTGGTTCCATCCCCTATTTATTCCTTTTCTTCCAGTTACAGACCTTTCCCTGAATTGAGGGAGCTGGGTTGGGGCACAGCAATGCAGGAGGCAGGCAACGCTATCCGTCCAACCAATGCTCACTGGGTTTCTTGAATCCTGCCCCAGGCTCCTCCTCCTCCTCTTCCTTCTCCTCCCCCACATCTAGACACCACTGCTGCATACTCTGCACTTATCTAATATCAGTCATTTTTACATAAGTACAATTTTAAATCAGTTTTTACCTCTCTGGGGACATTTTTTTTTATTAGGGAATTAGGGAATGGAATGAGTGGCCTCGAGAAGGTTAGAGAGATATATTCCCTGCATGCTAAAAATCGAAAGATTGCCTTTGTAGGCTGCTGGTACTACCCAGGACACAAAGTAGGAGAGCAAATGAGGGAGACGCCAAATGGCTGTGTGCCCCTGGCTAGGCATCCTGGTAGGAAAAGGGGTAAGCAGATGTCATACCTAGAAAAAGTTACACCTGGAGCTAACCATTTGGTATTGCAGTTACAGCTCTTCCCAGCTGAACTTTCATTTCATTTTTTATATTTTTATTTCTTACACCACAATATGGCAGTATTATTAAATGACTTTGCGGTATGGGAAAGAAGAAAAGAAAGTGGTCCAGAGTTCTAGTGGTACATTTTAATACTGAAGCATCAGTCACCATTCAGACCTGGGAGCTCAACCCTACTGCACATGGGCAGAGCTGGCTGATGGTCAGGGCAGAAGTTCTGCCGGGCAGGACAGAATGGGACCATTAGCAAGGCTGGTGGCAGTATGGCCTGCTGGAAGGAAGGACACTGCTGAATTAGAGGGTTCCCAGTCTTCCTGGAAGTTGTAAATACACTTGTTGACCCCTGTCAGCCACCACAGCTATCCACACGGATGCTCACAGGGAGCGAGCCAATTAGCAGCCTCTCTTGGTTGCTGACTGCGCTGAGGTTTAGCACTGTTTCCTAAGTCCAGTCCCAGCACTTGGTTCTCCGTATGAAACTTTCTTGGTATAGAAATGAAGCCCCTCAGTAAGGTCCTTGGATCCGTCAGCCATCCTTGCCTTTCAGATTTTGCTGCACATTAACTATTTACGGAGACCCTCCTGGACTGCCTCACAGAAAATCACACCCTTCACACATGTACACACACACACACACACACGCACACACACGCACACATGCACGCACGCACACACACAGGCACACATACACAATCTTCCATCCATCTTATTTCTCTCGTGTATAGCTTTCTAATATTAAATAAATCTCACTTCTTTTACTTTCTATTCCTGTCTTCTCTACTCATCCCTCAAAATGGAAGGCCAAAAAAGCAGAAGCTTTTATTTACTTAGTTCCGTACTGTGTCCCCAGTGGCTAGCCCAGTACCTGGCATATAATACATGCTCAGTTAAAATATAATGACTGATGCTGAAGAGGCTGCAGGAAAGAAAAGAATCTTTCTACGTCATCACTGGCTGTGTAAACTACTATGGAAATCAGTACAGAGCTTCCTCAAAAAACTGAAACTAGAAATTTCACTTGACCCCGCCAATTCCTTTCCAGATATCTTCCTCAGAGAGTTAAAGACGTCATAGTACAGTGATTCGGCATACCAATGTTTATAACAGCACAATTCCTAAGAGCTGACTCTTGGAACATGTCCATCCACAGATGCACGGATAGAGAGAATGTGGTATTTCCACACAATGGAGTACTACTCTGCCACAAGGAAACAGACTTGAGTCATTTGTAGGAAAATGGATGTAACTTAACACTATGATGTTAAGTGAAATAAACCACACTCACAGTTTAACTGTGGCGTGGTTTCTTTTATATAAGATACCTAAGATATAAAGAATAAAATAAAAGATAGATAATAAGAAGTAGGGGGACTGATTTTTCTCAAATGGGACGGGGATCGAGATATGGGGGGAAGAGGAAGGGGAAGATAAAAGGATGAAAGGAGGAATTAGCTCCATACCAGAGATGTGAACATTGCATACAGCAGACCTGGGCTACTAAAAATATAATGACTGAATCAATCAATTAAAATAGTTTCTGGGCATGGCAATGCATACCTGCAATCCCAGAACTCAGGAAGCTGAGGCAGGAGAATTATCACAAGTTTGAGGCCAGTCTGGGCTACGTAGTGATTCCAGGCCAGCCTAAATACATAGTGAGACCCTGTCTCAAAAAAAAAAATTAAAATTGTTACCCTTCCAGAAGTGGACATTTTTCTCTCTTAAAATATGGTATCTTTTGCTCTACTTTTACACACCTAAATTCTATGCATATTTTTGGAGATGTCTTATGTTCAAAAGTAAGGTGTTACCAACATTCATGTTTAAAGTGTTAAATTTCAAGGGGTAAAAATAATTATCTCAAAATCATTGAAGGTTATTTTTCTTTTGCATGTGTCATAAGTCACACATCTGATAGTTTTTTCTATATATAGATTTGGGTAAAACCTTCCTTACTCTTGACTACAAAGCATTTTCCTGTACTTTTAACTTTATCTCATAAGTTTCCTGAAAGGTGTCTAATAAAATTTTAGTGAATAGCAAGTAAGCGGAGGAGAAGAAACAAGACCCAGGTCCAGTGGTTTCCCAAGGTCACACAGCTGGAAGGAAACACCTTTAAATCAGAAACTGAGCATCAGTATTTTCTCACTGATGAGATTTCTGCAAACCAGAAATGTTGTATTAGAATGATACCATACACTAGGTCATTATTTACTCCTAACTGAATTTCATTATTTTTTCAAGACAGAGAGGGACTTCTAGAGGAATGTCTTGAGTAAAGACACTACAGGCATATTTATAAGAATCCACAGCTCCTAAAGCACACATTTTGGGATAGAAGCCTATTTTAAGATATACATATGGAGCATTTCTAATTAACTTTTACCATCTACTCAATAATTAGAAGCCCATGCCACTGGCAAACCTTTCAACATTTACTTCACAAAGACTGCACTGAAAAGGACCTTGGCCGTCACCCACTGAACTGCCTTGTCTTTACATAAGAATTTCGTGATACTCAAAGTTCACACAACAGCACAAGCGGATCAGCAGCAAAGTCAACAATGGGGCACATCTCTGACCGCCAGGTACCCTCTTCTGTCAGATGGCATCTTTGAACAGATGACAACCGTCATTAGATTGACTTCCTGTGCTCTTCACTCCAGGGCAGCTGCTTCAAATCACACTCGTATTTCATGCTATGTCATATTCCCAACATGTCATGGCTCTGCAGATAATCAAGTATTTGAAGATGGAAACGTCGAAGAATAAATGAGAAAGAAAGAGTCAAAAGGATACAGCCGGTTTCCTCTGCATCCCCGTCAGAAGTGATTGTGCCAAGCTGTTCAGCAGGGGCGAGCCTCCTCTTGGGACTCCGGAGAGCTGAGGCTGTCCTGGACTGTGACAGGGTCTCCAGAGAAGACTGCACCTGGGGGGCTGGGGACAGGAGCTGAGCAGAGCACTCTGTCTGCTTCTGTGATCCCCACATCACCCAGCTCAGGCCCAGTGTTTGTTGAACTGAATCAACATCCGATTTCAAACCAGTGGTTGGAGCACGTTCTACCTGATGTGCTAGAGGACAAAATGTCAGGGCATCATCATTTTTCTTTGTGTAATTCTACCCTTGCTATCCTTTTAAATGAAGACAGTTGTGGGAGGGGTGCATGTGTAATAACACAGCATAAACCTCAAAGTTTAATAAATGTGTGATGATTATATTCACGTGCCTTCTTCCTACCATAGGCAGGTGATTGGGCTCAGTCCCACAGTTTAA
Source organism: Hydrochoerus hydrochaeris (assembly GCA_004027455.1). NCBI lineage: Eukaryota > Metazoa > Chordata > Mammalia > Rodentia > Hydrochaeridae > Hydrochoerus > Hydrochoerus hydrochaeris. The sequence goes on from PVLA01001119.1 coordinate 397,009, forward strand.
CACAAAGGCATAGAACAAGGTCTCTACGTAATGAGGTAATGAGAGAATCCTGTATCTTGATTGTGGGGCTAGTTCATACATCTATGTGGGATAAAACTCTATACACTATCACAAATGAACACAAGTAAAAACAATCTGAATTTTTAAAATCTGAACTTATATATCAGAATGAATTCCATAGATTGTACCAATGTCAATTTCCTCATTCGACAGTAGACTATAGCTACATAAGATGTTAATACAGGATGGAACTAGATGAAGCGAGCCAGGACTTCTTTGAACTGCTTTGCAACTGCCTGTGAATCTATGTTTAAAAATAAAAAGTTTTAAAAGGATTCAAAACCTTTCATTTGTGGTAACTTGTAAGTGATTCCATTAAAAATGTAGACATTATGATATTTCTTCAGTTATTGCAAAAAGTTAAGATAAAGGTTAAACTTTTTAATCAATGGAAAACTCTTTTGCCAGTAAATGTGTTCCAAGAGTTCCAGATTAGACAAATGACTGATTTGTAGTTATCACTCATTTTTAAATGTTATACTTTTAAATATACGTTATAGGTTCTGAAACTTAAAATATTGCTCAGCAGCTGCCAACTTTTAAAATTATAATAAAATCAGAGTGTCCATTGCCTAAGAAAACTAATCTCCTTTCCTACAGAAACTATGAAGAAAGCATTAAACTCCAATATGTTCTTACGAAATATATAAGAACTCATATTTTTCCTCAACTAATATGTTTTCTCTATGAACTGTGAGGAATCTATCTTTCTGAGTGTCCACAAGAAGAGGTAAAGCTCAGTCTTTCATATGCTCCTAGAGGAAATTTTATTTTCTATAAAAAGGCAGGCAACTCAGAAAGAAGAGACTAATTTACACTTGACCACTAGGTGTCACTGTTGGTGGTGGCGTGGATGATAAAGAGGGGGAGGGGAAATTGAAATCTTAAGGTCTTTCAGCTTGGAGGTCTAATTTTTTTTTTTTTAACATAAAATTCTCACATTACTGCCGCTCTCCTTCTCTGCACTCCGAGGGATGACGTGGAAAGGAAACAGGGAGTATGAAGCCACAGTTTCGGAGGCTGCACCCTCACCAACATCAGCCCGCCTTCGGCAGCGGGAGGCCTGGCTCGCTGTGGAGCTATCACAGCCAACAAAAATGAGCTGTGAAAGACACTTCCATTTTAATAATTCCCCAACCACACGGCAGGAAAACACAAAACGTCAATTCGTGTTCAGAGAAGCAAGTATCCCTCGGCCACGTCTGCCTGGGGCTGAGGAAATGAGAGGAACTGAATAATTTATAAACAAGCTGACCGAGGGGCTCTGAGGTGGGGCGGGTCGGAGCCTCGCCCGGAGGCGGTGCAGACAAATCCAGCGGGAGACTCCGGGGAAGCTCGATGGGATTTTCCCCCCTTCCCCGCAGAAACTAACTGTCAGTGAAGTCCGTTTGAATTCTGGACTTGGCTTTAAGAGACGGAAACTTTTGCAAAGCCCACGGACATTCAGACAACGAAGATTTTCTTGGCGTTGTGCTTGGCACAGGCTCAAGGGTGGCAAAACCGGCGGGGCCAGGCCGGTGTCCGGATGGGGACGGGGTGGTGCCGTCGTGCACACCTTGCGAGGAGCGGGCCTGTCGCCAGCCTCGGGCCACGGGCCTGCCTGTACCCGGCGACCCAGCGTCGCACAGCTCCTGGGCAGGGCCCTGCACCGGAAGCCGCGCGTGCCAGTGCTATTTCAGGCAGGCGTCTCTAGCTGGAGCTGTTATTCTTTCGCTTCCTAAGAGGGAGAAAGTTGAAGACAACCGAGACACTGCAGTGGAGGGAGGTTGCAGTGGAGAGAGCCCGACAAGGGGTTAAACCCCAAAGGAGCACCTGGAGGAGGACTGTTTTAAGGGAGAGAGGAATTGAACTACAAGACCCCAAACTTTTCGTATTTGAAAATTCTTCCTTGCTCGTTTATGGTATAGACTTGTAACAAATGAAAACGTCGTTTCCACCCTATGCTTTAGACATTTCTCAGAATGTGATTCTCAATCACATTCATGGGGAGAAATTCGTGAGAAAATCATTTAAAAAAGAAAAAAGGAGATTAAAGTGATAAAGGGATGGAGGGAAAAGAGAGGGGGAAGAAGGAGACATAAAAAGAATTAAAGTGTACACATATGAACTCTCAAGAAGAATGTAATCGTTATGAACTGCAAACATACTAATAAAAATAAAAATTTAAATAAAAGAAGTAAGCAAATAATATCAGGTGCTAACCATATACGAAGTATTATTCTCAGTGCTTTCTGTGTATTAACCCATTTAATTCTCAAACAACCATAGGAAGCAGACGCTGTTATAATTCCCACTATAAATAATGAAAATGAGTCAGAGGTCAAGCAGCTTGCCCAACATCATAATAGCAAGCATGCAAGAAGCAGTCCTCCTGCACAGTCATTGTGCAACAAAATCAGTATCAAAACTCAGAACTCTGAAGTTGATCACCCAGGCTCTTCTTGTGGCTTGTGACATATCCACCAAATTCAGACCCTAGCCACTGATATCCAGGAGATGTTTGCACAGTGATTCTGTCTACCTGCTGCATTCTAGCAAATTGCAACATCAAAAGATGGACTGCATACTGAAGTAAAATGTGCCAAACTTCGACATTTGTGCCTTTTGAGGGTGACACCTCAAGCCACTACCTCAGCTAAGTCCTTCAGACTTCTCTCTGGACCAACTCTTGCTCATATTTCTACATAATCTTTGACCAAAATCAAGTAGCTACGTGGTCCTTTACATCAAACTCTCTTCCTGATGTACATGAAATTAACTTCCGGAAAGTGTAAGTAATTGTACTTGGTATGAAAATATTTATTTTTCAGGTTGTTTTTATTCTCCATAACACATACTAAAACTTTGCCAAAATAAGCTCAAAACAGTGGTATAACTGTACTCAAAATAGCTGAAGCTATATAAAATGCCTTTTGGACACTGACTCAGGGGAAAAAACACAAATGTCTCCTTAATAACCTTAGTAGCTCTACTGATTCTAATGTATAGTTTTCTAGTACCCCAATTTGTCATTAATGAAGGTGAGGAAGCAGCTTTCCTCTGCTGGATTGAACCTGTAATTAGTAGATAGCTGCAGAAATAACAGAACAAACAAATGATAAACAAAAATAAGAAAAGCAGTCCCAGCAAACAAACTCAGAGAAGTGTTTTACTCTGGGAAAAAAAAAAAAAAATGAGCACCAGAGCACAGGCAAGAGATCTTGTGACATTCTTACTGGTTTACTTTCAGGATAGATGCTAAGCATGACAGTAGGATGACCTGTCAGATTTCTTTATTCCTGTTGTACTTCCAATGAGTCAGGGCTATTTCACTGCCAAGGATCTGCTAGTGTATTAGTTAGAGTTCTCCAGAGAAACAGAACAAATGGGATTACGCACATGAATGTAGGTAATGGGAATTGGCTGTATGATTATAGAGGCCCAGCTGTGGCATTTTCAGAAAAGGAAAAGACTAAGAATCAGGGGTTAAGAATCACTGTTTGCACATGCTGCAACTGTTTCTACCCTTGAGGCTGCGGTGAGACTGTCTATGAGATTACTCTCTAAAACGAGATGGGGAGGCATCATAAGTAACACATTCAGCAAGTGAAGAGGATGAATAACAAAACCACCCAGACCAGTTGAGGTCCACGTAGTCTATGGGTGTAGGCTGTTAGAGGCCTTGGTTGGGATTCTCCTGCAGCTCTCCTCCCAGGGGCAGCATTCAAAGCCAGATGGGTACTAGGGGACTTGTCCCATGGAGGGTCTGAACCACGCATGAGCTGAGGAATTCCGCCATCAGAACCACTTGTGGGACTCATAAACTAGGGAAGTAGCAAGTGTACTCAGCGTTTCCTGGGTCTCAGGGCTCGGGGGCTTTTAGAATGGCTCAAGCTTCACTTGTGCTGTTCCACAGTTCTGTTACCAACCACTACCAAGGAACCAGTTAGATGTACATCTTAGGAATTCCCTTGCCAGGGACCTTGAATAAGTGAGTCTCTTCTTCTAAATGATTCACTGTTAAACAATAAGATCCAATTTAAGAAAGGTAATGTTTTATTGTATTTATTTTCATTTATTTGTTTTTGCACTGGGAATCGAACTCATGACCTTGTGTCTACCATGCAGGCTCTGTGCTGCTGAACTATATATCTGGCCCTAGGTAATACTTTATTTTTTTTAATTTATTTAAAGAGAAAAAAACATGTAGAGGGTAGAGATAATACAGAATTAAAAAAAAGATAAACAGTAAAAAATCACTAGTTGATAAATTACATATTGTCCTCTTAGAAATAGTTGTTCAAGTTACAAAATTAAAGCATACAAAGTAGATATTCAAACAATGATACTGTAAACAGCTATGCATGCATGAGTCTCTACATGTATTTCCATAAACTTAAAGCTTTAAAATCTTACTGAGATAAGGTAAATAATACCTAAATAAATATCATGTCTGAAGATTTAAAGACTCATTTTTTTTAATTTAAAGAGAAACAAAAGCATGTAAAGGGTAGAGGTAATACAGAATTCAAAAAAAAAGATAAACAATAAGAAATCA